>ONZH01008930.1:0-35924 GCA_900303285.1 Rhinella marina
AGAAATAAATTTAAATATATGTGGCGCTATGCCGACTAAAGATAAAAAAGGAAGTCCTTAGTTACACAGATTTGCAAATGCGTGATCATGCCCACTCACCAATCGTCACGGTAACTTCCTGTGGAGTGGGTCCCTACACTCGTCTATGCCTCTGTTCAGACTACATCCAAGTCTCCATTGTTCAGGGCGTGTGGAACCAGCTAAATAGGCATCCCACCAGGAAGTCCTGGGTGAATGGGCGTCGTCAGGTCCAAAAGGAGCATGCGAGGCTCAATATATAAAAATTATAATAAAAAGTTTGGACCAACGATATATATATATATATTTTTTCCATAAGTGCATATCCATAAAGCAGAACTATGGGTGTATAAAGGTATGGTTGCACAACATATAATAAACAATAAGAATAGAAATAAATTTAAATATATGTGACGATTGGTGAGTGGGCATGATCACGCATTTGCAAATCTGTGTAACTAAGGACTTCCTTTTTTATCTTTAGTCGGCATAGCGCCACATATATTTAAATTTATTTCTATTCTTATTGTTTATTATATGTTGTGCAACCATACCTTTATATACCCACAGTTCTGCTTTATGGATATGCACTTATGGAAAAAATATATATATATATATCGTTGGTCCAAACTTTTTATTATAATTTTTATATATTGAGCCTCGCATGCTCCTTTTGGACCTGACGACGCCCATTCACCCAGGACTTCCTGGTGGGATGCCTATTTAGCTGGTTCCACACGCCCTGAACAATGGAGACTTGGATGTAGTCTGAACAGAGGCATAGACGAGTGTAGGGACCCACTCCACAGGAAGTTACCGTGACGATTGGTGAGTGGGCATGATCACGCATTTGCAAATCTGTGTAACTAAGGACTTCCTTTTTTATCTTTAGTCGGCATAGCGCCACATATATTTAAATTTATTTCTATTCTTATTGTTTATTATATGTTGTGCAACCATACCTTTATATACCCAGAGTTAACAAGACTGGCCCAGCCCTCTCTGAAGTATAGTTTCAGGAGAAAATTCTAGTTGTGCTAGTAGTTGGGTGTGTTAGGACTTGTCAGGAAGAAGGCAGCATGCTTTACTCTTTGCAGGTATTCATCTTTAATGGTTCCTGAGACTACCCTATTCCTGTGTGTCCTCCACCACCGTCAGAGAGACAGAGAAGATTTTGAAGAATTTTAATGGTTGTAGGGTGAGAGTCAGCAGGGTAACCAGCCTAGGGTATTACAGACATTGCTTCTGCATCGAGGAAACAAGTTAAGACACCTGATACACCCAAGATTAGTGGATTCAAGGGCTACAACATGTTAGTCAGCAAGATGATGAGCAAACAAGATTCCCAGACCCTGTTGCCGTGGAAGGATAACATCCTGCACACTTCAGGTAGAATTGTGGCCAGTTGTATTATTGGGCACTGCTGTACGAACTGTGGACTAGTTACAGTGTTGCAGGAAGCTTTTAATTGTAGAATATTGGATAGGGTGAGTGAAGGGATAGTGTAGGGAGTGTTTTTAGACACTGTAGGGAAAGCATAGGGAGTCTGCTGGGACAGTGCAGGATGAGTGTAATTGCCATGTGCACCTTCTTGAACTGCTGCCATAATCTTATTTAATCTGTTATTTTTTATATATATGTAATTTATGTGCCTCAGTATTAAAGGGCGGTCTAATCTATCACCATCTGCATCTTGTTGAACTGCTGACACAATCCCCGTTAATCTGTTAGTTTATATACAGAATTACTGTGCCCCAGTATTAAAGGGCATCTAATACATCGCCACATGCATCTTGTTCAACTGCTGCTACATTGATAGTTAATCTGTTACATGATACAGTTACTGTACACTATGACCAACAGAATGTTGCCGGGGCCCTCCAAAGGACCCCCTGCATCTCCCACCGGCCCGCTCACCTTCTCCAGCAGTCAGGGCTTGTTAACGTCAGCAGAAGGAAGCTGTCATTCCTTCCCATCGACTTCATTGTCGTCAATTTCTCCTGATGTTCCTACTCCTCGATCACCAAGGTAATCGCAAAAAGACAACAGTGTGCGTGCATTCATCCAACGGTACAGAACCTGAACCTATGGAAGTAGTATGTAGTAGATTATGAGAGGCCAGGTCTTAATGATGACCATCCTCATCTTTTGCTGGCTTTACTTCTTCCAAATCATCCTTTAAAGTCTCCATGTCCTAGATTACATGAGGATATGGAGCTGGTAGATAGGTATTATATGATGTGGAAAAGTAGGAACATCAGATGGCAGAAGAAGGGCATCCATCTGAAGGGCAGAAGAGCGGTTTGGATAGGAGAAATGGGTTTGCATCTAGATGGTTGGGTAGGAGGGACTTTCTTCTTGTGTCACTCTGGGAATGCCCCATGACAGTTTTTCTCCCCTCTTTTATCGGTTTGTTACGTCCAACCTGCTGCACCGCAAGGTAAAATGTATAAACTATTGGCCCCATAATGTAATTCTCATACAAAAGGTGTATTTTTTAGGAGATTGCATCCACAACATCAATAATTGGCATATTCTGCTACAGACCGAACCAGACAAACCCCAGACCAGCAGCAGCCCCTGTTTGGCCACCATATGGCAGCTACTAGCCCCTTATGGCAATAATACTGCAGCCATGTTTGATCCATCCACCATGTTTGGCCCATCTGGTATTAACCATAATACATTTTTAAAGCGAAATACCATCCAGTTCATTTGTATCGTTTTTACACTTGGAATATGGAAATCAATGGAAATCACTTTTTTTTTTTTCAGTGTTAAAAAATAATTCCTGTTTTTTTAGAGGATTCCAATTGGACAGATCTGAACCCTTTACAATTTTAATGTGTACATTTTTGTATTTATTCTCTGCCCGTTTTTGAATGTTCTTCATTGTTTGTATTGTTTTTAGAGTATATAGTTAAATTTAGAGAAAATTTTCTCTAAAGGTTTTTGACATCCCAGTGTTTATTGTGCGCTAAAACTGTCATAACATCCTTATTCTGCGGCTGAATACGAATACAGTGATACCAAACTAGATTTTTTTTAATCTACCACTTTTAAAAAAATAAAAAACTTTGGAAAAATCAAAATTTTCCAATTGCCATTTTGATCTACAGAGCTGTGTGAAGGCTTATTTTTTTGCAGGATAAAATTTAGATTTTATTGGTACCTTTTATGCAGTATATAAGACTTTTTGATCACTCTTATTCCATTTTTTTGAAAGGTAAATTGACAAAAAAAAGGTGAATCTTGTGGTTTTTTATTTTTTTTTCCACTGCAGCGATCAGCGTACATTAAATTTTTTATTAATAGTTTAAAGGGAACCTATCAGCTTCAAAAGCCATTCCACATCGCCAGCAGTACCTTCAAGTAGCCGGCGGTGAGTTTCTAATGATGACTTTTCATATATGAAAAATGTTCTTTAATCCTCCATCCCCGATACTTTCCAGTCAGGCTTTAAGTAAAGGTAACCACGCCCCCCTACCTGCCCCTTCGCCTGTGACTGACAGCTGGCTGTCGAGCATAAGCGGTGTCAATCACAGACGAAGGGGCAGGGAGGGGGGCGTGGTTACCTTTACATGAAGCCTGACTGGAAAGTATCGGGGATGGACGATTAAATAACGTTTTTCATATTTCTGCCTCATCTGAATGCAGTAAGACAATCATGATTAGAAACTCACTGCCGGTTACTTGAAGTTACTGCTGGAGGTGTGGAATGTGTGGGATAGCTTTTGCCAGTCACAGGTTCCCTTTAATAGTTCAGAAATTTTCAAAAAAAGGAGATACCTAATATGTTTTTTAAGACATATATTTTTATGTAAAATTGAAAATGTGGATTATTTAAATTTTTATTTTTCTACTTTTACAGTGACAACTTTTAACCCCCATAGGTAGCTAGAACCTGGGATCTTTTTATCCCTTGTGCTAATTAACCTAATAGAAATCTATTAGGGTAAATAGCATTTTAATGCTTCTTGCCGAGCTGTGCCTAGTGCACAGCACAGCAGGGAGGTTACCATTGGAGCTATGGGAAGCTTAAAAAGCGCCCAGGCCACCATGGTAACTGACCAGAGTCCCTTGCCCATCGCAGGGCATAAATGAGGGGGTCCGGTGGGATCTCCATTTCCTGTCATTGCAGATGGGTGTCTGCTGTATTATACAGCCAGCAACTGCAATGTATGGAGTGGGCTCAATGCAGCAGTCAGCTCCATACATTCCATCAGCCACGGTGATATATGGGTATATCTGATTTATAGTCATTTGTGACAAATTAATTTATAGCAAATTAAATTTCTTGTCGAAGTTCAGCAAGTCAACCGATCACGTTCTCAAAACTTCGCTAATCAGTCATTACTAATTGCTGGATATACTACAACTTATTTTTTATGCACAGTGAAGAGAGATACTTTTGTTACGTTCATTCTGGCCTGGTTACTGGTTCTGACACCACATAGTAGCCATTGCATCATTTCCAGGCATGGCTTTCACCCAAAATAACATTTCAGATCAAGGGCACCCCAAAGCTACCATGGTAGACAGAAACCCTAGCTTTAGGGAGTGTCCTGCAGGAATGACGACCCAAGGGATTGCACCATAAAACACCATTATCAGGGCCATTACCGGCACAAACAGCAGGCTTAGTCCATGCCATGAGGCCTGTAACCCAGGTTTCTCCCCAAAAACTATCCACTGCACCCTCCTTAAACTGAAAACACTGGTCAGGAAGCATAGACTCAAAATTAACCATTTATCCACTAATAGTATCCTAGTGGAACATTGCATTTCTCTACTTCAAGTTCCAGCTCCTGGGTTCCTCCTCCTAGTTCCAGCTCTTGTCTCTATTCTCCTAGTTCCAGCTACTGTCTCTTTACTCCAAGTTCTAGCTCATGTGTCTCTTCTTCTAATTCTGGCTCCTGGGTCCCTCATCCTAGTTCAAGCTCATGAGTCTCTTCTGGTTCTCTCCTCCTAGCTTCTAGCTCCTTTATCTCTGCTCAAGTTTTCTGGCTCCTGGGTCCCTCCTCCTAGTTCCAGCCCCTGTGTCTCTGCTCCACTTTCTGGCTCCTGGGTCCCTCCTCCTAGTTCCAGCTCCTGTGTCTCTGCTCCACGTTCTGGCTCCTGGGTCCCTCCTCCTAGTTCCAGCCCCTGTGTTTCTGCTCCAAGTTCTGGCTCCTGGGTCCCTCCTCCTAGTTCCAGCTCCTGTGTTTCTGCTCCACTTTCTGGCTCCTGGGTCCCTCCTCCTAGTTCCAGCTCCTGTGCCTCTGCTCCACGTTCTGGCTCCTGGGTCCCTCCTCCTAGTTCCCAGCTCCTGTGTTTCTGCTCCACGTCTGGCTCCTGGGTCCCTCCTCCTAGTTCCAGCTCCTGTGTTTCTGCTCCACGTTCTGGCTCCTGGGTTCCTCCTCCTAGTTCGCAGCTCCTGTGTTTCTGCTCCACTTTCTGGGCTCCTGGGTCCCTCCCTCCTAGTTCCAGCTCCTGTGTCTCTGCTCCACGTTCTGGCTCTGGGTCCCTCCTCCTAGTTCCAGCCCCTGTGTTTCTGCTCCAAGTTCTTGCTCCTGCGGTCCCTCTCCTAGTTCCAGCTCCTGTGTTTCTGCTCCACGCTTCTGGCTCCTGGGTTCCTCCTCCTAGTTCCAGCTCCTGTGTTTTCTGCTCCACTTTCTGGCTCCTGGGTCCCTCCTCCTAGTTCCAGCTCTGTGCCTCTGCTCCACGTTCTGGCTCCTGGGTCCCTCCTCCTAGTTCCAGCTCCTGTGTTTCTGCTCCACGTTCTGGCTCCTGCGGTCCCTCCTCCTAGTTCCAGCTCCTGTGTTTCTGCTCCACGTTCTGGCTTCCTGGGTTCCTCCTCCTAGTTCCAGCTCCTGTGTTTCTGCTCCACTTTCTGGCTCCTGGGTCCCTCCTCCTAGTTCCAGGTCCTGTGTCTCTGCTCCAAGTTCTGGCTTCCTGAGGTCCCTCCTCCTAGTTTCAGCTCCCTGTGTCTCTGCTCCACGTTCTGGCTCCTGGGTCCCTCCTCCTAGTTCCAGCTCCTGTGTCTCTGCTCCACGTTCTGGCTCCTGGGTCCCTCCTCCTAGTTCCAGCTCCTGTGTCTCTGCTCCACGTTGGGCTGGCTCCTGAGGTTCCTCCTCCTAAGTTCCAGCTCCTGTGGTACTCTGCTTCCACAGTTCTGGCTCCTGGGTCCCCCCTCCAGCTCCTGTGGTCCTGCTCCTTCCTCCTCCTAGTTCCAGCTCCTGTGTTTCTGCTCCACGTTCTGGCTCCTGGGTTCCTCCTCCTAGTTCCAGCTCCTGTGTTTCTTCTCCACGTTCTGGCTCCTGGGTTCCTCCATCTAGTTTCAACTCCTGTGTCTCTGCTCCACGTTCTGGATCCTGGGTCCCTCCTCCTAGTTCTAGCTCATATCTCTTTACTCCATATTTCAGCTCCTGTGTCTCTGTTCTAAATCCTGAAGTATGCAAGATTCCTGCATACTGATACATGCTACCAGACTGATGAGATCTTTTATTAAAGGGAAACCTGTCATCAACTTTATGCTGACCTCACTGAGGGCAGTATAAAATAGTGACAGAAATGCTGATTTCAGTGCTGTGTCACACATCAGTTAAAGGTAAGTGGTTGCCGAGAACCAGCATCGTAATCATTGCAGCTCAGGGCATGAAAAAAGTCAAATCTACCGGAGAAGTGTCCTGGTTATTCCTAATCTCCTGCTCTCCCCGCCATCTGCTGATGATTGGTAGTTCTCTCCTAGAGTGAAAGGGAGAAAACTAGGTAGAAGCCTGTCAGTCATCAGCAGGAGGGCAGGGAGAGCAGGAATTCATGAATAACCAGGACTCTTCTCAGGTGGCCATGACTCTTTTCCAGGCCCAGTCTGCAATGATTGTGATGTTGGTTCTCGGCAACCACTTATTTTTAACTTATAAATGACAGACCGCTGAAATCAACTCACCTGTCTGCACTTTATGCTGCCGTTAGTATTGGCAGCATAAAGTTGATGACAGATTCCCTTTAAGATCCGCGTTTTAGATGCCAGTCTTAATACCCCTTTAGCTGGAGGTGGATGGTTTGACTTGCCTGCTACATAACTTTGGAGTATCCACTGCATATCTAAATCTACACTAGCTTCCATGCTGGCCGAGATTTAGAATTTGTTTTACTCCTAAAGCAGGTGTAGAAAATGATAAATGAGACGGGCCTTCCTAAAAGTTTTACTATCAAATGTGATGATGGCTTAGAGTATTTGGGTGAACTTTGATACTTTCTTGAGCTAATAGGCACTGAAATACTTCCAGGTCAATCCCAGTGATGTCATTAACTTTGACTATAGATGTTTGGATCACTTTGGTGTATGCATGCTTGAGGAAGGCTGGTAAATAGCCTTGCCTGTGCCCACACTCTCAGCTGTTATTCCTCAGCTAACAAGGTGGACTCATCTCCTTCAAGTTACTTTCATGGCTCTGCTGACTCTTCACTGGCTGTTCCTGGACTGCCTCATTATCTCACTGTTTATGTTCTTTACGCAGTTTTGTTCATTACTGTTTTATCCCAAAAAGAGCCACATTTCTTGAATATTAATCTGCACTGGGCCTGCTGACTGCAGTAAAGTAATGTTTCGCTGTAACAAGATGTTAGAATTCAGCCTTCTGACTTTAATCTATATAACTTGCATGTAAGATGTACACAGAGACATCCTATTACAGGACCACAGTGGAATTCAAGGAGCTCTTAAAAATGATCCATTCTTTCACTAATGTCACTCATGGGCTGGAAGTTATACACTGTGGTAATGGTAGACTGCATGGCTAGAGGCTGGATGTTATACACCTGTGGTGATGGTAGACTGCATGACTAGAGGCTGGATGTTATACACTGTGGTAATGGTATACTGCATGGCTAGAGGCTGGATGTTATACACTGTGGTAATGGTAGACTGCATGGCTAGAGGCTGGATGTTATACACTGTGGTAATGGTAGACTGCACGGCTAGAGGCTGGATGTTATACACTGTGGTAATGGTCGACTGCATGGCTAGAGGCTGGATGTTATACACTGTGGTAATGGTAGACTGCATGACTAGAGGCTGGATGTTATACACTGTGGTAATGGTAGACTGCATGGCTAGAGGCTGGATGTTATAGACTGTGGTAATGGTAGACTGTATGGCTAGAGGCTGGATGTTATACACCTGTGGTAATGGTAGACTGCATGGCTAGAGGCTGGATGTTATACACTGTGGTAATGGTAGACTGCATGGCTAGAAGCTGGATGTTATACACTGTGGTAATGGTAGACTGCATGGCTAGAGGCTGGATGTTATACACTGTGGTAATGGTAGACTGCATGGCTAGAGGCTGGATGTTATACACTGTGGTAATGGTAGACTGCATGGCTAGAGACTGGAGGTTAAACACTGTGCTAATGGTAGACTGCATGGCTAGAGACTGGAGGTTAAACACTGTGGTAATGGTAGACTGCATGGCTAGAGGCTGGATGTTATACACTGTGGTAATGGTAGACTGCATGGCTAGAGACTGGAGGTTAAACACTGTGCTAATGGTAGACTGCATGGCTAGAGACTGGAGGTTAAACACTGTGCTAATGGTAGACTGCATGGCTAGAGGCTGGATGTTATACACTGTGGTAGTGGCAGACTGCATGGCTAGAGGCTGGATGTTATACACTGTGGTAATGGTAGACTGCATGGCTAGAGGCTGGATGTTATACACCGTGGTAATAGAAGACTACATGGCTAGAGGCTGGATGTTATACACCTGTGGTAATGGTAGACTGCATGGCTAGAGGCCGGATGTTATACACTGTGGTAATGGTAGACTGCATGGCTAGAGGCTGGATGTTATACACTGTGGTAATGGTAGACTACATGACTAGAGGCTGGATGTTATACACTGTGGTAATGGTAGACTGCATGACTAGAGGCTGGATGTTATACACTGTGGTAATGGTAGACTGCTTGGCTAGAGGCTGGATGTTATACACCTGTGGTAATGGACTGAATGCAACACATGAATTCAATGACTGAGATCTGGGTCCATACATTGTATTTTGATGTCCTTTTAAATGATTATACAGTCGTTTAGCACAATCATACTATGCAGCAGCATCCAAACAACTGTGTGGTCTTCCTACCATATAACTGACATGGGAGGATGACAAGTATGCAGGGCCCTGGTCTTGTCCGGCTTGTAGTAAACTGGGTTGACATATAATAACGTTCCTAGAATTAGGCCTTTTAGGAATGCTGGGGTTGAAAATTAGGTGGGAAGACGTCTATTAATGTTTATTGTTCCTCCAGCTTCTTTTTATACTGGAAGAGATACAGATGGCCTCAAATCATTCACTTAATTTAGATTTTGCAAATTGCCAGGAATTGGGGTGATTGGGTCTGACTCCCAGCATTACTGACAGTCTGGTGTTTTCACAATCTCCAGCACATAACTATAAATTGTCATTAAATCTGAGAAAACACTTGTAAGAAAATTTTCTAGGCAATTTGGTTTTTAGAGTTTTTCTAGTTTTGGTCTTGCTGCCACCTTCTTACAATTTACCCTCTTTCTTGTAGGCCAACACTGCAACCTCCTCTTCATCCAATTCACTTCTTAGTATTGCTGGGGATCAGTCACATGCTCAATAAATATCATGGAATACTTGGTGGGCTCCAGAATTTTGTATCAGGGCCAGGAGCTTCAGGTTTCACCTCTGACTTCTTGTACACAACATCCTGACAACTACATTAATCCCTTGGACTCCCGTCTGTTCGGTGTACATATGGGAGGTGGTACAGTATGTGGCTTATGAAAATGACAGGTTTCTGGAGTCTTTCAGTAGAAGATAAAGGCCAATTTCTCACAATCATAATATAGGTATAAGTGATCTATGGAGGGTTTATATCAGATAATAAAGATGTGGTGTAAAGGACCAGATGTCGATGTATTCAAGTAATAGTCAGTAATACATAGAACATTTTCCAGATTCTAGATAACTACCCGACATCTACATAACGGGAAGACTCAGTAATACCATGAATACAGGATCAGTCCTGTCCAGAAGATGTGGACCTGAGAACTTCTCAGCACTGAGACATTCACACTTACCTCAAGCAAATATAATTAGGAATAGAACCATAAAAGAACATCTGATTCATAAAATAATTGATTGTGAAAACTCCTCCGATAATGACGTCTCCATCCTTGAAATATTCATAGTCTTCAATGGACTTCACGAGGTGCAGATCACAGGCTGGTGGTGGGTTCTGAGATTTACAATGTGTCACACACAGAATCAGGACAAGTATCAGGGCCGTACTGGTGTGTGCTGAGAGCAGAGGTCTGTGCAGGACACCTCTAGATAAAGTCGTACACCCCAATATAACACAGAACAGGAGCAGGTGGCTGTAGAGCTCAGGGTCATGAGGCATGGTGTAGACCGAGGACAATGCACTAGATGTCAGCATCTCCCCCTCCTTTTATACAGTACAGTGTCATACATCTCAGTGTGGTCTAGATTTAGGTGGAGGCTCAGCTGTTATATGACACATTTCTAGTAAATGAAATTTAGCTCCTTTTGGATTTACTTCCACAAATGACTTTTTTTTTTATATCAACTATATTCTGTTCCTAGATGAGGGAAAAAATGAAGGAGTCGTTGAGTGCAGAGAGGCTAGAGGTCGAGTAAGGGTTAAATAAAAGGAAGGCTGGCAGCCTGGTTATAATGGTGCAGCCCACAGGGGTGTTGGTTAGCAGGTTATGCAGGCAGAAGGAAACACCCCCAGTGATTCACATCTCCTCCCCTAAATCCTGGTCGGCTGAAAGAAATTGTAGGGGCCAAAGGAACAAAAGAGGTGCTGGGGTCTGAGAACGGCCTCTTTCTGTGGCATCTCATTAAGCTCCCAGCTGCTCAAAGTTTGGCAGACAAAAATGTAATTATGGCTGCTCTTACAGCACTCCTCCAAAGCGAAGGAACAGCCTTTCTTTCTCACCTGCTGGTGGAATTACAGGCTCCTTCACCCTCCCATCCCTCCCGCTCCCCCTTCCCTCTACTGAGGCACAGCTCTCTATTGCCAAGACATATGGACCTTCCTGCAACAGTGCGTGAGAGGAGATCTGTGAGACTGGCTATATGTGCTTTGATCTGACAGGTTTATTTTTGGATCAATAGACATCTGTGTTGTTTTTGATACTGGTCACACTTCTTACTTCCAGGTGTTGCTATTATGGTGATTTAACTTTCCTTATTTATTGTTGCTTCTCCCACAATCCTGTTCGGTTTATTTCTTCAGTTGTGTCTGTGGTCTGCAGTGTTTGGTTTTTGGCGGAGATCCTATTGCTGCCATAGCTACTGGAAAGTTAAGTGTTTCCTTTCTCTTTTGCATTTAGTTTTGGTTTGTCTGTGTGTTGTTTTCCCTTACCCTTTGTTGAAGGCCTGAAGGAGACCGTCCTTCATTCCTGGAAACAGGTAGTCTCAGTCCTATCACTATTGCCAGGGTCTTATAGGGTGAAATAGGACTCTAGGTACTCCTGCGTATGAACTCACCTACCTTTGAGATTTTTTTGTACTGATAGCCTTATCTCCTCCCCTCCACCTGCACGTCCATCATGCAATCCAAGGAGACGGGGGAGCGCTGTATCCAGCGCACCTGCCAGGCAAGCCTTAGTGCTTCCGGGTGCCTGTCCTGTGGCCCCACCCCCGTCCCTGTCATGTGCGTGGTGGAGCAGGACTTGCAGAGACTCCTGGTAGCGCTTAAGTGTGTGTCTCCATTTGCTTTAAATATGGGCAATCGGCCATCGGCTTCCTCCTCTGCCCCTAGTGCTGCCCCTGCAGGGGCTATTGGCTGTAACTTCCACTGCCACCAATGTAACTTCCCACTTCTCCCTCCACATAATGCCCCCATTGCTGTACAGCCCCCTGCTGAAGAACCCCTGCCATCCGTTATAGGGCAGGCTCCTGATATGTAGTGTTGAGCGAGCATGCTCGGCCGAACTCGCTGTTCGGCCGAGCACGCCTACACTCGGGTCGCCTCGGTGTTCAGCCGAACACCGAGTGTACTCGAGCGCAATGCTCGAGTCTCTTCCCTGCACTGTAATGTTGAATGTGTACAAATTCAGTTAATTAGCATACTTTTACGAGTGAAAGGAGTAAATATGGAGAAGTTGCGATTCTGACCTTTTTCTATTAACCAGACAACCTCCCCTCTTCCGAGCCTGGTTTAGTCCCATTAACTAACATTATGCTCGGTTGCTCGGCCGAGCACTCGAGCAACCCCTAGTGCTCGGCCAGAGCACCTGAGCCTACGAGCACAGAGGTGCTCGCTCAACACTACTGATATGTCCCAAGTCCATCCTACCACCCACCGCCCTTACCTACAACCCACCGCCATCCTACCACCCACCACCCACACTAAATATCACTCACCTGCTGATGTCTCTGACCGCCGGGAAAGGTGCAGGTCTTCATCTCACCGACACCGCTTTTCCCGCCATGCGTCTAGATCTTCCAGATGTAGCCATAGGTCTGCTCGATTGAGGTCTTCCAGGTGGTAGTCGCCCTCCTCATTGGAAATGAGATCCTGCAGATCAAATTCCAGCAGGTCAAGATCATGTAGGAGGCGGGAGCCTAGACACACAATCAGAAGGTCGCTTTGTGGGGCTGAACCGGCCAGCACAGTTCCTGAAGCGGACCCTCCAGTCACTTCAGCTGATCCTTCTGCTACGTTTTCCACTGGTGAGGTTAATTTATAACAGGGCGTGGGGTGCATCCTCGGTGGTGAAAGAGCTGGTGCCCGCCCTTAAGGCATTGTGCAGGGAGGTGTGTGAGTTTAGGGAATTTGTCACAGTGTACATGGTGTAGCCGGTGGTTTTACTCACGGTTAGTTGAATCTTCCCTGGGCCAGTGTGCAGTTGTGTGGAGGGTGGACACGACTTCCCTCGGGGCACACTCGTACGCAGGGCTAGTTGGTAAATGATGAGGAGGCAGTTGTAAAACTGAACAAAGGTGACTTTTACTTATTGCTTTGAATTGATGGTACAAGTTCATAAAGTGCTGTTATATTAAGTTGCTGTAAGTGAACCTTTTTGGATGGTATTGTAAAGGCACAGTGGTGGTTAGTTAGGCTCTATGGCTTAGATCCTGTTATTCTTTCTCCTAGTGGGATCCTCTGTAGCTAGTAGAGATGAGTGAGCACTAAAATGCTCGGGTGCTCATTATTCGAGTCGAACTTTTCCCGATGCTCAGGTGCTCGTTTCGAATAACGAACCCCATTGAAGTCAATGGGAGACTCAAGCATTTTTTGCAGGGGACCAAGGCTCTGCCTAGGGAAGGCTGGGTGAAAACCTGGAAACCTCAGAAAATGATGGAAACACCACGGAAATGGACAGGAAACTGCAGGGGCAGCATGCATGGATGCCTCTGAGGCTGCCTAATCCCACCATTACCCCAAATTCTCCTAGTGGGGCATGTGTGGTATCAATTCTTCTCAGTTTAAAATCGTATATGTCCCCTATCTTGGGACCATATATTTCATGGATTTTTCGAACACGGAAAAGGAAAAAGAGCTTGCTCTGGCCAGGGGAGTGTCTTTTCTCCTGCAGCTAAGGCCATGCTCTGCCTATCACAGGTCAGGAGCCAATTAAAAGAGGAACCAACAAAAATCAGTATAATATCTAATACGTCCCCTATCCGGGTAAATTGTTTGGAGAGAGGGCCTGTAGGTGGGGGGCAGGCTGGGGGGAAGGAGGTTGAGCTGGAAGAGCCAGAGGAGTGCCCCCTGGGCTAGCGTGTGTGGTGATGACAACAGCCGGATGTAGTTAGAATGACAACGCAGGACCTCAACTTAAAAATTTAACATCAACCGGTACAATTGTCAATTATGAGCTCGATCAAGTGTGGCATGTGTTCTATGAAATCTTCTCAGTTTAATACCGTATATGGCAGCTATCCGGAAAAATAGTTTGGGCAGAGAGAAAGATAGGAAAAAGACGTAAATTGTTTGGAGAGAGGGCCTGTAGGTGGAACTCCACCGCTGACCATCTGTGTTGACTCCTCAAAGTTGCTCAACACCTGGCAGATATCAGACATCCACGTCCACTCCTCATTGTAGACTTGAGGAATCTGAGTGACCTGACTACCAGTTCTGGTGAAAGTTGACATATGGCATCGGGGTCGGAGGAGGAGGCATAGTATGTCTGAGAGACCGTGACCGAGGTAGGCCCCGCAATCCTCGGTGTGGGCAGTACATGAGCGGCCCCAGGGTCAGTCTCAGTCCCAGCCTCCACCAAGTTAACCCAATGTGCCGTCAGTGAGATATAGTGTCCCTGCCCGGCAGCACTTGTCCACGTGTCCGTGGTTAGGTGGACCTTCTCAGAAACAGCGTTGGTCAGGGCACGGATGATGTTCTCTGACAAGTGCTGGTGTAGGGCTGGGACGGCACATCGTGAAAAATAGCATCTCCAAGCTCAGCAATTTGGAGATGTGGACGTTGAGGGCTTGGGCATGTGGGTGGGTGGAACTGTATTTCCTCTTGCACTCCAGCGTCTGTGTAAAGACAGCTGAACGCTGCACTGGGACACATTGGTGGACACTGTGGAGGATCGTGGAGGCGAAGGTGTGGTTTTCCGGTGGGAGGCGCTTAAGCCGGGGTCCTGGGCAGGGGGTTGACTAGCAGAGGCAGCGAGTGACACAGGGGAAGGAGCAGTGGTGTGACCCGCAGGAGGTGGTGAACGGCCTTGGTTCCATTGAGTGGGGTGTTTAGCACTCATATGCCTGCGCATGCTGGTGGTGGTTAGGCTAGTAGTGGTGGCACCCCTGCTGATCCTGGTGTGGCACAGGTTGCACACCACAGTCCGTCGGTCATCCTCACTTTCTTTAAAGAACCTCCAGACTTGCGAACATCTAGGCCTCGCCACGGGAGCTTCACTACTTGAAACAGTTGCTGCTGATGCACCAGCTCTGGCCCTGCTTCTCCCTCTGTCCACACCACTGCCTCTTCCAACCTGTTCTGGTGCAGCACTCGCCTCCGCCTCAGAAGCACTGTCTTCACTCGGCTTATCAACCCAGCTTGGGTCAGTCACCTCGTCATCCTCCGATTCCTCAGTCTGCTCCCCCCTCGGACTTCCTGCCCTGACAACAACTTCACCACTGTCTGACAACCGTGTCTCCTCATCGTCTTTACAAACTTCTTCCACTAAGACAACATTGTCATCATCATCATCATCACCCACAGACTGCGACAGTTGAAAAACTTGGGCATCGGGAACTAGGTCAGCAGCAACCTGAGAAGTGGTTTGTGACTCTGGGAAGGGTCCAGAAAACAGTTTCTGAGAGTATGCCGGATCGCATTCCAAATTTTCCTGGGAGGGGGCAGACGGGGGGAAGGAGGTTGAGGTGGAGGAGCCAGAGGAGTGCTCCCTTGGGTAACGTGGGTGGACTGCGTGGAAGACTGACTGGTGGACAAATTACTTGAAGCATTGTCCGCAATCCACGAGATCAGCTGTTCGCACTGTTGTGGTTTCAACAGTCCTCTACCACATGTCCCTGTAAGTTGAGACATGAAGCTAGGAAGTGTAGCTCTGTGGCGTTCCCCTGCTCCCTCATCAGCAGGTACTGTCGTACTCTGCCCAGGACCACGGCCTCTGCCCCCTGCAGTAATTGAATGCCCACGCCCACGCCCTCGTCCTCGACCCTTAGCCCTGGGGTTCAACATTTTCTGTATATAAGTGTATTATATAAAAAAATAAATGGGCCTGCTGTACTGAAACCCACAAACTTGTTCAGTCTGGTTTAATTAAGTGACGTACAGAAAGTGTCACCTGGACAGAAAATACGGATTGTAGAGAGTGTACTGAACTGTGACACACAGAATGGTTCCACGCAGCTGTGTGAAATGGATTTGTATCACTGAGCTAAAACAACAAAAAAACTATTTTTTTTATATATTTTTTTTATATATTTTTTTTTTTTAGTTTTGTTTGGAACGTGACGTGCAGAAACTATCGTAGACCTAACTCACACCCTGCTGACGGTGGCTATTTTGACTGCGACCCAGACAAATGTCGCACAGAGATTTTTGTGATCAAGCTATATACGTGAGAGCAAAAGACCTTGTTGGATTAAGTGACGTACAGAAAGTGTCACCTAAAAGTGTGCCGTCTGCATCTTTTGCGGCCCCATTGACTGTGAATGGGTCCGCACCTGGTCCGCACCCGGTCCGCAAATTGCGGATCGGATGCGGACGATTTTTGCGGACGTGTGAATGAGGCCTGAGGCTGATGCTGCAGGTCCCTACCTTATGTAAATTTAGGTCACATGTCACTGCCAGCCAATCACTGCTGGGGAGGTATAGGGGCTGTTACATCACAGCAGGCATTCCCACAGGCTTCCCTTTGATGCTGATTGGCTGAAAAAACCGGGCATTTCAAATTGGCAGTGACTCACGAATCTTCACGAATACGCGCTGCCTTAGGATGCCGAGCCGAAGCGGGTAAGATTCGTGCGAATCCCGAATCTTGCCGCTCCGGCTCGCTCAACACTATTCCACACTGCTGTGTGAAATGGATTTGTATCACTGAGCTGAAACAACAAAAAAACTATTTTTTTTATATATTTTTTTTTAGTTTTGTTTTTTTTGGAACGTGACGTGCAGAAACTATCGTAGAGCTAACTGACACCCTGCTGACGGTGCATATTTTGACTGTGACCCAGACAAATGTCGCACAGAGATTTTTGTGATCAAGCTATATACGTGAGAGCAAAAGACCAGGTTGGATTAAGTGACGTACAGAAAGTGTCACCTGGACAGAAAATACGGATTGTAGTGAGTGGACAGCTGAACTGTGACACACAGAATGGTTCCACACTGCTGTGTGAAATGGATTTGTATCACTGAGATATAACAATAAAAAAAAAAAAAAGGGGGGTTATATATGGCGATAGCTGCACTACTAGTGCCAGCCAGCCAGCCAAGCCAGGAGACAAAAAAAAATGTCTTGTAACCCTTAGAAGGGCTGTTGAGTTCTTGGGAGATCACTCCTGCCTAACAGAGAACTAAATGCAGGCCCTAACACTCTCCCTGAAACGCAGCAGCTCTATCCCTAACGACATCCAGACGGCATCTGAGCCGAGCGCCGCGGCCAGTCACTAGTATATTCCAGGGTCACCTGATCAGGCCAGCCAACCCCTGCTATCGACATGTAAGGGCCCCACGTGATGCTGGGTGTACCGCAGAGTCTCCTGGCTTGTGCTTGGCTGAGTTTATAGGCGCCAAAAATGCACAATGCGGAAGTTGCCATTTCCTCGAGCATGGCGAGATACTCGTCCGAGCAGCGAGCACTTATGAATACCATAATACTCGAACGAGCACCAAGCTCGGACGAGTATGCTTGCTCATCTCTAGTAGCTAGCCCTGGCTCTGGAATATATACATAAGTCTCTTTCATAGGACTATTCTTTTGAAGGATACTCTGTGGGCAGGAATCACTACATCTGCTCCAGCTCCAGATTTTATTCCTTGGTTCCTCTTAACTAAACGCACTTCACTGTCCTCTCTTCCTCCTCTGTCTCTCCTCACATCTCTTCCTTGCTTCTCTGTTCTGACTAATCTGGAACTTGTTCTCCCAGCTAATTTCCTGTTGCTGGGCCTTATATAGAAGGCAGACCAGCACCATCTAGTGGTGTAAAAATATCATTACAGCACTCAGCCAAAAAGGTTTTAACAGCACATACCAATGTGTCTACCATTCATAATAATAAAATGACATTACATAAAAATATGACATGGCTATATATATATATATAGTTTGGAGTGTCCCCTTTTACACACTTTAGTGGGACACTATAATTGCTAGTGCAGTTAGACCCTAGTTAAGTCTCAGTGGTGCTCCCCGTCCCAGCATCCCAACCCGTTAGAGCTAGTGACCATAAAGAATCTCTGTTTTGTGGTTTAAGCCCCTTAGGTGCGCCCCTACATGATGTTGCGATGGGAGAATCACTATTTAGATATATTGTCCTTAATATCCGTTCACCAACACACAGTAGATGAGGAACACAGACCAAATTTGCATAGGTTTATTGACCGCAGAACAAAGGTTGCCCATACTATAGGCAATTGGTTGCAAGCTTTTTGTGTACTGGGATATATTATGGCCCTCTGCCACCCTGAATGGTCGGCGGAACTTTTCGTATATATGGACTCCATCTATAGTGCATATAAGCCTCACGGAGGCTCTGCATGGTGGAAGAGTTCCATCAGCGTTTAGCGTTGCATCCAGAAATAGGTTGGGGGGTTAAGGCTATGGCTTATGGCTTTGCATGGCTTCACATTATGATGGCTCAAAAAGCACATCCCTTTCCTTCTGCAGCCGCTGGCTCCTCCTCAAATTTACAGGGGCCAGTGGTCATGCGCAGACCTGGAGCATGCTGGCTTTACAACAAGGGACATTGCAAATTTTTTGTCTTGTGTAAATACAAGCATGAATGTTCAGTCTGCGACGGCTCTCACACAACAGTCAGTTGCTCACGCAACACTTCCCCCCCTTGTACAAACCCCCAGCCTCCGCTAGCGGGAAAGACTCTGGTGAGCATGGCCACAATGTCCAAGTGGTTAGATCTGTACCCCAATAAGGAAGATGCGGCCCACATCCACTGCGGGTTTTCTTTATGTTTTTTTCATCCCATTCTATTTTTCTTGTTCCCCTACTTCTGATAGTAATTTGAAGTCCTCTAGGGAAACCCTGATTTGTTGTGAGAAAAAATTTATAAAGCAGTATCAATGGGTAGGATAGAAGGACCATTTTTATTGCCTCCTTTTTATAACATCCGAATTTCACCGTTAGGCCACATTCCCAAAAGAGAACCTGGCAAGTTCCAACTGATCCACCACTTGTCATTCCCAAAAGGCACATCTGTTAACGACGGCATTTGTCAGGATAACGCTTCAGTTTCCTACGTGCCTTTTGACAGGGCAGTGGTTCTGGTCGGAACGGAGGAACAAGGAGCCTTGATGGCTAAGTCAGACATCGAAGCTGCTTTCCGCCTGCTTCTGGTGCACCCGGATTGTTATTATCTTCTGGGTTGTATGGTAGACGACTTGTACTATTATGACACTTGCCTGCCGATGGGTTGTTCCATCTCGTGCCATTTTTTCGAATTGTTCAGAACTTTCACAGAATGGGTTATCCACTATGAAACAGGTTCTCATTCTATCATCCATTACCTGGATGATGTTCTTTTTGTTTCCCCCAGGGAATTCACACCAATGCCAATTTCTGCTGGACACCTTTTATTTTTCATGCCCCGTTTCGGCGTCCCCTTGTCGGAAGATAAAATGTTTGGTCCCACCAAGACCATCACATTTTTAGGTTTCAAAATCAATACTGTCCTGATGGCTTTCCGTCTTCCCCAGGAAAAGTTAGACAAATTATTAGGTTTGATCGAAGGGTTTTGTTCAGTCAAGTGTGTCACGTTACGCCAAATACAGGCCCTGCTTGGCCTTTTAATGTTCGTCATCGGATCATGCCCATGGGTCAGGCTTTTTTAGCGCCGCCTTTCACTGGTCACCTGCGGTGTTAAAAAACCAGAGCATTAAATACGCTTGTCCACCACTCAACTTAAGCTGGATTTACAGGTTTGGCGACATTTATTGCGTTGTTACAACAGCCATACATGCTACCAAGACGCAGAAACGTCCACTGTACGTATATCCCTCTTTACCGACACGGCAGAATTGACCGGTTTTGGTGCCATATTCGGTTCAGAGTGGTGTTCCTCCCCATGGCCGGATACTTGGCGTTCCGCTGGGTTATGTTCCAACATTACACTCCTCGGACTTTTTCCCATCAGCGTTGCCAGCGTTGAGTGTGTTTCTGGATGAACAACATGGCTATTGTGTTCTGTATTAATAAGTTGACCTCTTCGTCACCTCCAGTGCTGGCTCAACTCTGGCATTTAGTTCTCTGTTGTTTGAAGCTCAATATCTGAGCCATGTCCCTGGTGTACACAATGCTGCTGCTGATGCTCTTTCCCATTTCGTTGGCAGGAATTATGGAACATCTTGCTGGAGGCAGCCAAGGAAAGCCTACCGTGCCCGCCGCAGCTCTGGAATTTGATAGCCACAATTTGATGTTCCTGGTCAGAGCTTCAGTCACGCCTGAAACTTGGAATAGTCATGGTAAGGTGTAGGCAGAATGGTGGACGTGGGTTGGTGATGCAGCAGTTGGGGAGCTGCCAGCTTCCAGGTTAGAGGTGACTATTTCATATCTTTTGTGGCTGAGGGACCCAGGGGGTTTTGCTGTAGTAGCGCAGCGTAGGCTTTCGGGAGTTGCTTTTTATTTAAAATTGTGCGGTTGGCCCAACATTACCAAACATTTCCTCATCCGCCAAGCCTTTAAAGGATGGCGCAAGGAGTATATCAGTCGTGAGCACATATGTGATGTGTTGCCAGCCGTTTGCACCTCCTCGTTGGAAGTTCTTTTGTTCTACGTGGTGTTTTGCTTGGCCATATTTTGCCGCCTTTAGAATCGAGGAGCTGGTGTCTCAATCTCACCTCCGGCTGGGCGGTTTACTTGTTGGCAATGTAGTCCTCAGTGATTCCTCCCTCCATATTTTCATCTGCCGCTCAAAAATGGACATTTTTGCGCGGGGCGCTTGGCTCCTCTTACAGGTTGAGCCCAGTGTGTCCTTACATGGGCGTGTTGGATTTGTTTGTCGGATTCCGATGTCACCCCACTCACAGTTTCCAGTTTCAATCGGTTTTTCAACGTTGCCTTATGGTGTTGGACCTCTGTATTCTGCATAGGGGCAACTGCGGAAGCAGAGAGAGCAGGTCTCTCTGAGTTGGAGGTCCAACGTTTTGGCAGGTGGAGGTCAGCATGTTTCGCTTCATATGTTCATCCCCACTTATTAATTTGAATTCTATTTTAAGGTGCTATCTAGCCCACTGTCTGCTTTCTCGGCCATTCCTATATATTCTGGACGGGCCAGTGATCTGAATACCGGCCAGGGAGGCTGGGAGGCCGCAGTCTTGGCTTTCGGAATGTCCAGGTCACGTGGCGAAGTGTCTGGAGCTTACGCTGGTCCCAAGTCCTGCCTGAAATGGTTAAGCTAAGTAGAGTCGTCGTGCTCCCCGGTCGTTTTAGTCATACATGCCGGGGATAATGACCCCTGCCTACTAAAATTGGCAGAGCTCATCACACTTATCAGAGCAGACCTGGAACGGCTTTCTTTCTTTTTTCAAGAGGTTGTCATAGTCTAGTCTGAAATTATTCCCAGGGTGACTTGGCAAGGATCTAGGGATGCACATGCTCTAGAAAGGGATAGGAGTGCAGTGTCCCACATATGTTTGTAAAAGGGACACAGTAAACTGTTTATGACTATGTATTTATAGTAGCCAGATGGTGGAATTCTGCCTTCTATATAAGGCCCAGTAACAGGAAGTTAGACAGATCAGAGTAAGGAGAGACAAATGTAGTGAAGAGTAGGAGAAAGGAGGAGGTGTAAGGAGTTAGTTATGATGGAACCAAGTATTGTGCAGGAGGAGGAAAAGTGGAGATCCTTTCCTAAAGGAAAAGGCTGTCATTACCCCTGACACTGGCCATGTCAGGACAGCAAGTGACAATTAAAAGCTAAACCACTAGAATCCTGAATATTTCTTGGACTGTCAAGCCTGACAGAGGTAATCGACTGTCCCCGGTCTTCATGGACTCTGCCAGCACCCATGTGGTCAAGAGAAGCCTCCGGCATCTGACTACAGTATCAGCAACCAGGTACAAGTTGTTTATTGGTCTACACTTTGGATCCCTCCGGGAGGTGCAGCCATCATTATATATATTTCAGGAACCTGCTGGTGCAGACTGTGGCGGCAGGAGGACAGTTAATGTGCATATAGCATGTTTTGTACGATCCAGAGCTGGAGTGCTAGTGCAACACCGCTAGCTGGAAAGCCGGACGGTGTCTACCTCAATGACATCAGCTTGGATATTTTTCTCTCTGGCTTGCAAGATGGTGTGAAGCAGGCGTTGCTCTTGTTTGGTGGGGGTCAGAGCGCCGTGTAGAAGTACACAGGCTCCTCCGTGGAGGTCGGTTGAGTTAATTTAAGTGGAGGAAGAAGAAGACGGACTTGCCTACTGATAAATTCTTTGGGGCATACTGCTTCTTTATACTTCAAGTCACTGTTTGGTATTATAAGAGTTGGATGGCTTATAAAAAATAGTCAATAAAGCTGTGACCGACCCTCACCCAACAAAGATGGTTGTCCTGCGTATTTATTTGTTATTAGCTGCAAGCTGTTCTAAGGATGGTAGGTAAAGGGTATAATTCTCGGCAGTCTAGATGACGCTGAGGGGAATAAACAAAGGCATCCTTGACTGCAGAGAGGCTAGTGGGTGAGGAAGGGTTGAATAAAAGGATGGCTGGCAGTCTGGTTATAATGGTGCAGCCCGCAGAGGTGTTGATTAGCAGGATATGCAGGCAGAAGGAGACACCCCCAGTGATTCACCCCCCCCTAAATCCTGGTTGGCTGAAAGAGATGGTAAGGCCAAAGGAAAAAAAAGAGGTGCTGGGGCCTGAGGATGGCCTTTTTCTCCAGCACCTCATTAAGCTCCCCGCCCTTCTGCCCCTTGTTCACATTCTGTTGGTGTTGTTGTTCTCGTTGATGGTGTTTTGCTTTAGATCTACAGTACTCTTGTTAAGAAGTCACAGCGGAGGTTAGTTGAGTCAATTTAAGAGGGAGAAGAAGGCGGACTCGTCCACAGATAAATTCTGGAACAGGAATCGGACTTTGCTGCAGGGGATCAGCAGCCTGCTACCTCCTGAAGTAGTTCTGGTCTGGTTGACAGCTGATTTACAGGGGTCAGAGACACCGGTGCAGAGCACCAAGAAGTCAGGCAAACTAGTAATCAGGGATATCTCAAGGTTAGTGCAGGCAGAGTACATGATACACAGGAATCAGTCCAAGGTCAAAGCAGGTAGTGTAGAGTTAATAAAGAGGTAAGGCACAGGTCAAGTCAGGCAGCAGAGGGCATAATGCAGTAAACGGGCAGAAAGTCGGTACATGAACAGACACCTTTACAGAATACTAGTACACTAGGACACCTATTGCTCAGACACACTTCTAAATTCTTAAAATGCCCCCGACAAAGCCTCTGATCCAAGGGGATGTTTTGATCCATGCAACAGGGAGATGAAGACGCAGCCGTGCAAGGATCTGGAGTGACATGGGTTCTGCTGAGTGCGGCAAGTATAATCTATAGGAGGAGTTCAGGCATGTGGGGGAGGGGCATTTTTAGAATTTGATTACCCCCTTTAAAGGGGTTGGCCCATCTCACACATTGGTGGCATATCCTAATGATATGCCACCAGTGTCAAAGGTGTGACCCGCACCTATCTCTAGAATGGAGCCACAATGTGAAGGAGAGCGCTCGGCTCTTTTTGAAACTCCCATATAAGTGTCTGAAGAGCATGACGAGCATGCACAATGCGCTCACCTTTAATTTTGGGGACCCATTCTAGAGATAGGTGCAGGTCCCACCTCCTAGAGATATGCAACCAAATTGTGATAGACCAACCCCTTTATATACCTCAGGCTTGCCAGCCATTGCCTGGTGAAGATTAGGGTGCACTCACTGTCCTTTTAACAGCTAGAGGAAGCTTGTGCCCTATGGGCAGAAAAGGAGGGCCCTTGCCAGAAAGCAGGCCACGACCTGTGTGGAGGGACAGAGCAGACCCAGCAGGAAGAGGACAGAGAGGCAGGTCTGCACCATTGATCAGGTTAAGCAGAACAGCGGTGGCTGTGAGCTGCCTCTGCTACACTCACCACAACATTTTATTACTTGTTTTCTTGGCCAGTCCACTTTATGACTACACTTTGACCTGCTGCCTCATACATGGCTTGCAACCAGAAGATAAATTGCAGTACCTAGTGCAGATAAGTGGCCAAGACCTATTTAAAACAAATATCTGAGGTTGGGAGCTTGTGAGTGTGCACTGGTATAAAGTTTACAGTAGCTTAACGGGATTCTGTCACAGAGCACTAGGGGCTGCTTGAGTACTCGGCCGAGCACCCGAGCATAATGTAGGCCAATGGAACTAAACCAGGCAGCCCCTGGAAGAGCGGCCCCAGAGTGCCCCAATTTAAAAAACAAACAAAAAAAACAAAAACGGTGCCCACATATTCCAATAGCCCTTAAAAGGGCTTTTGGTTGTTTTTTAAAATACATTCTTTCCCTGCCTATCGAATTCTGTCCCTACACTATCTGTCCCTCCTTGCAGCAGCTCTCCCTGACTAACACTGGCCGGTCATGTGTCACCGGGTGCTATATAGCACCTGATGATGCGTTCCCGGCCAGCCAATCAGTGTAATGCCAGTAGCTAAGATGGCTACTGGCATTACAGTGAATGAAATACCTCCCCGCATGCTAATTAATTAGCGTGCGGGGAGGGGACTCGAGCATGGCGCTCGAGTACACCTGGTGTTCGGCCGAACACTGAGTGGACCGAGCGCCAGCATGCTCGGCCGAACAGCGAGTTTGGCTGAGCATGCTCGCTCATCATTACTGCTATACAATGTTCAGCACTGTTCTTGATAACTTGTGAGGAGGCCACAGAGTTCACTGGAGCACATAACTTAAAAATGGCGCCCAGTGCTATTTTACTGTCCTTGTTGGTGGGCAAAACCACGAAGGAGGAAAAAGAAGGTGTATAAACAGGGAAAGGGGGTCTTCTGTCCCTTCACCAATCAGATTTCTCAGCATCCCTTCCAGGACATGAAGGAGTGGAAATACATAATTCATCCTGTAGTTCTGATGACTGACAAATAAAGTGGCCTCCCCAAAGGGCCTGAGTAAACAGCCTGTGTCATACACGAGCTGCCACTGGCTAATGTGGAAGTTACACCAGAGGGTAGACCCGTCCGTCTGCAACATTAATTAATCATTGACTGTGTAAAATCTGTGTCTCTGCTATCTAACCTATCCTGGTAAATGGTTTCTTTAATTAAAAAAACAAAAGAAAGGGTTAACAAAATAAATGAACAAAATAAATAGTATAAGATCCCCTCAATATCCTATATTTTGGGTAAATACAGGCATTGGTTAAAAAAACAAAACGTATAACTATACATACATTAACATATATATCTATAACTATTCTTTAACTATTCTGTTCTATCTATATACAGCACAGGACCTTGCATATATATGAACTAGAGCCACATCCACACTCCCAGACATCCCACAGGTCCACTCCTTACTCCGGTATACCCTGGCCTTCTTTACAATGGTCTCTCCAATCGGCTGCTGGTAACACGATATTGGTCACTTATAGATTCTCATTGCAGTGACCTTCACTTTCCTTCCGGTGGCGTCCTTGTAATTTAGATAAGTTCATTGGGTATGAGGCAGCTGTCATCACCTCAGGGTACATTTCACATGACCATTCAATCATCGCAGGGGGCATTCCTGCTAACTCCTGTAGGACAATAGATGTCCCTCTCAACAAAGATGTATGTCCTGGAGATATCCTTGGTAAGGAAGCACCGTATCTCACACTTGGTTGATATCAACTAAGGGGCTGTTTCTTATAGCTTTTCCCAGACCCAGAACAAAAAAAACAAAAGATCTTGGCTTGCTTTATTGCAGATGACCCCAAATGGCAGGCCCCCTTTGTCTTTGTACCAGGATGTCCCATTCATTGACATTTTGACACCTGTCCCATCTGTTGAACTGCATAGTCTCAGGAATCAAGCACCATTCTGCCAGTTTCCAACAGACTGCCTTCCTCAGCTCATATAGGTGGTCTAATATATAGAGAGCAGAGTTCCAACGGGTGGCAGCGTCACACATCAGGCGATGTTGGGAAAGAACATTTTGCCTTTCTAGCTCAAGAGAAGTGGCTGCAGAGCATGCACAGTTTCCTGGACATTTTTAACAGCTCTGGCAGTCCAGTGAAAGACTTGAGGAACTAGATGACAACAAGATTGACGACAGGTGCCATTCAGGGAACATGGGTCAGCCCTCCCTGATGCAGCACATACAAAATCTTCTTCCTGTTATCAGTAACCATGGTTCCTATGTCAAGTTGTCAAGAAGACAACCAGTATTCAATTTCTTTATTAAAGGGGTTCTCCGGGAATTAAGAAAATGAAAATACTTAAATATTACTTTATTATAAATATATTCCCAAATACGTTTCATTAGTTATAATGGCTCATTTTGTCTGGGGAGCAATCATTAGGAGAAACAAAATGGCCGCCGTCCTATTAGTCCACACAGAACCTGTTCTAATCACACAGGAGGACAAGTTACTTCACAACACTGAGGTAAAGAGCTGCCTCATCCTCCTCTCTGCTCCGTTTGTCAGTATACAGCCGATAAGATCTTCAGCTGATTCCCTGAGGAGACCTGACGTACAGAGAGGAGGTTGGCATGTGGCTAATGAGCAGCAGCTCTTGTCTGCAGTCTCCAATACCACAGTCTGTCCTGTCCGTCCTCTCTGTACTTCATGTCTCCTCATGAACTCTATTCCTACAGATTCAGCTGAAGTTCTTATCATCTGTATTCAGGATCATAATCCCTGACGAGCAGAGCAGAGAGGAGGATGAGGCAGCTCTTTACCTCAGTGTTGTGAAGTAACTTGTCCTCCTGTGTGATTAGGACAGGTTCTGTGTGGACTCATAGGACGGTGGCCATTTTGTTTCTCCTAATGATTGCTCTTAGACAAAACGAGCCATTATAACTAATGAAAGGTATTTGGGAATATATTTATAATAAAGTAATATTTACGTATTTTCATTTTCTTAAATTCCGGAGAACCCCTTTAATGACGTGGACCACCCTATTGTGGCTCTGTTTCGCCAAGGCTGACCAGGTGCAGAACTGTGTGACAACATCTAGCTTTAGATAGGTGATATGATGGAGGACACTTGTCAACTGTGCCTAGAACGAAGGATGAGGACAAGGTGGAGGATGAGAAGGCACAGGAGGACATTGGCATGGAACTCCCATGATTGCAACATGGAGGTGGCATTGCCATCACCAACTGGCGGATGTCCCAGGGCCGGAACAACATTTACCCAGTGGGCTGTGAATGACATATATTGTCCTTGACCATAGTTACAACTCCATACATCTGTACTGACGTGAACTCTAAGGACCGGCCCACCTTCTGCTCAAAGTACGTGTGCAGGGCCAGTACAGCTTTTTTGGAAAATGTCAGCTTGAGACTCTCCACCTTGGGTGAGCACAAGCCATCAGTTCTCCAAAATGTGCAGAGTCAACTACATGGAAAGGGAGGGACTATACTACTAGCAACTTGGCCAAGCGCACATTCAGCTTCTTTGCCACTGGATAAGTGCATGCATACTGTTGTCTTTTTACAATCCCCTCAGTGATTGATTGCTGTTGAAACATGTGATAATGAGGAGGAAGAGCATCAGGAGGTGTAGATGGCATTGAAGTCAATGGGAAGGAATGAAAACTTCCTTTTGCTGACGTTGAAGAACCCTGACTGCGGGAAAGGGGATGGGGGACAGTGGGAGATGCAGCGGTTGCTGCATCGGGCTGTAAGACTGAATGAGTGGCACAGTTTGTCACACCACTTTATGATGATGCCCCATGTGTTAATGCAGGGCCGTCATGCCAGCATTCACACCCTGGCCGCGCCTCACTTTTTGCCCACACATCTTGCATAGCACCACACTAACATCTCCCAGTGACTACAGAGTATGGCCTTTTCCCTCCACCACTGTGTGAATCCTGCTTGCTGCTGCTTTTATGAACCCGTGTACTGTCAGTGTGCAAGGATGCACCACCAATGAGGCCAGGTGGTGGTGCAGGCCGTACCTGGTAGGGGCAAGAGGGGGGCAGCCCAATGGCCATGGGCTGAAGGGAAAGGAAATTGGCATTGGGGAGGGGGGCTACCCTTTCAGTTTTCACCTCAGGCAGCATAAAGGCTAGGTGCACCCCTGCAGTGTGTTCCTCACAGGTAGCTTGTCGAGGAGCAGATGGTGTACCCCTTACACATTTGGCTCCAGATCTCCCACTGCTTCTACCCTTCTATCTCACGGGCAGGCTGTAGATAGTAGAGGTGTGGTATTAGAGGCAGAGCTTGTTAGGAGCTCATTTACATCCCTTTATTCTCAGTATTACACCTTGATGCACTAACTGGGGTGAAAAAGCTTTCAAATGCTACTGCTATTGTGGTGTCCACATTGTTTTATACATATGTAATTCTATAACACCTTGATTCTGTAACTGGGGTGAAATAGTGCTCTAAATATTTTTCACTTATTTGGTTTTACACCTTGTGTTATAGATAAGTAATTCCATTAGGCCTTGATTCTGTAATTGGGGTGAAATTGCGCTCTATTTTTTCACATATTTGGTTTTACACCTTGTGTTATGAATAAGGAATTTCATTAGGCTTTATTTCTGTAATTGGGGTGAAATAACCCTCTATGTTTTAAATTATTTGGTTTTACACCTTGTGTTGTAGATAAGTAATTCCATTAGGCCTTGATTCTGTAATCAGGGTGAAATAGCTTTCTAATAATACTGATTTTGGGGTGATCACATTGTTTTATATATAAGTAATTCAATTAGGCCTGGATTCTGTAATTGGGTTGAAATAGCGGTCTAATACTACTGCTATTTTATACTTACAGGTACTGTTACTGTACAGACAGGTGCCAGGGCCTTCCAAGGGAACAGGCAGTGGCAAAAATGTTTCTGGAGCTGGTAGAAGTAGCAACAGAAGAAGTAGCAATAGTCGCAGAGACAGGCCAGAGCTGTCATTATTAGAGATGAGCGAGTAGTGTTCGATCGAGCTGGTATTCGATCGAATACTACGCTATTTGACATACTCGATTTCGTTCGAGTATAACGGCGATGGCGCACTTAGAATTCGTTTCCCCTCCCACCTTCCCTGGCGCTCTTTTTCCACCAATCAACATGCAGGGGGGGTATGACAGGCACGCTGAGCACGCTGGCAGCGCGAAAACGGCGTCTACATGCATTGGCTGGAAAAACCATGTGACCTCGAATATTAAAAACTCAGCTCTTCCTGCTCGTACGCATATGCTGCGTGAACTTAGTCAGGGACAGAGGCTGGAGAAGGGACAGACAGATTTTAGCTGTTGGATAGGCAGGAGCGTGATTAAAAGCCCTTATCAGGGCTACTACAGTGGACTTCAGTGATAGCTTACTACAATATAGACTTTACAGAGAACGGCTGCTGTATTCAGGGATAGCTGCTGGAGTAGGGACAGAGAGAGGCATTAGTGGTGTATTAGGTGCTCTGCTACATACCAAACTATATTTGACACTACTGCTGTGTACCTTGAAAAATACAATATATAGGCCTTAACTGGCAACTGCACTGTGCGTTCTCTTGCAAAGTAATTTCTCATAACTGTTGTTCATACACACCGTCTGATCACTGAGTACACGGCTGTGTACCTTGAAAATACAATATATAGGCCTTAACTGGCAACTGCACTGTGCGTTCTCTTGCAAAGTAATTTCTCATAACTGTTGTTCATACACACCGTCTGATCACTGAGTACACGGCTGTGTACCTTGAAAAATACAATATATAGGCCTTAACTGGCAACTGCACTGTGCGTTCTCTTGCAAAGTAATTTCTCATAACTGTTGTTCATACACACCGTCTGATCACTCAGTACACGGCTGTGTACCTTGAAAAATACAATATATAGGCCTTAACTGGCAACTGCACTGTGCGTTCTCTTGCAAAGTAATTTCTCATAACTGTTGTTCATACACACCGTCTGATCACTGAGTACACGGCTGTGTACCTTGAAAAATACAATATATAGGCCTTAACTGGCAACTGTACTGTGCGTTCTCTTGCAAAGTAATTTCTCATAACTGTTGTTCATACACACCGTCTGATCACTGAGTACACGGCTGTGTACCTTGAAAAATACAATATATAGGCCTTAACTGGCAACTGTACTGTGCGTTCTCTTGCAAAGTAATTTCTCATAACTGTTGTTCATACACACCGTCTGATCACTGAGTACACGGCTGTGTACCTTGAAAAATACATATATAGGCCTTAACTGGCAACTGCACTGTGCGTTCTCTTGCAAAGTAATTTCTCATAACTGTTGTTCATACACACCGTCTGATCACTGAGTACACGGCTGTGTACCTTGAAAAATACAATATATAGGCCTTAACTGGCAACTGCACTGTGCGTTCTCTTGCAAAGTAATTTCTCATAACTGTTGTTCATACACACCGTCTGATCACTCAGTACACGGCTGTGTACCTTGAAAAATACAATATATAGGCCTTAACTGGCAACTGCACTGTGCGTTCTCTTGCAAAGTAATTTCTCATAACTGTTGTTCATACACACCGTCTGATCACTGAGTACACGGCTGTGTACCTTGAAAAATACAATATATAGGCCTTAACTGGCAACTGTACTGTGCGTTCTCTTGCAAAGTAATTTCTCATAACTGTTGTTCATACACACCGTCTGATCACTGAGTACACGGCTGTGTACCTTGAAAAATACAATATATAGGCCTTAACTGGCAACTGCACTGTGCGTTCTCTTGCAAAGTAATTTCTCATAACTGTTGTTCATACACACCGTCTGATCACTCAGTACACGGCTGTGTACCTTGAAAAATACAATATATAGGCCTTAACTGGCAACTGTACTGTGCGTTCTCTTGCAAAGTAATTTCTCATAACTGTTGTTCATACACACCGTCTGATCACTGAGTACACGGCTGTGTACCTTGAAAAATACAATATATAGGCCTTAACTGGCAACTGCACTGTGCGTTCTCTTGCAAAGTAATTTCTCATAACTGTTGTTCATACACACCGTCTGATCACTCAGTACACGGCTGTGTACCTTGAAAAATACAATATATAGGCCTTAACTGGCAACTTGCACTGTGCGTTCTCTTGCAAAGTAATTTCTCATAACTGTTGTTCATACACACCGTCTGATCACTGAGTACACGGCTGTGTACCTTGAAAAATACAATATATAGGCCTTAACTGGCAACTGCACTGTGCGTTCTCTTGCAAAGTAATTTCTCATAACTGTTGTTCATACACACCGTCTGATCACTGAGTACACGGCTGTGTACCTTGAAAAATACAATATATAGGCCTTAACTGGCAACTGCACTGTGCGTTCTCTTGCAAAGTAATTTCTCATAACTGTTGTTCATACACACCGTCTGATCACTGAGTACACGGCTGTGTACCTTGAAAAAATACAATATATAGGCCTTAACTGGCAACTGCACTGTGCGTTCTCTTGCAAAGTAATTTCTCATAACTGTTGTTCATACACACCGTCTGATCACTGAGTACACGGCTGTGTACCTTGAAAAATACAATATATAGGCCTTAACTGGCAACTGTACTGTGCGTTCTCTTGCAAAGTAATTTCTCATAACTGTTGTTCATACACACCGTCTGATCACTCAGTACACGGCTGTGTACCTTGAAAAATACAATATATAGGCCTTAACTGGCAACTGTACTGTGCGTTCTCTTTGCAAACTAATTTCACGGCTGTGAAGGCAAAATATTGTAAAAAAAAAAAAAATGCGGCGGGGGCTAGCGGAATAGGACGTGGACGAGGACGGGGGCGCGGAAATGCTGTTGGGGGCCTTGTTGAAGCCAGTGGGGATACAATGCGTGCTGGTGAGGGTCAGCCAGGATCCCGCTCAATCCAGAATCCCTGCCTTTATGGGACAGTTAAGCAGGGGCGGTTACACCGCTGTTGAGGCCTGAGCAGGTTGAACAGGTGGTGCAATGGATAGCCGATAGCTCTTCCACACAGTTGTCCCACCAGCCAGTCATCCACACAGTCTCACTCTGACCCTCCTTCCTCCACACCTGGCCAACAGAGTCATCCCACCCTTGACCCCTCCCAGGAGCTCTTTTCGGGTCCTTTTTTCAGATGTGCCGGAAGAATCCCAGGAGCTAGGAGAGGAATTTGTTTGTAGTGATGCCCAAACCCTTGAGTTTTCGCCATCTCCTGCTGATGTGGACCCTGAGCCAGCATCTGTTATCATGAGCGATGATGATGATGAGACGCAGTTGCCATCAAGCGAGGCTGTTGGAATGTCCAGTGGGCAGGAGGAGGAGCAGAGTGAGGAAGAGGAGGTGGTGGATGACGAAATGACCGACCCCACTTGGCCAGGGGTGATGTCCAGCGGGGAAAGCAGTGGAGAGGTGGTGGTCTGCGCAGCACCGAAAAAGGCAGCAAGAGGCAGAGGGATGTCCAGAGGCAGAGGGATGTCCACAGGCAGAGGGATGTCCACAGGCAGAGGGATGTCCACAGGCAGAGGGATGACCAGAGGCAGAGGACAGTCCAGACAAAGTAGTGAGGCCACAGCCAGCACGGCCGAAGCTGTTCCCGTCAGCGGGCAGTCGCCGCGAAGCTCCCCCATCGAGGCCTCGTACTTCTGTTGGTGTGGAGATTTTTAATGTTTGTGCGGATGACAAACTGAGCGCGGTTTGCACACTCTGCCACTCAAAACTGAGTAGGGGCTCTGAGAAGAGCAATCTGACCACCTCAGGCATGCGGCGTCACTTGGAAGTCAAGCACTGGGCTGAGTGGGAGAGAGGCAAACGCAATACAAACTGCGCCCGGTCCTGCTGCCACTGCCTCTTCCCCTTTGGTTGTGTGCTGCCACTGCGGTCCAGACCTCCAGCCAGGACACCTCCACATCTGCCTCTGCTTCGGCTACTTTGGGGCCTTCTCCTTCAGCCTCCCCTTCCCCCGCCTCTTCGCCTGCACCCTCACACTCCTCGTCCCAACAACTGTCCATCTCGCAGGCGTTCGACCGCAAGGCGCGAAGTACGCCCTCGAGTCACCCCCAAGCCCAAGCCTTAAACTAGCCACATCTCCAAACTGCTGGCCCTGGAGATGTTGCCGTTTAGGCTTGTGGAGACGCAGGCCTTCCGCGACCTGATGGCGGCTGCCGCACCTCGCTATTCCGTCCCCAGCCGCCACTACTTTTCCCGGAGTGCCGTCCCCGCCCTGCACCAGCACGTGTCGCGTAACATCAGGCGGGCCCTGAGGTACGCAGTCAGCGCAAGGTCCCACTTGACCACCGACTCATGGACAAGCGCTTGCGGCCAGGGACGCTACATCTCTTTGACGGCACACTGGGTTGAATGTAGTGGAAGCGGGGGACGGGGTCGCAAACAGAGACGGCCTACCTACCACCCCCGCCCAAGATTGCCAGCATGGGTTCTGATAAACCCCCCTCCTCCTCCTCCTCCTCCTCCTCCTCCTCCTGTGCCTTAACATCTCCTCAGCCGCTAGCTGGAAGCGTTGCAGCACTGGCGCGGGGAGACGTCAGCAGGCGGTGCTAAAGCTCATCAGCTTGGGCGACAGGAAGCACAGCGCCCCAGAGGTGAGGGACGCCATATTGCCAGCAGACGGAGATGTGGCTGTCGCCGCTGCAGCTAGGACCAGGCATGGTCGTGTGCGATAACGGCCGTAACCTGGTGGCGGCTCTTGGAGCTTGCCGAACTCAATCACGTACCATGCCTGGCCCACGTTTTTAATCTGGTAGTCCAAAATTTCTGAAGACTTACCCCAACCGTGGCAGAGCTACTGGTGAAAGTGCGGCGCTTGTGCGCTCACTTTCGGAAGTCAACTGTAGCTGCTGCTAGCTTAAAAAAACTCCAGCAACGCCTCCATTTGCCTGAACATCGGCTGTTGTGCGACCTGCCCACTCGCTGGAATTCCACCTATTCCATGTTGGCCAGGGGTGCGTGAGCAGCAGAGAGCATTGATGGAGTACCAGATTATGAATCCACGCGTGCCTCCAACTCAGCTCCCTCAGTTTGCCAACCACGAGTGGCCATGGATGGCAGACATATGCGATGTACTGCGTATCTTTGAGGAGTCCCACCAAGAAGGTCAGCAGCGAGGACGCTATAGTGAGCGTAACCATCCCGCCTCCTAGGCGTCCTTAAAGAATCGCTCATCGCAATAAGGGAGAACGCATTGCACGCAGAGGAGACGGGGGTAGGAGGAGACGCAACGGAGCTACACAGTCAGACCACACTTTTTGTCTGCTTCACGGTGGCAGTTGCAGGAGGAGGAGGATGAGGAGGAGGAGGACGACGTGGAGGTGGCTGTGGAAGAGGAGGAGGATGCTGGCGGCGAGGGTAGCAGTCAGGCTGTGTGCGTCCCATTGGTTCAGCGCGGATGGGGCGGAGAGGAGGCGGAAGAGGAAGAGGAGGAAATGGCAAGTGACCTTCTGGTGGGGCAGTGAGGTCATGCCTATTCAGAGTCTGGCACACATGGCTGACTTCATGCTGGGCTGCTTTTCCCGGACACACGTGTTGTCCGGATAGTGGAGAACAAACTGTACTGGGTCTTCGCACTCCTGGACCCCCGGTATAAAGATAACGTCTCCTCTTTTATTCCGGTAGAAGGAGAGGACGAATCGATTGCTGGAATACCAGAGGGAACTCGTGGCAGAACATGATGGAGATTTTCCCACCACCATCGCTGGCGCAGAGAGGAGAGGGTCTCCCAGAGTCCCACAACATCCATCAGGCCCACAGCCACCAGGGGAACACTCTCCAAGGTGTGGGACACGTTCATGGCACCCCCTCGTGCAACTTCCATCACTGCGGGGCCCGCTATCAGCAGGAGGGACAAGTATCGGCGGATGTTGCGGGAGTACCTGGCAGACCGTAACCCCTGTCCTCCCCGATCCCTCGGCGTCCTACACTTACTGGGTCTCCAAGTTGGACACGTGGCTGGAACTGTCCCTGTACGCCTTGGAGGTGCTTGCCTGCCCTGCCGCCAGCGTGCTATCAGAAAGGGTGTTCAGCGCAGCCGGGGGCATTATAACCGATAAGCGCAGCCGCCTGTCAACCGACAGTGCCGACAGGCTGACGCTAATCAAAATGAACAGCAAGTGGATTGACCCGGACTTTGCTTCTCCAACCGTGGAAAGCAGCCAAAAGTGAAGTGCCATCTGTATGAAGTGCCATTTCCTCCTCCACCTCCTCCTCCTCCTCCTCCTTAACCGCCGTAGAATTGCTCCGTAAATAAGAAAAATTTATATATTTATGGCTCACCTCTTGGGCCTCCACAAAATGTTTAAAGAGGTCTCACCTCTTGGGCCTCCACATAATTTTTAACAGGGTCTCACCCTCTTGGGCCTCCACATAATTTTTAAGAGGTCTCACCTCTTGGGCCTCCACAAAATTTTTAGGTCTCAACCTCTTGGGCCTCACAAAATTTTTAAGAGGTCTCACCTCTTGGGCCTCCACATAATTTTTAACAGGTCTCACCTCTTGGGCCTCCACATAATTTTTAAGAGGTCTCACCTCTTGGGCCTCCACAAATTTTTAACAGGTCTCACCTCTTGGGGCCTCCACAAAATTTTTAAGAGGTCTCACCTCTTGGGCTCCACATAATTTTAAGAGGTCTCACCTCTTGGGCCTCCACATAATTTTTAAGAGGTCTCACCTCTTGGCCTCCACAAATTTTTAACAGGTCTCACCTCTTGGGCCTCCACATAATTTTTAAAGGTCTCACCTCTTGGGCCTCCACAAAATTTTTAACAGGTCTCACCTCTTGGGCCTCCACAAAAATTTTTAACAGGTCTCACCTCTTGGGCCTCCACAAAATTTTTAAAGAGGTCTCACCTCTTTGGCCTCCACAAATTTTTAACGAGGTCTCACCTCTTGGGCCTCCACAAAATTTTTAACAGGTCTCACCTCTTGGGCCTCCACAAATAATTTTTAAGAGGTCTCACCTCTTGGGCCTCCACAAAAATTTTAAGAGTCTCACCTCTTGGGCTCTCCCACATAATTTTTAACAGGGCCTCACAAAATGGGTCTCACCTCTTGGGCCTCCAAAATTTTTAAGAGGTCTCACCTCTTGGGCCT
>ONZH01008931.1:0-15473 GCA_900303285.1 Rhinella marina
CGTGGTGTGCGTGGTGACACAGTGCCTGCTGCTGTGGGTACAGTGGAAACACGTAAGGTCAGGGTGCCTGGTCAACTCCAGAAGTTGGTAGGGCAGCGTCCTACAACTCTGACAGACCCCAAACAACAACAGGAGGTGGTTCAGTGGATTGCAGAGAGCACGTCCAGCCACGTTTCGTCTGCCCCCTCATCCAGCCCGTCGACTTCTCTGAGCCAGGGTGTCTGTCCTCCAACTCGCCTTCCTTCTCCCCAGCCAGAACCCTCTGGGGTTATGTCCCACGGACAAAATTATCCATGGAACTCTTCAGCCACCACTTCCCTGATGTGCCAGTGGACGAGCTGCTATGCCCTGATTCTCAGGACCTTTTGCTGTCTCCGGGTTATGAGAGTGGGGAGTTAGCAGTGGCGTCTGAGGAGCTGGTGGAAGATGACGACGAGACACTGTTGTTTTAGGTAGTTGTCAGGGATGTCACTGTGGAGTCTGAGGAAGACCTGGGGGATGATGAGGGAACGCTGGATGTGCTGACGTGCGAGTCAGCGCGCGTTTACTGACGTCCCACGTGACTTAAGCGCGGGTCACGTGACTGGAGGCGTGGGGGCGGAGCTACGAGACCGGGAAGCACGCGTTCAGCGCATCTCATAAACGCTGAGAAGGTGCTCAGAAGGTGAAATTACAGACGAGGACAAGAAATACTACTTTTCCTCTGTCGACATGGAAGGATTACTTAAAGCCGTAAGATCCACTATGGAAATAGACGCAAACGCAAACTGCGTACATCTTTTTTTGGATAGGTCTGAAAATAATTTTACCTGCATATCTATATTGTCCATTGAATTTCACTGATCTGTAATACACGGTGCAGTGAGTTGGGAAAAAAATTTCATCAGCCTGCTATATACCACAGTCTGTAGATACCGTATTGAATCTTTACAATTATAATAATATAATACTGCTACTGTGCACATGGAGAACCCCAGGGTCAGGGGGAGAGGGGGAAGAGCTGGGAGAGGTGGAAGAGGTGGTTGTGGAGGGAGAGGTGGGAATCGTGGTGGTGCTGTGGTCAGCGGTGATGACCGTGGTGTGCGTGGTGACACAGTGCCTGCTGCTGTGGGTACAGTGGAAACACGTAAGGTCAGGGTGCCTGGTCAACTCCAGAAGTTGGTAGGGCAGCGTCCTACAACTCTGACAGACCCCAAACAACAACAGGAGGTGGTTCAGTGGATTGCAGAGAGCACGTCCAGCCACGTTTCGTCTGCCCTCTCATCCAGCCCGTCGACTTCTCTGAGCCAGGGTGTCTGTCCTCCAACTCGCCTTCCTTCTCCCCAGCCAGAACCCTCTGGGGTTATGTCCCACGGACAAAATTTATCCATGGAACTCTTCAGCCACCACTTCCCTGATGTGCCAGTGGATGAGCTGCTATGCCCTGATTCTCAGGACCTTTTGCTGTCTCCGGGTTATGAGAGTGGGGAGTTAGCAGTGGCGTCTGAGGAGCTGGTGGAAGATGACGACGAGACATTGTTGTTTGAGGTAGTTGTCAGGGATGTCACTGTGGAGTCTGAGGAAGACCTGGGGGATTATGAGGGGACAGATCCTACTTGGGTGGATGAGGCAACTGGAGGCAGTGGTTCAGACTGTGAGACGACATCAGCACCACAAGCCTCTGAGAGAGCCAGAGGGCTGCGACGAGGGAGAAGCCAGTGCCGCGTCACTACTTCCCCAAGTGCTCCTAGAGGTCACGCTCCAGCCCGTACTATGCGCCACTCCTTAGTTTGGGAGTACTTTAAGGATGATGAGGCCGATCCTCGTTTGGCGGTGTGCAATCTGTGCCACACGTCAATGAGCAGGGGTTCAAAACGCAACAACCTGACCACTAGTAGCCTGCGCAAACATTTGGAGAGAAAACACCCCACCAAATGGTTTGCACTTCTGTCAGCAGGTGACGTTGACACAGTTAGTCCAGCAACTGTGTCTCGTCCAAGCCAGGACGTTGCAGGCTCCAGCCCCGAAAGGACCCCTTCAGCTCCATCTCCCTCCCTCTCCTCCACTCATGTGTCCCAGTGCGGCATTCAACTGTCTCTACCGCAGACATTTGAACGCAAGCGCAAGTATGCAGCCACCCACCCCGATGCGCAAGCTCTAAATGTGCACATCGCCAAGCTGATTAGTTTGGAAATGTTGCCGTATAGGCTTGTGGAGACAGAATCCTTCCGCAACCTTAGGAGGCGGCAGCCCCCGTTACTCTGTCCCCAGCTGACACTATTTTGCCCGATGTGCCGTCCCCACCCTGCACCGGCATGTGTCTGAGAACATCGCCCACACTCTCAAAAATGCGGTTTGTGGTAAAGTCCACATGACCACAGATACGTGGACAAGTACCGGTGGCCAGGGACATTACATCTCCCTCACGGCACATTGGGTCAATCTGGTGGAGGCTGGGGCAGAGACCGATCGTGGGGCTGCACATGTGCTACCCACACCAGGAATTGCGGGACATAGTTCCGTCTGTGTGTCTCCGGCACATTATGCCTCCACCTCCTCCTCCTCCAAAGTGGCAGTGATGCCCCAATCGTCAAGTCTCATTTCCTTGATGGCCAGCAGTTTCAGCACTGTGGTAGGGAAGCGGCAGCAGGCAGCCCTGAAACTGCTGAGCCTGGGGGATAAGAGGCACATGGCTGAAGAGTTCTTACAGGGCATCAGGGGGCAGACCAATGTGTGGCTGGCGCCGCTGGACCTTCAGCCAGGAATGGTGGTCTGCGATAATGGGCGTAACCTGGTGGCGGCTCTGCATCTTGGTGGGCTGACTCACGTGCCATGCATGGCCCACGTGCTCAACTTGGTTGTCCAGCGGTTCCTCAAGACCTACCCCCAGTTGAGTGAGTTGCTCACCAAGGTGTGGCGCATATGCGCCCATTTTCGCAAGTCCACCACCGATGCCGCGACCCTCAGGACTGTGCAAGGGCGGCTACAACTACCTGTTCACCGGCTGCTGTGTGACGTTCCCACGCGTTGGAATTCGACGTTACACATGCTAGCCAGGGTGTACCAACAACTCAGGGCAGTTGTGGACTGCCAGCTGATCCCCCCCGAGGTGGTAGTCAAGCCAGTCAGCTTCCTCATGTCTATGCTGAGGAGTGGATGTGGATGGCTGGCATCTGCCAGGTCTTAGGTCCCTTTGAGGAGGCAACAGAGATGGTCAGTGGTGATGCACACATCATCAGTGTCACCATCCCTCTGTTGTACCTCATCCAGAACTCATTGCGGAACCTAAGATCTGAGGATTCAGCAGTGTCACAGGAGGTGGGGGAAGACAGTGACATTGAGAGCACCCTGTTGTCAGTTTCGCAGCGCGAAACTGAGGAGGAGGAAAAAACTCTTGGGCACCATGCATCAGGGGGTGATTCCATGCTACCTGTTGAGCGGGTATGGGCTGAGAGGATGAATTGGGGTTGGAGGAAGGGGGGAGGAGGAGATGCAGAGTCCACTAAGTGAGGAGGCTGAAGGCTTGCGTGTTGGCACAGTAGGGCACATGGCAGACTTTATGCTTGGCTGTCTTTGTCGTGATCCCCGGGTCAAGAGGATACTGTCCACCAATGACTATTGGGTGTACACCTTCCTTGACCCACGCTACAAGGACAACTTTGCCCAACTTATACCCGTGGAGGAAAGGAGCACCCGAGTCACTTTGTACCACAAGGCCCTGGTTCAGAAATTGCTACAGGCTATTCCAGACCAGTTGAGCAACAGGGGGCGGACTGCAGTGGCTGAAGTTGAAGAGGAGAGGAGGGGGAAAGTCAGTGTAGGCGCCAAGGGCAGGGGTACACTATTCCATGCTTTTGCCAAGTTTCTTAAACCCCAGCAATACAGTACGACACAGCCACAGGGCAGGCAGAGCAGGGCGGAACAGTACCGCAAGATGGTGAGGGAGTATGTCACGGACCAGACCAACGTCCTGACCGATAACTCCACGCCATATAATTACTGGCTGGCCAAGCTGGACAGGTGGCCAGAACTTGCGCAGTACGCTCTTGAGGTGCTTGCCTGCCCTGCTGCAAGTGTACTGTCTGAAAGGGTTTTTAGTGCCGCCGTGGGTATCATTACGGACAAAAGGACGCGCCTGTCCACCGACAACGCCGACATCCTCATATTCATCAAGATGAACAGTTCATGGATATCCCCCCAGTTCTCATCCCCACCTCAGGCTACCTCCTAAATTGCTTGCTTTACTCCTCCTCCTCTTCATCTGAGTTGCATATGCAACAATTTTTTCAGGAAAGTCATCCGGCTTTCTACTAACAATTTTTCAGGAAAGTCATTCGTCTTTCTACTAACAATTTTTCAGGAAAGTCATCCGGCTTTCTAAAAACAATTTTTGAGGAGTCATGCGGCTTTGTAACCAAATTTTTTATGAAAGGCCATGGGGTTCTATACACACAGTGCTGACGGAAGCCCATCAGCCTTTCTAAACACAATGCCCACTGCCTCTCCCAAGCGGTTGTGGTGCTGATGTTGCCTCACACTTAAAATTGATCTGTTCCGCTCTCTTCCTAGGGCTGTCTGTGGAGAAGGCGGACGCTCCGAACCGGTATGATGGCGGCTCTCCGGCCCCTCATTAAGCCCAGGATCATCAAGAAGCGGACCAAAGAAGTTCATCTGCCACCAATCAGACCGTTATGTAAAGATTAAGCGTAACTGGCGTAAACCCAGAGGTATTGACAACAGAGCCCGCAGGAGGTTCAAGGGGCAGATCCTGATGCCCAACATTGGGTACGGTAGCAGCAAGAAGACCAAACACATGCTGCCCACAGGGTTCCGCAAATTCCTGGTCCACAATGTCAAGGGAGCTTGAGGTTCTGTTGATGAGCAACAAGTCCTTCTGTTCAGAAATCGCCCACAACGTCTCCTCAAAGAACCGAAAGACCATTGTGGAGAGAGCGGCACAGCTCGCCATCAAAGTGACGAACCCCATCGCCAGACTGTGCAGCAAAGAGAACGAATAAATATCTCTGTGGTTATTTGTGCTAAATAAAAGTTAAATAAATAATAAAAAAAAATTGATCTGTGCCTGTGCCTGATCCACCCAGGTTGAATCTGTCCCATCATGAGAAAGTCCCCAAGGAGTCCCCACTGTAACTTGCTTCACTTTCAACTACCTCAACCACCCCCCGACACCTGTGTCTCGCCATTGTCCACCACCTCCTCAGACAACACTGGTAAATCCCCACTGTCAGCACACTGAGACTGCAAAAGGTCTTGCGAATTGGGGCAGAGAATGTTCTGGGGTAGCACATCAGAGAAGGGGTGACTATGGGGTTCCAGGGAGTACGTGACCACATGCAATCTCCATTCAAAAAGTCATACTGAGGCTCACCACCATGCTTTACACTGCAATCTTATTGAAAGACAGACAATCAGGGGTTCACCGCCAGGTTGTCAGGCAGCCTTTTTAAGTGGGTCACCATTACTGTGTCCCTGAAAATTGCCTTGGGGTCATCACCAGACTATTGGCCAGATTTAGAAAAAATGATGCAATTAGGGAGCCTCGGAGGCATCCCTACATGCTGCCCCTGGTGTTTCCTATCCATTTCCAAGGTGTTTCCATCTTTTTCTGAGGTTTTCACATGTTGGGGCAAACTTGACTGTGCAGAACCTTTGGCCCCTGCAAAAATATTCGGGTCTCCCATAGACTTTAATGGGGTTCGTGATTCGGCTCGAACCCACGAATCCCGCAGAAAATTCGGGCCGAATTCCGAATCCCCGAATATTTTAGGATTCGATCAACTCTATCATGTACCCATCTCAAAGGCCTCCCAAAAATATCTAAGATTTGCAATCAGAGACAAAGGAGTCAGAGTAAATCATTTTTAATTCACGTCTCCCCTTTGGCATTTCCTCCGCACCAAGAGTGTTCACGAAAATAGTGGTAGAAATAATAGCTTCCTTCAGAGAAAAAGTATTGTTATTTTTCCATACTTAGACGATTTTCTTCTAATTGGAAAAACCCAGGAGATTGCAGTCACAAACACAAATCTCTTTCTACAAAACATCCTAAAACTAGGATGTATGATAAATTGGAAAAAGTCATTTCTCCTTCCTTCAACAAAAAGGCACTCTTCTGGACTCAGACCTTCAGTATTCCTTCTTACCTCAAAACAAGATAGAATCTCTTCAGAACAAAGTAAGAAAATTTCAAGGACAAAGCTCCTGTTCAATCCGTGCAGCGATGAGCCTGCTGGGCCTTCTCATGTCATGCATAGGATCGGTAGCCTGGTGTCAGGCACATACACGAGTCCTACAGAGATGGATCTTTTGATCCTGGAACAGAAAACAAACTACCCTAGATAGGTCAGTTTTCATTCCCTTTCAGGTAAAACAGGACCTAAACTGGTGGCGACAAAAAAGGAATTTGAAGAGAGGTATCTCATGGCTAAAAGAGCCAGCAATCCAGGTAATTACAGACGGCAGCAAGACCGGTTGGGGTGCAAAAGTGGGCTCTCATTTATTTCAAGGTACCTTTCCCAAAGAAGAGAGCGATTATTCTTCAAATTTCAGAGAACTATCCGCAGTGTGGTACACCCTAAGAGAAGCCTCATATCCGATAAAAAATCAACATATCCGAATCTTCTCAGACAACATAACAACGGTCGCCTACCTAAAACATCAGGGTGGGACAAGATCAACCACTCTGAACAATCTCGCTAGAAAGATCCTAAGCTGGGCAGAAAGGAATTCTCTCTCCATTTCGATGGTTCATCTAAGGGGATCACAAAATCAAGAAGCAGATTTCCTCAGCAGGAATCTTCTAGATCCATTAGAATGGTCCTTAAATACCATCATCTTCAAGAAAATATCAGAGGAATGGGGTCTTCCCTCCATAGACCTATTCGCAACAAGGAAAAATGCGCATGTCAAGCTATTTTGCTCCCTAAATCCAAGAGAACATCCTTTTATGATGGACACATTCTCAATAAAATGGGAATGGCCCCTGGCATATGCATTCCCTCCAATACCTCTGATACCTCAGGTAATACAGAAGATCTTACAAGATCGGGTCTCACTAATTCTCATAACACCTCACTGGCCAAAAAGGGGCTGGTTCCCGATTCTAAGACAACTATCAATCAGAAGTCCTTGGCAACTCCCTTCTCAGAAAGATCTTCTAATAGAGGGACCAGTCTCTCATCCAGATCCGAAAATCTTCAAGCTGACGGCCTTGATCCTGAGGTCGAATACTTGAGACGTCAGGGCCTTTCAGAAAAAGTAATCCATACACTAAAATGTAGCAGGAAAAAAGTGACGGATAAGATCTACTTAAAAATATGGAGAAGATTTTGCCCCTGGTTAGGAGAACCCAAGCACGACACATCCTACCCCAACATCCAAAAAATATTATATTTTCTACAAAATTGTCTTGATCAGGGGTTAAAACCTCGTACCCTCAGGGTCCAAATATCCGCCCTCAGCACCTTTTTTGACACACCCTTAGCGGACCATCGTTGGATTAAAAGGTTCCTGACTGCAGCCTCTAGAATCAGACCATCCATCTCTTCTTGGGTTCCACAGTGGCATCTGAACATTGTGCTTTCAGGGTTAACGGGGCCTCCCATTGAACCCCTTGCTTCTCCAAAATTCCTATCTTTAAAAGTGGCCTTTCTGATAGCAATAACCTCAGCAAGACGGTTGGGTGAAATCCAAGCTCTGTCCTCTAGAGAACCTTACCTCTTAATGTCTGACGATAGAGTCACTCTTACCAAAAGTAGTTACAGACTTCCATAGAGATCAGGATATTGTATTACCCTCCTTTTGCTCAAATCCCAAAAACGCGACTGAAGAAAAATACAATTCCCTAGATGTCCATAGAGCCATAATTAAGTACCTGGAGGTATCTAGGGAATTTAGGGAAGAGTACAACCTCCTCATCCAATTTGGAGGCAAAAATAGAGGCAAAAAACTCTCAAAAGCTTCCTTAGCCAGATAGCTAAAAACTACTATATCGGAGTGCTACAAGATCCAAAACATTCCTTGTCCGGTAAAAATCAGGGCCCACTCTGCCAGGGCAATAGCTTCCTCCTGGGCCGAAAGAGCAGGTGCTTCCTTATCCCAGATATGTAAGGCCGCTACTTGGTCCAATACATGTACCTTCGTTAAGCATTATAGATTAGATCTTTCTTCCGTGACCGATTTGGCTTTCGGTAGGAAAGTTCTACAAGCAGTAGCCGCCCCTTAATTGTTATATGTTAGTTCTCCATGTGGCCGTCATGGTGGATGGAAATGGAAAACCGGAATTAGACTTACCGGTAATTCTGTTTCCTTGAATCAACCATGATGGCCCGGTTATTTCCACCCAAAAAAGAAAAAAATAATAATTTTTCAACGGTATGAAATAATACAAAAAAAAATAAAAATAATAATGTTTCCCCACTATATAATTCGGTAAAATACTGAGGAAAGTGGGTGGGTGGGGGCAATTTAAACTCTCTGTGCTTCCTGTCCCTACATAGGTCAGGGGTCAATCTCCATGTGGCCGTCATGGTGGATTCAAGGAAACAGAATTACCGGTAAGTCTAATTCCAGTTTTCTATGTTTCAGGCTCTCCAAGCACTAGAATGGAACAGAGAGACATCAAAATTTAGTATTTCGTCAGTCTCTTGGATAAAATCTTGTATCCAGGTTACTATATTTAGTGGAAATTGCCCCCCAAGGCAAATAATTTCGACCTTTCATGAGCCTTATATTATGGTTCTTTCATGTCTTAATAGTAAGATCTTGACCTCTATCCCAGGGAATTCAGTGTGTTTTCACGAGGGTTTGCACCGCCAAGACCAACCTGACATGTCTACTCATTTACCTTCTTGGAAGAAGTTTGTTTGATTTGCTGTTTCTTATCAATATGCACGAGCAGGTCGTTTTTATGGCTTAGATTCCATATTCACTTATATCACATTACTGATACCCATCTCAGGTTCTCAGTGCCAGCTCTCACCAGATTTTATTATCGCCTGGTGTTCTGACTAAAGTGGTGGCACTAACTCAGCCCTTAGATTCCAGGTAGACTCTAGGAACTGGTTGCTTAGCTCTCATTGGAGCAGATCCAGAAATAGAGGTGTATGTGATGCTTAAGGTCCCATCACCAAGGGCCAGTGGAGTAACGGGGAATAATGGAAGCAGGCCAGGCAGCCTATCACCCAAAGCAATATTTTAAAAGGGCTCCCCCAGCATCTCCTGTGCATCCGCCACTCCTGTTGCTGGTCAAGATTGCTATCAGAGCAGCCCAGAAGCCTCTCGGTCCACAAATGTATACTTCCCTGACTTCTTCGATTGAAGCTCTGGCCATTATTCTACATTGCTAACCAGCTTTGTTTCAGGAAGAACCAAGGTTTATCAAGCCTGGGTCATCTTGTGGTAGTCAAGCCGGAATCTTGAGAAATCCTGTCTGGATGGCTTTGTCCGGAGTATACTGAACAAGTTTGTTTTTTTCTGGCTGTTCCAATAACACTGGTCAGGAATTACACTTCCCCGTTCAAGGTATTCTGAGAGTTAAGGTGGAGCGGTTAAGTAGGTCTCAGTTAAGTCTCAGCAACTGTATCTTTATCACATTATATGTAGATGGGGTATCCTATTTAGAGGCAATGGGGTCAGTCTCCCATACTAAGCTCAATATTTCTGCTCCTCAATCAGGTGGATCCATTAGAAGAATAGATGGCCTGTCTTACAGGAATTGTTCAATCAAAATTTCCTCTATTACCCTCATATCCTGAGTGTTCAGGGAAGTGGGATGTGAGTTTTGGCCATAGCCATAGTGCTCATCTAGCCTGGAGGGCTTGATCCCTCACTGGTACAATTTGCTAGAGGAAATTATTGAACATACAGTCCAGCCAGTTCTTCTCGATCAAGCAGGCCTACAGCTTCTGCACCAAACATGTTCAGTTCACAGCCTAGAATTTTTGGTTCAGGGCTGATGTGGTGGTGGAAAACTTTGCTTCCTTTTCCACTTTAGGTTGCATTTCAGGGCTGCCACTTATTCCTTTGTGCATTCATGCTTTTTCTTCAATTTAAAATATTTGTTAAGCCTCCAATTCCAGCCTGGAATCAGGTTGTTCTTTACACCCTGGTTAAACCTCTTACAGAAGCACCTCTAAGGTTCGTATTTGGGAGGTTTATTTCTGTTGGCAATTTCATCAGCCAAAAAGATGTTAGAATTACAAGGGATATAACTGAATGTTCATTAAGAAGACTCTCCTTTAAGGTTGTGGTTCTAGATCTCTCATCTAACATGAATGTACGTTAAGAAATTCATCTTTCAGATTCCTCATTCAGCTGATCAAGACAAGCTCCATCTATTGTTCATTGGAGATCCAGGGTCCTTCAGGTCGGCTGACCAACAGCTTATAGAGAAGCATAAAAACCCAACAAGCCTACTCTGCTTGGATTAAGAATACTTCTTCTAGATTTTAAGTACTCCAGTTACCGGATGGAGTTACAACACACTCAACCCTGTCCACTTAGTCGCTTGGGCAGAGAGACGAAAAAAAAAAAAGCATTGGATATGAAGAGCCTCTACATGGTCGTCTCCATGCATCTTTACAAAATAATTAAGTTGAGGTATCGGGTACTTGCAATTCAGCCTTTGACATACAAGTGATTATTAGGCTGCATTTTGGACCCCCCCCCCGGCTTATTACTGCTTGTCAATTCCCATTGTGTTGTGCTGCCTGAAGGACGATAAGGAAAGGTGAATTTTGCTTGCCGAAATTTTTCTTTCCTTGAGTCCAAAGGCAGCACAAACATCCCTCCCTGTAAAAGTTATTGCTTGATAAAAAACACATCTATTCTGTGGGTGTGCACTCCTTTTATAGGGGGTTAATTAGTCTGATTTACTAATCATTTTCTTCTGTCCTAGACTGGAGGAGGGAAACATTAACCCATTGTGTTGTGCTGCCTTTGGACTCAAGGAAAGAAAAATTTCGGTAAGCAAATTTTCACCTATATCCCTTGGTTTTTAGAGCTCCAGGTTTTCTAAAGGACTCACAAGATGTCCTGAGAATTATGGATAGTATAATGTTGGAGCAGAGTTATAAATGGGCAGTTGCCCTGTATACCTCAATACCACACAACAGGGCAATAGATGCATTGGCAGAACAACTGTATAAATATACTGCATAAACCAATGAACACAAGGAATTTATACTTATGGTAACATCATTTTTTGTTGAGCCATCATTTTTTTTGTTTCAATGGTGTCAAGTCTTACAAGTTCAGGGATGTCCCATGGGAGTGGCCTTCTCTCCTTCTTTGGCAAATATTTATGTCTACTGGTGGGAGGAACATGCCATGTCCAATGTTAGCAATCCCTTCTACCAGGAAATTGTGTGGTACTCAAGATATATCTATGATGTCCTCCTTATTTGGAGGGGGAGCCATTGAGTATCCCATACTTTGTTTACTAATTAAATAGCAATTATGTATTATGACACACATCCACAAGACATGGATTTTTTGGACATACATATAATGGGGATAGAGAAAATAACAAAATACAAACCAGCCTGTATAGAAAAACCATTACAGGTAATTCCCTTTTACATACCCAAAGTTGTCACCCAAAACATATCACACAAAATGTACCAAAAGGAGAATTTATCAGAGCCAAAAGGTCATGTAGTGAAGCAAGTAAATATGAGCAGGAATGTGATAGAATCCAAATGAGATTAAGGAATAGGGGACAGACACCACCAACCATTGAGACAGCAAAGGAAATAAAAGATAGAAAAACTAGAACAGGGCAAACACAATTTATGAATTGAGCATGCACACATATATACTTGTATACAATAACTAAATTGCGGTATGCAATATATAGGAAGTGCAGTATATCAGCTGAGGAAGAGAATAGGGGAGCACATATGGGAACCCACAGTGCTTCTGCAGCCTTCCAACGTTTTACACAGATTCATGCTGGCAGTATATAAACACTAAAAGTAATAGGAGTGAAGAAAGTAGAAAAACCATCCAAGAACTCCAAGAACATGGATTGGGGATATAAGGTCTGTAATAGAGAGGGTTATTGGATCTGGAAACTCAACACAAGATCCTCTGCTGGTATAAATCTATGTACAGACCTTACGTACCTCTACTAGCTTTTTTATGCAATATTACATAATACATGTTTTTTTCTTGTTACTATGGGTTCTTTACGTTGATTTGTTGTCCTGACTAGACTATATACATAAGGAACTTATGTACCTATATTAGCCATGTTATATATGTTTCTGGTTGCTGTTTTTTTATTTTTTCCTAGATCTGCTTTCCTGATTAGATTGTATACTGTATGTATGGAACTCATGCACCTTAGCCATGCTATGCAACATTGCACCATGCATGAAACTTCAGATGTTTTCAATTTCAGAAGTTTCACAATTCACAAATTTCAGGTTGCTATGGAGTTTGTCCATTGGTTTGATATCCTGACTATACTGTTTGCAGCTATAGCAACTTCCATCCACTCATGATGGGCTTTACTACTTAGATTTTATTCACCTGAGCTTGCTGAATCCACCCTATGGGCAAACAAACTATAAAGGGAGAATGTATGCCATGAGGAAGAATGTTTTGTTACATTCGAAAAGCATAACATTTTATGTTTTCTTTTTGTATTATTTGATGGTTTTAAAGTTGGATTTTTCCAGGATTTAACCTTTTGCAGACAAAGTTAATACAAGGCACTTACTAATGTATTGTGATTGTCCATATTGCCTCCTTTGCTGGCTGCCTATTTCCATGGTTATGACTAGAGATGAGCGAGCACTAAAATGCTCGGGTGCTCGTTATTCGAGTCAAATTTTCCAGATGCTTGGGTGCTCGTTTCGAATAACGAACCCCATTGAAGTCAATGAGAGACTCGAGCATTTTTTGCAGGGGACCAAGGCTCTGCCTAGGGAAGGCTGGGTGAAAACCTGGAAACCTCAGACAGGAAACAGCAGGGGCAGCATGCATGGATGCCTCTGAGGCTGCCTAATCCCACCATTACCCCAAATTCTCGGGCAACAGCCTAGTGGTGACCCTCAAGACAATTGTGCTGACCCAGACCAAGATGGGAAAGGCACATGCCCATCACATGTTAGTAAACCACCCAACTAGGTGCAACGAAGGTCCATCACCGCCTGCGGGTGACACCACTGCACATGCTGGCACTGCTGTTCTATCCCCCGCCCCACGACGCAGGCATAAGCCTGACACAGCGTGGTGACAGCTTGGTGACCAAGTTAGATTGAGGTAGCAGGTGATCCACTCAAAAATTTACCCTGACACAGCATGGCGGTGAACCCAGAGTGACCAAGGGAGACTGAGGTAGCAGGTGAAGCACTTAAAATTTTACCATGACATGGAATGGCGGTGAATGTCAGACGCCGCCTGCATGAGATTAGGGATAGAGCTGCTGTCTGTCAGGGAGAGTATTAGGGCCTGAATTTAGATGTTGGTTAGGCAGGAATCACCCACAAAGAACCCAACAGCCCTTCTAAGGGCTACAAGCACCTTTTTTTTTTTTTGGTCTCCTCCTGGCTGCTGCATGAGATTAGGGATATAGCTGCTGTCTGTCAGGGAGAGTGCTAGGGCCTGAATTTAGATGTTGGTTAGGAAGGAATCACCCACAAAGAACCCAACAGCCCTTCTAAGGGCTACAAGCACCTTTTTTTTTTTTTTTTTTGGTCTCCTCCTGGCTGCTGGCTGGGACTTGTGGTGCAGCTACCGCCATCTTGGCTGAACACTGTTAGGGCGTGAAATTAGAATGTGGTTAGGCAGGAATCATCCACAAAGAACCCAACGCTCCTTCTAAGGGCTACAACGACATTTTTTTGGCCTCCTCCTGGCTGCTGGCTGGGACTTGTAGTGCAGCGACCGCCATCTTGGCTGCACACTGTTGGGGCGTGAAATTAGAATGTGGTTAGGCAGGAATCATCCACAAAGAACCCAACACTCCTTCTAAGGGCTACAATGGCCTTGTTTTTTGGCCTCCTCTCGGCTGCTGGCTGGGACTTGTAGTGCAGCTACAGCCATCTCGGCTGCACGCTGTGCACAGTGACTGGTGGCAGAAGGGACAGCACGTGGTCCACACAGACCCAAAAGAAATTGCCCAAAGTCCTCTCAGTACTCATTTTTGCTGCTGCTGTACCTTGGCTTGCTGGGATCTGTAGTGCAGTCTTCGGAATACGTTTTTTCTCTCAGTTATATATACTACAGTCCAGTCAACAATTATGTGGTGTGCTGTACAGTAGCGTCAGTCTAGGGTATACGTTTTTTCTCTCAATTAGATATCCTACAGCGCAGTAAAATATTCTGTTGTGTGCTGCATAGTAGCCGGAGTGTAGAAAATATACGTTTTTTTTCTCTGTTATATATCATACAGTGCGGTGAAAAATTGAGTGATTTGTGGTACAATAGCCGCCGTCTAAAGACTACGTTTTTTTTCCCTGTTATATATACTACAGTGCAGTGAAAAATTCTGTCGTGTGCTGCACACTAGCCGGAGTCTAGAAAATATACATTTTTACTCTCATTCATATATTCTACAGTGCAGTGAAAACTTGTGTGGTGTGCGTTATACTAGCAGCAGTCTAGAGAATACGTTTTTTTCTCTCAGATACATTTAATACAGTCCAGTGAAAAATTCTGTGGTGTGTGGTACACTATCCGCAGTCTAGAGAATACGTTTGTGGCCTCAGATATTGATTCGACAGTTTAGTGATTACACAAAATGTTGAACCCAAGGGCTAAGGGTCGAGGACGTGGGCGTCAGAGTGATGTAGGGGGGCAGAGGCCGTGGTCCTGGGCAGGGTGACACAGTACCTACTGATGAGGGAGCAGTGGAAGAGTTTCGCTCCCTAGCTTCATCTCGCAACTTACAAGGTCACGTGGTATACCACTATTGAAACCACAACAGTGCAAACAGGTGATGACGTGGATAGCGGATAATGTGTCCAAGTAATTTATCCAAAACCCAGTCTTCCACACAGTCCACCCACTTTAGCCAAGGGAGTAGACCTCTGGCTCCTCCAGCTCAACCTCCTTTCCCCCAGCCTGCCCCTTGTTGGGGTGTGGGAGTCGTTGCTGTTAGAAACAGTGCTCACTCAGGTCTTGGCAAAATAAGCTCAGGTTTATTTTGAACAAAAACAAAGTTCAGGAGAATAAGGGGTTAAGTTGCAGCTACCTTAGGATCAAGTAGCACCCCAGCTCTCAGCTCATCCAGTCTGAACTGAAGATCCCTCCACCTACATACAAGTGCACTTATATACAATTTACCAGTTCATAGAATCCATCAGTCTTAAAGGAACATGGATTTGGTTTAAAACAGAAATATTGCACATAAATCATACAATAAACTACATAAAACACAAAGCATTCCAGTTGTCTCCTTTTAAAATAAAAAAGGAGCTTACAATCTATATACATTTTACCAAATTATACCAAACATAACAGAA
>ONZH01008932.1:0-507861 GCA_900303285.1 Rhinella marina
TGATGCTGGGTGTACCGCAGAGTCTCCTGGCTTGTGATTGGCTGTGTTTATAGGCGCCAAAAAAGGACGATGCGGAATTTGCCATTTCCTCGAGTATGGCGAGATACTCGTCCGAGCAGCGAGCACTTACGAGTACCCTAATACTCGAACGAGCACCAAGCTCGGACGAGTATGCTCGCTCATCTCTAGTATACACTCATTCTAATGGGTGTGCCAAATCTAACAATCCACCAATGTAAACTCCATGCAAAACTGACTAAATGGGTTGTCTGGCCTTGGAGCTGACAACACCTGGGGTCCTAACTTATGCCCCAGTCACCTGTCCGCAGCCCCGCCACTGCTCCTTTCCCTGCAGAACAAGGAAGTGCCTTGGTCCCATGACCACCTGGACAATCACAGCCTCAGTGGTCACAGTGGTTTGAATGCTCCATCGCAGTTGAGTGGAGTTTTTTTATGTTCAGTGGCACAGGTTAGGACCACAGAGGTTGTTGGCTCCAAAACTGGACAACCCTTTTAAATATTACCCTCATGATAAGTTCCCTCATACCGTCTCCCATCAGAGATTGTAGTCAATTTCTAAATTCTAAATTATTGGAAGCACAGCTCCTGAAGATACAAAATTTAAGGAGTATTTCTGCTCTGGGTAGAATTTGCTCATAACACCCATATATCAGAATCAGCCATACAATATTCTGTTGTAATCAGACGCCAATATGCTTGTGTGTCTGAGCTTCACCTTGCTTTCTGTGTGGCCTTGCTGTTTCAGGTTTCCAGGAGGCTATTAAATCTCATTGATTCTAATATTCTTCATGCTGTTCATGGTGGCTATCTTTAGTTTTATAATTATATCCACAACAAATCCATGACAAATCCATGGCAATATTGGATTTTGCAATGCTGCGGGTTTAAAATCCATACTGCAAATCCCTTTCCACAGTGCGTGCTTGAGGTATATAACCTCTCATCCATTTGCTACTGTAAGTACTGTGGATTTTCCACTAGCAATTTTGCATCTCTGTCATGTAGTTATGTACTATCTATTATCTATCTATCTATCTATCTATCTATCTATCTATCTATCTATCTATCTATCTATTTGACAAAGGCCTCATTGTGTAGGTCTGAAACGTTGCCAAGGGTAATAAAGGCTCTTCACCTTTTCACCTAAGTTGGAGTGCTGCCTCGTTTTCTGTGGATCGATCGATCTATCTATCTATCTATTTTATAATGTGTGTGTGTATATATATATATATATATACAGTACAGACCAAAAGTTTGGACACACCTTCTCATTCAAAGAGTTTTCTGTATTTTCATGACTATGAAAATTGTAGATTCACACTGAAGGCATCAAAACTATGAATTAACACATGTGGAATTATATACTTAACAAAAAAGTGTGAAACAACTGAAAATATGTCTTATATTCTAGGTTCTTCAAAGTAGCCACCTTTTGCTTTGATTACTGCTTTGTACACTCTTGGCATTCTCTTGATGAGCTTCAAGAGGTAGTAACCTGAAATGGTTTTCACTTCACAGGTATGCCCTGTCAGGTTTAATAAGTGGGATTTCTTGCCTTACAAATGGGGTTGGGACCATGAGTTGTGTTGGGCAGAAGTCAGGTGGATACACAGCTGATAGTCCTACTGAATAGACTGTTAGAATTTGTATTATGGCAAGAAAAAAGCAGCTAAGTAAAGAAAAACGGGTGGCCATCATTACTTTAAGAAATGAAGGTCAGTCAGTCCAAAAAATTGGGAAAACTTTGAAAGTGTCCCCAAGTGCAGTCGCAAAAACCATCAAGCGCTACAAAGAAACTGGCTGACATGAGGACCGCCCCAGGAAAGGAAGACCAAGAGTCACCTCTGCTGCGGAGGATAAGTTCATCCGAGTCACCAGCCTCAGAAATCGTAGGTTAACAGCAGCTCAGATTAGAGACCAGGTCAATGCCCCACAGAGTTCTAGCAGCAGACACATCTCTACAACAACTGTTAAGAGGAGACTGTGTGCAGCAGGCCTTCATGGTAAAATAGCTGCTAGGAAACCACTGCTAAGGACAGGCAACAAGCAGAAGAGACTTGTTTGGGCTAAAGAACACAAGGAATGGACATTAGACCAGTGGAAATCTGTGCTTTGGTCTGATGAGTCCAAATTTGAGATCTTTGGTTCCAACCACCATGTCTTTGTGCGACGCAGAAGAGGTGAACGGATTGACTCTACATGCCTGGTTCCCACCGTGAAGCATGGAGGAGGAGGTGTGATGGTGTAAGGGTGCTTTACTGGTGACACTGTTGGGGATTTATTCAAAATTGAAGGCATACTGAACCAGCATGGCTACCACAGCATCTTGCAGCGGCATGCTATTCCGTCCATTTAGTTGGACCATCGTTTATTGATCAACAGGACAATGACCCCAAACACACCTCCAGGCTGTGTAAGGGCTATTTGACCAAGAAGGAAAGTGATGGGGTGCTACGCCAGATGACCTGGCCTCCACAGTCACCAGACCTGAACCCAATCGAGATGGTTTGGGGTGAGCTGGACAGCAGAGTGAAGGCAAAAGGGCCAACAAGTGCTAAGCATCTCTGGGAACTCCTTCAAGACTGTTGGAATACCATTTCAGGTGACTACTTCTTGAAGCTCATCAAGAGAATGCCAAGAGTGTGCAAAGCAATAATGAAAGCAAAAGGTGGCTACTTTGAAGAACCTAGAATATAAGACATATTTTCAGTTGTTTCACACTTTTTTGTTAAGTATATAATTGCACATGTGTTAATTCATAGTTTTGATGCCTTCAGTGTGAATCTACAATTTTTCATAGTCATGAAAATACAGAAAACTCTTTGAATGAGAAGGTGTGTCCAAACTTTTGGTCTGTATGTATATATATATATATATATATATATATATATATATATTATAATTTGTATATATATATATATATATATATATATATATATATATTTATTTAGAGGTGCCGTACCTACAGAGGACTACTGCAAAGGGGTTAATTATTGCCAAAAGTGAAACGGATGTGTCACTACAGCAAGTGGCAGTTATTATGTAGAGAAAGCAAATACAATATTATTTATTTTATGCATTTATATAGCACTACTATATTCCGCAGCGCCTTACAGACATTAGCATCCAACTGTCCCTAATGGGGCTCACAATCTAAGTTCCCTATCAGTATTTATTTGGAGTGTGGGAGGAAACCAGAGTACCCGGAGGAAACCCACGCAAACACGGGGAGAACATAAATTCTATGCAGACGTTGTCCACAGTCAGATTTGAACCTAGGACCCCAGTGCTAACCACTGAGCCACTGTGCTGCCCACTTACTAATGTATTGTTAGTATCCATATTGATTCCTTTGCTGGCTGGATTCATTTTTCCATCGCATTATATCCAATCCAGCAGCGGTGGCCGAGCTTGCAGACTATAGGAAAACGCGTCGGCCTTTCTAATGGCTGATACCGCGGGAGCACACACTTTTTCCTACAGTGTGCAAGCACAGCCACTACTGCTGGATTGCAAAGTGGTTTTAACCATGGAAATGAGCAGTGTATATTATGATGGAAGACTTAATCCAGACAGCAAAGGAAGTAATATGGACAATCATATTACATTAGTAAGTGGCTTGTATTTACTTTCTCTACATAATAAATGCCATTTACTGAAGTGTCTCAACCACTTTAAAGCACTCACTTTATTATGCAGTATGTAGTCCTAACAGCTATGTACAGATGGTTTACACTGGCAGACTGTTTAGGTTACCAGGGTGATGGACTTAGCTCGTCCCTTTTTTTTTTGTTAGTTCATGAGTCTAGTCTGAACAGAGCTACAGGAGCTCCTGCAGACCAGGCAGAAGTCCAGAGAACCTCTGTCTCTGAGACCACAGCTGCCAAAGGAGCAACTCTACTACCAGAGGACCCTGAAGGAAAGAGACCATTCTTTATAGAAGGTCCAGAACCATTGAGGCTGTGCAGGATTCTGACAGCAAGGTTTATTGCATACTGCTGTGGAGCAAGGATTATTGCCTTTGGCACCTACCACACTTTGAGACAGACTGGCCATCCGTATCTAAAATCTGCACCCCTCAGCCCAGGAACTGCAGAATGGGTGAACAAGTACAGAATTGTACTTGTAAAGATTCATTAGAAGAAGAGTCAGGAATTACTAATACTGCCACCATTATTGCTGCCCATACACAGCTATTGAGAGGAGACCATGGAAGGATTGGCCATAAACCTTACAGGGAATTTTACCAGTGGGCCGATGCCCAAGCCCTCTTCTCTGCCGCAGGCCAGGTAAAGCTCTCTGTGGTAATTAACCCTGTGAGAATCAGAAGCTCATAAACTCCATGAGCAACCACACATGCCCTCTGAATTCAACCGCTGTGGCCACATCTCACCTCCTAAGCCCCCTGCTCCATATCCTAATCAGAGACAACTGGAGGAGGACAGAAGATGGCAGCTATTGATGGCCACAACAGAAGGAGAACTTTTGAGGAAATATACTGTGCTGCACTGTGGTATTTGGTTCTGCTGGGGTGATATGTTGTACTAGCATGTTGCCCTGCCTTCTGTCAGTTTGCACCCTCCTACAACATGGGGGTCGCTTTTAGTTTTTTTTTCCAAGGGCCACTATAACTTCTCAGGCGATCCCTGGAGGAGACTATATTTTGATCTACTTTGGAACTGTGTCTTTTGCGGCTATATGTACTACTATCCCTATCATCAATCCAGTAAAGAAAGACTTTATTAATTGTAACCAATGGACTTGGTTATTGACTCCACCATCCATCTATTGGCCTCTGCACTCCTGCCTTGCACCCAGTCAAACTGTTAACCAACAAGGACACCCCACCTACCACCAGGCAGAAGCCTTAACACCAGGGTGTGCAAGAGAGAAGAAAGGGTGTGCCCTCCATTCACTGTGCACAGCCCAGGGAGAGCCAGTGAAGATTGCCAGCGTGTACTGAGTACTACTATCACGATCATAACCACTACCACTCCTCCCATTACCTTGCCTCCCCTCCTGATGGCTGCACAAATCTATGGATCCATCCTGTGCAGTGTTAACATTTCATTCGGATGGTTGTATACAGTGAAGGGAAAAGTTCTCCTTGCAAATTAAAAGTTGCTGACAATGACCTGTGAAGGCATGATAAGTAATTCAACCTATGGTGTCACCCACTCTGAAAATATACAGTCATAATCAGATATAGGAACACAAAGAGATGCTGTGCTAATTGCATTGTAATAATTGAAATCTAGGCAGTCTAGAATTTACAGTCCAATTATGGCCAACTGTGCACAGTGAGGTGTGAAATATGTGTTCTGCACAACCTTCTGTACAGCTGATAGGAGCTGGATTTAGCAATCAAGCCTATGCTAACGCTAATGCTACCATGATTGTAATTCTGGGATTATGAGACAATACAGTACATTACACAGACAGTATAATGATCAGTTGTGGGTTGCAGTAAAAGTTAAAGGGAACCTGTCACACTGAACATGCAGTTCAACCTGCAGGCAGCACTTTATGGAGCAAGAGGAGCTGAGCAGATTGATATATAGTTTTGTGGGAAACATCAACTAAAATGTATAATTTATTCTTTTTTTTTAATTCCTGCTCATTCTAGGCTTAGGAGTCCAGTGGGCAGTCCTACTTGCTGACTGACAGCTATATCTGTATGCACCGTTACACAATGAAAGCTGTCAATTACTGATCGGACCACCCACTGTACTTCCAAACCCAGAAAAAGCTGAAAAAAGTTGCGCTGTGAAACCACCATACATCCAAGCCTCATGTTGTAAGTAATCAGTAAGAATTGTGTCTAGAGTTAATAACCTCCAAGGTGCCTCCGAGGTACAGAATTTGAGTTTGTTGCATTTACAATTTGTGTTGCCTAAATTCTTGCTGCGCCATACCTCTCTTCCCAAGGAGAGATAGTACCACCCAAATATCTCATTGCCTAACACAAGGTCATATTACAACCATATCATTAAAGGGGTTTTCCAGGAGCTGGTAACTGCAGTGCTGCTCCCATTGAAGTGACTAGGTGCAGCACTGCAGTTACCTGCTCTGTCCAGCACACAATGTATAGATCTGTGTAGCTGTGTTACTGCAGTACCCCAGACTTAGGGATATTTGCAAAGTGTGGGTTTATAATAAAATGTTTGTAATGTTTTTGACATGCTGTGCACCAGTGGATGGTGTATGGGTGGCACTGGAAATGGAACTAACCCAATCAGCTCCCCCACCCCCTTCCTGGAATGGGCTTGTCCGTCTTCCTGTCAAGAGTTAGTTTGGCAAGCCTGGAGTGAGGGAGCACATCCATCTGCTCCCGCTTCAAGGGCCTTAGTGACTAGAGATCCAGCTCATCTGTGAGGACCACTACTCTATGGACATAGCAAGGACCCAGGCCACAGAAGTTCTGACAGCTACAGTGTTCACAGTCAGAAAAGTGATCAGCACTACAGCTATACAGACTCCACTGCAGGTGAGGGGAAGTATGTTAAGACACTAATCACCTCAGTTCAGGACAGGCAAACTCACAAGCCTGCATTTCACAAGTGGACACCTATAGCCAAAGTACCATCTTATTGCTGTTAGCAAGAAAATCTGGAGAGAGACTTTTGCTGGCTAGTCTATTCAGAGTGCCATCGCCTGCCACCATACCTCATCATCTGGGGAGAGAAATTGCACTTTGTACAAACCTATTGCTGGATGTAAAGAAAAACATTTGTTCTCTTACATCTGGCCAGATTCCTTGCACCATCTTTTCACTGCACTGATCCCTGGCGCCTGAGGAAGTACACCCTGACACAACAGCACATCAGGGCCACTACCACTCCCATCCTCTGCACCAGCTCCCCAGGGGCTAGCTGCATAACTACTCTAAAACAGCAGGTGTCCGGACCCCGCCAATCACATATTCATGACTTGTCCTGAGGATAGACAATCAATATTAAAATCCTGGAGAGCATCTTTAATCCCTAGAATTCTCTTAATTCCATTCAGTGGCAGATGCATTCATTATCATAGAAAGTGTACTTCACTTGCCTATGAGACTTAATCCTCAGATGAAGACATAATTTGAAAGCATCTATATTATAAATGACATCTAATGTAATTAACCTTGCTGAGCCTATTATATGTATTCTGGGATTTTTAGAGATTGGCAAGTGAATGCTCCAGCTAAACAGATATTTTTTCAGTTGATAGCTGACAGAATATAGGTTTAGTTAGGTGTGAATGTAAAGATGGATTTTGAATATGTCATTTATATGATGAACAATTTTTCAAGATTCTATTAGAAAAATTTGGAGTAAACAAAGTCTGTATAAATAAGTTAGTTGATTTTTCCATCCTTAAGGAGGTTATCCCATGAAAAGTATTACTATGCAATAAATAGGGCATTTCAAATAAAGTATAATTGCAATAAAATAAATAATAAATAAATACATAAAAATAAAATATATATATATACATTTTCCTCTCTGGTGTTGCCCCCTGCTGTTTATCCTTCTTGTCCACCTTCTCCTCATTTAGTGATGGACTAACATGATGTTACAAAGAAGATGTGGATCTGCTATGTCACTTGAACAGATTTGTCTTGGGGCCATTATTATGGACGTTATCTACAACCCTGTTTCCAAAAATGTTGTATAAAATGTAAATAAATGTAAATAAACACAAGATGCAATGATTTGCAAAATAGAGAGTATATCAAATTAGAGAACACAGATTAGAGCTGTGTTCCTCAACTCCAGTCCTCAGGGCCCACCTGCCAGTCAGGTTTTCAGGATTTCCTTAGTATTGAGCAGCTGATATAATTAGTGTCAGTGCATCAGGACTTACCACAGGTATTCATTCTGTGGGATATTCTCAAATCATGACCGGTAGGTGGGCCCTGAGGATTTGAGTTGAGGAACACTGGATTAGAGAACACATATCAGATGTTAAAAGTGAGACATTCTACAATTTCATGAAAAAGTTAGGACAATGGCAACAAAAGGCTGAAAACTATGTGGTACTAATAAAAAACAGCTGGGGAGCAATCACTGGATATAAAACGAGCATATTAGAGAGGCAGAGTTTATGAGAAGCAAAGACAGAAAGAGGATTTTCAGTAATCTGCAAAAAACTGCATCTAAAATTTGTGGAACAATTTCAGAAAAATGTGGATCATCTGTGTGCTTTCTGCATTCAAATGTCCATTCCGCAAAAGAATAGAACATGTCCTATTCTTGGCCATAAGGTGAGGACTACAGACTCACTGACATCAATGGGTCCACAAAAATAAAACGGATGCAACATGGACGTCATCTGCATTTTGTGGATGCGTGTTTTGCATTAAATACATACAGTCTTGTGCATGAGCCTTACAACTTTGAATATCTCACCATCTACCGAATATATAAAAAAAGATTCAGAGAATCTGGAGAAATTCATGTGCACAAGAGTCAAGGCTGGCGATCAATATTGGATGCTCACGATCTATGGGCCCAAAGGCAGCACTGTATTAACACCTTATTGCACAAAAAGTAGTGGGGGCACACTAATATATATATATAATACAGAGTGCAAACATTGGTACAAACCTCAATTATTACACTAGAACATGGCCAAGAGTGCCAAAAAGTGAATTAACATATGATGCACATCCAAATGTAAAATAAATATGGTAAATTTTATTAGACAAACATAACACAGAAGTTAAAACTTGTATACAATAAACACATGCCGGTACGGTATTACCAGCAAACAGGCATGAACCACACAGGTCACAGAATAAGACCAAACACGTATAGACCCAGGCTGTGAATAAACACATATATACATTGCTTTTTGGCACTCTTGGCCATGTTCTAGTGCTGTATTAACACCTTAGTGACCAGTCTGTTTTGGGTGGCCAATCTTTTTTTTTTTTTTTTTTTTTCATCATTGTGTTCTAAGACCTATAACTTTTCTATTTTTCTATCAATGTAGCCGCATGAGGACTTTTTTTTTTGTGCGGCACAAGTTATAGTTGTTAATGGCCAAATTTTGTGGTACACATAACTTACTGATTAACATTTTTTAACTCTTTCTGGAAAAATAGCAATACTGCCACTGAATTTTTATATTATAAATTTTGTGGTTTCATTTTTTGGCATAAAAAATGATAACTTTATTCTCTTGGTCAGTACAATTACAGCGATACCAAATACATATAGGAGGAGATTTATCAAACTGGTGTAAACTAGAACTTGCTTAGCTGCCCATAGCATCCAATTAGATTCCACCTTTCATTTTAGAAAGGAGCTGTGAAAAGGTGGAATCTGATCGATTGCTATGGGCAACTAAGCCAGTTCTACTTTTTCACCAGTTTGATAAATGTCCCCCATAGTTTTTAACATTTTTACTACTTTTGCACAATAAAAACACTTAAAAAAATTAGTTTTGCATCCCAGGACCCACCCATAACTTTTTCTTTCCATGAGCTGTTTAAGAGCTTGATTTTTGCATGATGACTTTTAGTTTTCATTGCTACCAGTTCGGGATAAATAACACAATTTGATCACTTTTTTACGTCATTTTTTGGGACAAATAAGCAAAAAACAGCAGTTTTGGGCTTTTTTTTAAACTTTTTACAGCGCCCACTGTGCAGAATAAATTTCTTGATAATTGCGTAGTGCAGGTCATTACATGTCAATACCAAATATGTAGAGGGGATTTTATTTTTGCATTTTTTCCATGGAAAAGCATGACAGGCACCATCAGTCTGTGCAAGAAAGTCAGTCCTGGGGCCTTCATTTGACCACTTGCTGCCGTGCTAAGACATCGGCACCCAGAAACCCATGCCTGACAGTGGGAGTTCCCTCCCTCTAAACTGAGTAGAAGACATGGCCACTATTGGCCACAGCATTTAAGGGGTTAAATGGCCTGGATCTGTGCTTCTGCCGATATTGGATGTTAGAGCAGAAGCTTCAGTCTCATATGAGAGCTGCACTCCTGCTGTGCTCTGGAGACTGATGCAATGCTAGAAAAGGCCACCAAAAAAGGTGGTGGTGGGCCATGGGCTCATTTTTTTGTGAAAAGGTATATTGGCAATGAGCAACTGTCACGCTCTGGTGTGGAGGGAATAGCCACACCGAGCGTACGAGGGAAGGGAACAGACCAAAACCAGGGAAACGGTCACCTCCTGCAGGGAACCCTGAAACTAGGCCCTGACTGACTACCAGTATGAACAAGCCTGGGTTGTAGGAGAGTTCATACACAGGAACCTAATAATAAATTCACCCTAAAGAACCCTGCAGCTAGTGACACAAGAAAGAGTAAACCCGTTCCTCCAAGAGTAAGGACGAACAGGAACTCCAGAAGGAAAACCACAAAAGGGAAAAAGTCACTTATCTTAAAGCAGATATCGCAGCAACCGGATCTCAGCCGAGATCCACACCACACACTACTAAGTAGGCAGAAAGTATAAACCGCAAGGGATACTGGGAGAGGAAGGGGTAAATAGGAGAAAGATAATTACCACAGCCACAACAGCTGAGGGGAAAGGGTGTGGTAAACAGCAACCAAACCAAGGGAAAAGCATGTCAAATTATGTCACTTTAGAAAGCCGCGCAGAATGTCCGATACCAGACGCAAGCCCACTCGTGACATTACCCCCCCCTTTTACGGGTGACCTCCGGGCACCCAGGACCAACTTTATCAGGATGACACCTGTAAAAGGCTTTCACCAAATGACTGGCATTCACGTCAGATGCCGGTACCCATGACCTCTCCTCAGGACCATAACCCTTCCAATGAACAAGATATTGAAGGACCACTCCTCCTGGTTCTCAGAGACAAAACATCTCAAGTAAGTCTCCAGACTCTGATTGGTACGCTCAGTCTGTCCATTCGTCTGGGGATGAAAGGCAGAGGAAAAAGACAGTTGTACCCCGAGCCAAGTACAGAATGCCCTCCAGAATCTGGACACAAACTGAGTCCCACGATCAGAGACCACGTCAGTGGGAATGCCATGAAGTTTCACAATGTTGTCAACAAACACTTGTGCAAGAGTTTTAGCATTGGGGAGTCCGGGTAATGCAATAAAGTGCGCCATTTTACTAAAATGATCTACAACCACCAGAATAACTGTCTTACCAGACGACTCAGGCAGATCAGTGATGAAGTCCATGGATAGGTGAGTCCATGGTCTGGACGGGATGGGTAATGGAAGTAGAGGTCCAGAAGGTCGAATATGTGTCACCTTAGCGAGTGCACAGACACTACAGGCTGACACATAGTCCTCAACACACTTACGCAGCCCTGGCCACCAGAATTTACGAGAGATGAGGTGGATTTACTCCCAGGGTGTCCCGCAAGCACCGAAGAATGATGCTCCTCTTATGACGCAAATCAGAAGGAACAAACAACTTCCCAGGAGGGCAAGACTCCGGCGCATCTCCCTGGGCCTCAAACACTTTAGCCTCAAGATCAGGATAAAGAGCGGATATCACCACTCCTTCAGACAGTATAGGGCTCGGATCTTCAAAATCACCACCTCCGGGAAAACTACGTGACAAGGCATCCGCCTTCACATTCTTAACCCCACGACGATATGTGACAATGAAATTGAATCTGGTGAAGAACAAAGACCATCTGGCCTGCCTCGGATTAAGTTGTTTAGCCGACTCCAGGTAAACAGCTCCTACTCCCACATCGGATGCGTCAACCTCCACAATGAAAGTTTGTGACACATCTGGCTGCACCAATATAGGGGCAGAAGAAAAGCACTCCTTCACAGCGGAGAAGGCTTGCAACGCTGCATCAGACCACACTGAGACATCCGTCCCTTTCTTAGTCATGTCAGTTAAGGGTTTAACTATTGTCGAATAGTTCTTAATAAATTTTTGGTAATAGTTGGTGAACCCCAAAAATCGCATAAGCACCTTCAGATTTTCAGGTCGGTCCCAGTTCAGAACAGCACCGACTTTCTCTGGATCCATACGAAAACCTGAAGATGAAAGCAAGTATCCTAAGAATTGCACCTTTTGTACAGCAAAAACACATTTCTCTAATTTTGCATACAACTTGTTATCTCTTAAGATTTGCAACACCTGCCTCACGTGATCCTGATGTGTCACAATATCTGGAGAATAGATTAGTATGTCATCCAAATACACGACTACAAACCTCCCCACAAGATGATAAAAAATGTCATTAACAAAATGCTGGAAGACAGCAGGAGCATTGGTCAACCCAAAAGGCATGACCAGGTTCTCAAAGTGGCCCTCAGGAGTGTTAAAGGCCGTCTTCCATTCATCCCCTTCTTTGATCCTGACCAGATTATATGCCCCCCTTAAGTCCAACTTGGAGAACACCTTGGCATCCACAATCTGGTTAAACAAGTCAGGAATCAAAGGAAGGGGGTACGGATCACGGACAGTAATCCTATTGAGTTCACGGAAATCCAGACATGGCCTAAGGGTTCCGTCCTTTTTCTTAACAAAAAAGAACCCTGCTGCCACAGGAGATTTGGAAGGCCTAATATGTCCTTTAGCCAAACTCTCAGCAATATATTCCTTCATGGCCGTTCTCTCAGGTCCAGAAAAGTTGATTGATAGGACAATCGTATTCCCAGTGAGGGGGTAAATCCTGACATCCACCTTCAGAAAATACATCAGAGAAATCCAATATAAAAGAAGGAAGAGTCTTAGTGGTTAAAGCAGAAAAAGATGTATTAAGGCAATTGTCAACACAATAATCGCCCCAATCCACAATTTGTCTAGTATGCCAGTCAATGGACGGATTATGTTTGCTTAACCACGGTAAACCCAGAACCACAGGAGCAGGAAGACCTTCCAACACAAAACATGAAATAAGCTCTTGATGAAATTCACCCAATCTTAATTTGATATCATGCACCACCTGAGACAAACACTTCTGAGATAGAGGTGCAGAATCAATGGCAAACACAGAAATCCTCTTATCCAAAGAACTCGGCGACAATCCATGCATACAGACAAACTGAGCATCAATCAAGTTCACCCCTGCCCCGCTGTCAATAAACACCTCAATTTTCACAACCTTTGACTCTAGCGCCACCTTGGCAGTCAGGAGAAAACGGGTACTACAGAATGAAGACAAATGCACATTTTCAGTCTCTCCACCCACCCCACCAAGAGTGAGATGAGAATTCAACACCCCCTTTTCTTTTCTCTCTTTTAGAGATTGAAAGCATGGACATACATTGATAAAGTGTCCTTTCTGACGACAGAAAAAACACACACCCTTTTTATTACCAAGATGTTTATGGGTGGAAACAGGAGGGGCTCCCCCTAATTGCATAGGTTCATCCCCTGACATCAACCTAGGGGAATATTCACCCAAAGTGTCATAGGAAGACAGTACACTATGTGATAGTACGTCCTGAGAGCGGGGGCCCCTAGATCGCTCTCTGAGGCGCCTATCCATGCGCACAGCAAGAGACATAGCGGCTTCCAAAGACACAGGGGTTTCCTGAAAGGCCAAAGCGTCCTTCAGCCTTTTAGATAAACCTTGACAGAATTGGCTACGTAATGCCGGATCGTTCCATTCAGTATTGGTCGCCCACCTCCGAAACTCAGAGCAATAAATCTCAACCGGCCGCTCACCCTGACAAAGGTCACGTATCTGGGTCTTAGCCAGGGAGATACGATCCGGGTCATCATAGACAATCCCTAAAGCCTTGAAAAATTCATCTACTGACCGGAGAGACTGCGATTCGGTTGGCAGAGAAAAGGCCCATGACTGTGCATCCCATTTAAGCAGCGAGATGACCACACCAACCTTCTGCTCCTCAATACCAGAAGAATGTGGACGCAGTCTGAAATACAATTTGCACGCCTCCCTAAATAGAACAAAATTATCACGTCCCCCAGAAAATCTATCTGGGAGGGGGACCTTAGGCTCCAAACAGGCTTGACACTCAGGACCCCCAGAACCACTAGCCTGTGGTCTCTGAATCTGGTTGCGGATGTCAGCCACCTCCAAACTGAGTCCCTGCAGCCGTTCAGCAAGTGCAGCAATAGCATCCATGTCAGCACAAAAATGACATAAATTTTTGTTTAGGCGGTTTATAATGTCACGCTCTGGTGTGGAGTGAATAGCCACACCGAGCGTACGAGGGAAGGGAACAGACCAAAACCAGGGAAACGGTCACCTCCTGCAGGGAACCCTGAAACTAGGCCCTGACTGACTACCAGTATGAGCAAGCCTGGGTGGTAGGAGAGTTCACACACAGGAACCTAATAATAAATTCACCCTAAAGAACCCTGCAGCTAGTGACACAAGAAAGAGTAAACCCGTTCCTCCAAGAGTAAGGACGAACAGGAGACTCCAGAAGGAAAACCACAAAAGGGAAAAAGTCACTTATCTTAAAGCAGATATTGCAGCAACCGGATCTCAGCCGAGATCCACACCGCACACTACTAAGTAGGCAGAAAGTATAAACCGCAAGGGATACTGGGAGAGGAAGGGGTAAATAGGAGAAAGATAATTACCATACCCGCAACAGCTGAGGGGAAGGGGTGTGGTAAACAGCAACCAAACCAAGGGAAAAGCATGTCAAATTATGTCACTTTTTGAAAGCCGCGCAGAACGTCTGATACCAGACGCAAGCCCACTCGTGACAGCAACGGGTTAAAAACAGCCATGATTCTTTACTGGAAGTCACTGCATGGGCTCAGTAACACTTCCAGAAATCATTGTCTATGAACATAGTTCTCTGTGCAATCCACAAATGCATGTTAAAGCTGTATTATGCAAAAAAGAAGCAATGTGTCAACGCAATCCAGAAACAGAAACTAAGACAAAATAGAAAACTGTTCTATGGTCAGATGGATCAAAATTTGGAATTCTTTTTGAAAACTATGGATGCTGTGTTCTGCGAACTCCAGAAGAGAGGGACCATCCAGCTCCCCATTTCAGGGAGCAGCAAGGGGCCTGTAGGGATATGGGGCCCTCCTTCTCGTGATTGGTGGGGGTCCGAGTGGTAGGACCCCCACCAATCTGATCTATTCTGTGGATAATGGATAACTTGTATCTACCGGAATAACCCTTTAAGATAATAACGAACAGTATAATGCCATTGTAAAATAAAATAAAAAAATCTGAATCCTTTAGATAGAATTCCTCTCTGAGTACATTAAAGGGTTTAGGTTTACTATCCACAACTAAATTATGGAGAAAAAGTATCCCCTTATCCCTCCAATATTACATTGGTTTGTCCACCAAATTGGGGTATATACGCAAAAACCCTCCATTTTTAATTTATCTTTAAAGGGGTATTCCCATCTCACAATTTTAGTTTGTATAGTTAGATATAGCCATACCAATATTATTACTAATAGAATGTATTTATATAAAATGTACCGTTTAGAAGATTTTCCTATTTGTATATCCATTGTCCCACACACATCAGTCAGGCCGTTGCCCCTAGTTATGACCACTGTGGCCAAGTAGTAGTGGAGGCTTGCTCCTTTTCAAACCCGCTCTGAGGTAACTGCTGTATTGTGAACGCACATTGCATGGTCATGCGGAGACACATCTTAGGGTTGTAGCGTTTTTGTCTGAGCTTCCAAAACGCAGAGAAACGGATCCTGTTCCAAGATCAGTTCATCTCTATGGAGCAGAATCTGTTTATAAAGTCTGCGTTTTGGACGGATCCTGACCACTGTGTTTTGGACTGGTAGCGCCCGAAACGCAGATGTGAAAATACCCTAATATGTCTCCACATGCTCATGTAATGTGCGTTCACAATACAGCAGTTACCTCAGAGCGGGTTTGAAAAGGAGCAAGCCGGCCACCTCTACTACATCGCCACGGTGGTCGTAACTAAGGGGAACGGCCTGACTGATGTGTGTGGGACAATGGATATACAAATAGGCAAATCTTCTAAATGGTACATTTTATGTAAATACATTCTATTAGTAATAATATTGGTATGGCTATATCTAACTATACAAACTACAATTGTGAGATGGGAATACCCCTTTAATTGTATCCCAAATCTTATGTAGTAAATAACCTGTTGGAAACTCCTTTTTTACTTCTCTACTTCCCAAAACTACATTCCAATAAACCAAACGTATTATAATTTCCCAGATAAACAAGAACCTTTTTGTGCAAATAATGATTCAGAATAAACCCTTCTTCTTTAGAAATCATACATAACTGTGCAGCCAAAAATGATTATAAAAGCCTAGGGAGCCAAGCCCCCTTTATCTCAATGTAAATACAGAGTCTCCATTTTTATATGTGTACTTTTCCCATTCCACAAAGGAGGGGAGAGACACTGGCGAGTCTGAGTTACCGCAAGTGAGCAAGTAAGTAGTGGCTGTGAGCCCGAGCCACCACTAAGGCTCCATTCACACGTCTGCAAATGGCGTCCGCATCCGTTCCACAATTTTGCGGAAAGGGTGCGGACCCATTCACTTTCAATGGGGCCGCAAAAGATGCGGACGGCACACAGTGTGGCGTCCGCATCCGCACTTCCGGTCCGTGGCCACGCAAAAAAATAGAACATGTCCTATTCTTGTCCGGATGCACGGACAAGAAAAGGCATTTCTATTATAGAGCTGGCCTTGTGCGGTCTGCAAAATGCGGAACGCACATGGCCGGTGTCCGTGTTTTGCGGATCCGCAATGACACACGGACATGTGAATGGACCCTTAGACACATCCTTATTAGCTTCCCTGCTCTCTTCCTTTCTTCTCAGTGTTGACGTAGTGATCTCATAGTGAAACAAGGGATCTCCTGCACGGTGGCAGACACAGGGTAGGCACTCACCAGCATGTATAGGTAGATTCTTAAATAGAAAACATGTCTGTCTGCTAAAATAGAGGTTAATTTTTCGTTGACCATTGAGTAATATCTCCCACGGGTCCTTCCATATAACATGACCCATTACTGAGTTAATAAGGTTATACATTCTGATTCAAAGTCTTCTCACCTTAGGGCAGGCCCAGATATGCAGTACATACCTACAGACTGATAATCCCTGAAGCAGTTGTGAGAGTAGCCCAGTACTGCGTGGGCTTTTCTGGATGGAACTAGATACCAGCGGAATAACACTTTAACTGGCATCTCTAATATTAATGTGCTCTGGGCACTTTTATGTGTGGAATCCCAAATTTGTTTCCATGGGTCATCAGTTAAGGCAGAGCCCAAGTCTGATTCCCATTTTGAAATGTAGGAAAATTGAGTTCTATGGGAGGTATGTAGTAGGGTGTTATAAAGTTCTGTAATGAGACCTCTAGCATGTGGATGATCCAGGCAGTAAGTTTTGAAAGAAGTGAAAGATAGAGGGGTAGTTACATTTTTGTGAAGGGATTCAATAAAATGTTTTAGTTGGAAGTAACAGAAGGTTTCCATGGGCCTTAGCTCAAATCTGTAAAGAAGTGAACGTAGCCATACCATCGAGGGGAAGTAAATGATAAATCTTAGTGAGTTCACTTACTGCCCAAAGCCTACATAAGCTTAGAAAATCTTGTCCCAGGGAAAGTTTTTTTTTTTCTTAAAGTGGTAGAGGAGGCAGGTGCAGGGAAAGTAACCAAGCTGAGTATTTGACCCCAAAACGAGATTTAGATTCATAAGATAACCCCTTTTAATTTTGTTTTCCTCTTTGTTTTTATAGTTTTAACTTGTTTCTGGAACATTTTCAAGAGGACTACAATGACTAATTTTTTACTTGCTGCCTAAATTCAGAGGAAATTCTTCTATTTGTAACAGATTCGCATATATTCAGGTAGGTTTGCTTATCTCTTAAAAGAGATCTTCTAAACACCAAAAGTGATGGATATGACAGAAAGCATAGTCCTTCAAACAGTTTACCATAACAGTCTTGATAAATGTGCCCTATTGTCTCAAAATGATAATCCTCCTCAGTGATAATGTCTCTGTGCGCACCCAGAGCGATCACGTGGTTTCGTCATCACGCTTTCGACGCAGGTCCTTTGGTGGGTTTTCTTCAGTCAATACGGGAGCTGACTGCTTCTCTGCGATCAAGTGGATGAGTATATATATATATATATATTTTTTTTTTACTTTCAGCCACCATTTTAGGAAAAATAGATTTGTTACCACGAAGGGCGAAGAAATTCGATTTCGTGGTGAATCCATTTTTTCCCGAAATTCAGATTGAAGTCCACTTTGGATACTTCAATTCGCTCAACACTACTCCTGAACATACACATTCAATAGCTGCCAAACAATTGTTCATCCAACACCTATCTCTCCCAACTTCCTCCTAACTCCCCAATACACATCCATGTTCAGTTCATCTGTGTTCATCATGTGTATTCAGTGGTGGCGCAACCAGGTAAGTCAGGATACAGAGAAACATAATTAATAAAGAATACTGCTCTACATCTATATCCTGACTTACCTGGTTGCACCGCCGACGATCCCGTTTCTCCAACCACTGTATCATCACTGACCTATAGGGAGAAGCCTGCAGCATCTGTAACCTAGAATGCTTACCCCTTCTGTAAAGCAGTCCTACCATGAGAGAGAGAGAAACTGTTCGATTTGGGTACAAATCGATTGTACCTGAATCAAATATTCTCCAATTGCCCTGAAAGTTTGTATATAACATTCTCTGGTCTCCTAGGACTTACAGTTACAGGGCTGTGAACAATTAAGCAGATTGAAGATGAAATGATCTTCAAATGGCATAAAAAGTAAAAGCTGAAGGTTTTACCATGGCTCAGTCTACTGATCTGAACTTTGCTGAAAATCTGTGGACAGACCTCAAAGGAGCATTGCGCGCAAGACGTCCCAGGAATCAATGGATGAAAATCCCTCAAACTAAAATGTTTACAAGCTGTGATACTTGAAATACAGTGGCTCACCCTTCTATGGTTGTGGATTCTCAGGGGATACTAACTGGCCAACCAACTTCCAGATAGAAATATTGCACACAAAATGTTAGTAGGCACACTCCCACCTGAATAAACACAATGCAAATCATAAATATATTATAAATTAAATTTAATGTACACATCTCTAAAATTTGTCCTATATGTAGTAGGCTGTGAGTACACTATATTTTATTGCGTCTCCCCAATTGTTTAATCCTCCAACAGACCAGACACGTAAAATATCATAAAATAACATCACAAATCCATATTTCATAAGATAAATTAAATATATATATATATATATATATATATATATATATATATATATATATATATATAGTCTATTCCCTGGGATACACATATCATCTCTACTGTCAGTATACTATATTTTCTCTTGCCTCCCAAATTGTTTAATCCTCCAACAGGCCAGATGCATTTCGGAGTCGCCTACTCCTTCCTCAGTGGCTATAAGCTGAGATACTTGCCAAAAGGGGTGCTGCTAGGTACTAAGCCTGAAGGGTGCCCAAAGTTCTGCTTTGCCCTTTTCCTTTTTTGTTATTTTAAAAATGTAAAACATGAAAATAAAAATATTGTTTTTGCTTAAAATACAAAAGAAAATGTCTCTCTCTCAATCTCTCTCTCTCATGTTGGAGCCCAAAACCACTCTGTCATACTTAAAATACTATATCATAATCATAACCAGAGTGTACAGTTATTACAGCAATGCACACAGTACAAATTAAAATGTCACTGCATAGCTGGCAGACTCTTAGAATATTTTTCTTGGGATGCCCATCATCCCGAGTGTTGTGGACTTGGAAGGATTATTGCATAATGTAGCCAAAACTAATTTGTCCCACTAGAGGGCAGAATTGTATTGTGATGTTTCTTGAGCAACCTCCTAGATTGTATGATGTGCAGTCACTCCTACCAGAAAGAAGGCTTTTTAGTCATCTGTAGATGAAATGTACTTAGTGCTGTCCTGTTCAGGAGTTGTCTGCATCTTGTAGTCAGCTGATGGACTGCCTCCAATCAGTCATTATGTAATCAGTGGAGTATGTAGTCTGAGATGGGGCTGAGTTGCAATACCTGGTACAGCATGTGGCCAGGAACACTGCTGTGCAGAAGAATACAGGAAGCAACCTGAGTCTCTTTGTTCTTCTGATCAGTGGAGGGTCACAGATGTCTGACCCCCATGAATCATCTGTAATGGCATATAACATTCATTGTGGGAATACTCCCTTCATTTCTTTTCAGTCTCTAACTGCTTCACTTTACAATACTTTTCTCAGTTCAGTAACCACTAAGGTTTTTTTGTGTTTTTTTTTACAGGATCCATCATGTTTTATGAAATGAAAAAGTGGAGCAAACTGATGATGATGCAAATATCAATGCCTGTGCTTTTTCCTATAGTGTGCAAGCACGGCCACCGCTACTGGATTGCAGGGTGGTCGTAACCCCTGGAAACGGGAAGTATATAATGCAATGGAAATATAAATCATGCCAGTAAAGGAGGCAATATGGACAATCACAATACATTAGTAAGTGCCTGTATTAACTTTCTCTACATGATAAATGACTTGCTGAAGTGAGACAACCCCTATAAGCATTAGAGGTCTGTGGCTGCACTCGCTGAGGTGGTACTTTTTCAATTCAGAAGCAAACAAGCACTACAAGTAGCAGCACATTGCTTTATGCACAAAGGCAACTGCAAACATTGAAAATATGAATACATATAAACTGCATTACTGCTATACTTACTATATGAAAATTAGCAGCTCTTTGCGCATACTTTTGATCAAGGATATGTCAGGCCCATCTATGTACCAATGACAAGGAGGCTTCTATCAGACAGGACCTACACTAACAGTCTTGCCTCTCCTGGGCTTTTGGCCTACAAATTTCAGGGCAATGTAGAATCTGGCCATGGGATACTCTGAGGCTACATGCACATGAAAGTTAAAAAAACAGCCATTAAAAACTGTTTTTCATGGCCATTTTTCAACCATATGTGCATCCATTTTCTGTCCATAAAAAAAAAATGGCCATAAAAAATCTGCAGTGCCCTTAGCATACATACTTGGCCCCAGCAGTAATAATGTCCACCACAGTGGCCTATAATGTCTCCCATAGTGGCCCCATCAGTAATAATGTCCCCCATAGTGGCCCCCAATGTCCCCCATAGTGGTCCTCAGCTGTCATGTTTTTTTTTTTTTAAAAATGCTGACCTCATCCACTTGGACGCGCAGAGGCCTTCACTCCTCTCTTGATTATGATGGACCTGCCAATGGACCTGCGCTAAGCGTTATGAAGTTACCAGGTGCAATCCTGTCTAAGCAGCCGTTAAAACCAGTCCCATGTTGTCCATTAGGCTGTGAAACCAGCCAAAAATAGGACATGTCCTATTTTTTGACGGCCACTATTCACTGACTAGCCCTATAGACTGCTATGGTTTTGAAAACGGCCGTGTGACTGCGGTAAAAAAAAAAGGCTGTCAGAGTGACGCTTTTCACTGTCATGTGCATGTAGCCCAAAAGCCCTGGGCAGAAGGGCGAGAGTGCACAATCTAATAGGGAAAGCCATTCCCCCAAATATACAATGCTAAAGAGAGTTAGACCAGCACCTCCAAACTATGTATAAAGGGAGTTCAGGCGCATGCTTCCTGTTTCAATTCAAGCCAGTGGAATCACAAAAGCAAATTCTTTACAGCCTATCAAATATGCTGTAAAATAATGAGCTCTTTAAGGTACTGGCTGAAAGTGTATGGCGGAATCTCTGCAGCAGGAAATTCACAGTATACGGTATATGGCCAAATCTGCGCCGAAATAAGTTTTCTGCAGATTTTACTGTGTAAAATCCACAACATAAACTGACATGCTGCAGATATATAATCCACACCAAATGTCAGATTATATTCAGACTTCATTGCTGATACTTTTCTCAGTGTGTGGATGAGATGTTTTAAGGCCTCCACAGTAGGAAATTAATCAAAACTGGTGCAAAGGAAAACTGGTTTAGTTGCCCATAGCAACCAATTAGATTCCACCTTTCATTTTCCAAAGGAGCTGTGAAAAATGAAAGATGGGATCTAATTGGTTGCTATGGGCAACTAAGGCAGTTCTACTTTACAGCAGTTTTGATAAATCTCCCCCAGTGTATTTTTCACAAGCAATTCCACTGCTGAAACTCACACAACAAGTGATTAAATAAGTGCTGTATGCTAATGGCCACGTGATTTCCCTAATTGTTTTTCACTGTTCACTGTTATTGACCGTTTGATTGTGCTTGCCTAAAAGGTGAAAAGTCACTTCACACATATTGATTTCCAAGCCGTGAATGACAAATTTGAGACACAAAAATCCTCCAATAGAAAGAGATAAGAAAAAAATCTTTGTATAACTAAAAATAATCAAATATCTTCCAGTTCTACCCAGAAATGCCCAAAAATAGCCTCATTGGCTTTTTAAATAAAATCCCAACCCCTGCAGTGCCCTTAGTATACATAATGTCCCCCATAAGTGCCCTCAGCAGTAATAATTTCCCCCATAGTGGCCCCAGTAGTAATAATTTCCCCGATAGTGGCCCCTAATGTCCCCTATAGCGGCCCCAGCAGTAATAATATCCCTCATAGTGACCCCCGGGTCCCCCATAGTGGTCCTAAGCTGTCATGTTTCTTCAAAAAAAATAAAAACAATCACTCACCTCATCCACTTGCACGCGCAGAGGCAGTCGCTCCTCTCTTGATTGTGAGGGACCTGCGCTAAGCATGATGACGTCACCGTGCATTCCCAGCATGATCAAGTGGTAACGTCATCACGCTGAGTGCAGGTCCTTCAGCAGGTCCTTCACAATCAAGAAAGGAGCGAATGCCTAGGTGTGTGTAAGTGGATGAGGTGAGTAATTTTTTTTTAACCCCTAAAAGGCCATATTACACTAGTGTACCCGTTTTTAATGGCTGTTAGAGGGGTGCACTGTAATCATATATCTTTCAGTTCTACTCAGAAATGCCCCACAAGTGTCACATACACACACACATAGACACACACACAGACATACACATACACAGACATACTTACATGCTCCCAGCAGCTCCGCACAGCACACGGCGTGCACATAGGAAGATTCCCCACAGCGCCCTCTGCTGGAGGGAGAATCTTCCTATGTGCGCACAGTCCTCCTCCTCCTGTGATGTGCGGAGCTGCTGGGAGCATATAAGTATGTATGTGTATGTCTGTGTGTGTGTGTCTGTCATGTGTGGTGTGCTGTGGACGGATCCATCATGAACTCCATTGAAAGTCAATGGAGGACGGATCCGTTTACTGAGTGTGACACACCAAACGGATCCGTCCCCATTGACTTCCATTGGGGGTCATTCCGGATCCGTCTTGGTGCGGATAAACAGTACGGAGAGCAAACCGCAGAATGTTGCGGTTTGCGCTCCGGTCTGAAGACTGAACGGAATGCTTTCAGGAGAATTCTGTTGTCTTCAGTTCAGTTTTGTCCCCATTGACATTGACAACAAAACTGAAGCGTTTTATTCCGGTATTGAGCCCCTATGACGGAACTCAATACCGGAATTCCAAAACGCAAGTGTGAAAGTAGCCTAAGTCATTTTAACCATGGAGTGGATCTTGGTGCCATAAAAGTTAATGTCCGCTTGTAGGCTGTAAACATCTTTATAATGTGAAAGGAGGAGAATGACCAAGCTGGTTCAAGCTTACATGAAGGTAAGGTCAACAGCCCAGACACATAAAAGGGGCAAACTCACATATGGATTGCCAGCCACTCAGTACCTACCAGTCATTGCATGGAAGGTAAGGGGGAAATGTATCAAAGACCGTCGATTTACGCCAGTCTTTGAAATCTCCTGTGACGCCAGAGAATGTATCTATGACAAATAGATATGAGCGAAATTTTCAAAAATTCGTTTCGCCTGCTAAATTTTACAAAAAAAAATTTGCTTCTTGACTGATTACTTCATCACAAACTGCATTTTTTAAATAGCGGGTGCAATGACAGAGACCAGCAATTGCACTGCTCCCCGTCATTGAACCCCTCAGATGCTATGTTCATAGATGATGGTGGCAACTGAGATGAATATTAAGGCCTTTCAGGGCTTGATCAACCAAAATAAATAAATTAAATCATACTTACCTCATCCATTTGAGCACAAAGAGGCTTCCACGGTCTTCTTGCTTGAAGATCCCGTACGAAATCTTGTGTGGAACGTGATGACGTCATCACGTCAGCCAGTGTGTTAACATCATACGTCACCGTGCACAAGATTTCGCATAGTATACTTAAGCAAGATGGCAGTGGCGGCCTTCTCTCGCTCAAATGGATGATATGAGTATGATTTTTTTTTGAAATTTTACCGCCATTTCAGGGAAAATCCATTTGTTACCACGAAGTACGAGGAAATTCAGCTTCACAAGCAAATCAAATTTTTCCTGAAATTCGGAGCGAAGTCCACTTTGTGAACTTCTATTCGCTTAACACTAATGACAATCACCTCACTCTCAACAAGCTAGCTGAAACATAAAGGGGTCCATGTTTGTCTCTGAACCAGATATCCTATTAAACCTTGTTAATGATAAGCCCAATGATGACAAACGCTATGGTGGACGTGTACACGTCCTGTGTACATAGCGGGTGGGATCATTTCCTCTGGTGGACCCAAGGAACTTCAGTCCAACATGGTTGCTGACAATGTAAATCCACCTTTGTCCACAGTCACCTCATCTTCACCCAGCAGGATAACACACCTTGTCCCAAGGCACATGGCACCTCAGGCATAACATCAACCAGCTCTGTAACAGGAAAACGAATCACACTGTAAATGACTTTCAATTCAGTATAATAGAAGTGGTAAAGTTCTTCACACAGTTTTCTCCTAAAGTAATCTTTTAGTACATAATTAAGTGGACGGCCTCCTCAGAGTTTGACAAACAGTGTTAATAAACCTGTCAAGGCCCAGTTGGTGGTTAAATGTTGACTTAGCTGTGCTTGTAGTGATGTTGCAAACGAGACATCACCAAGTGCCAAAGGAGGATGAACATTTGTGAATCCTAAAAGGGATCACGTCCTACACTCTAACAAGTGAGTTCTCCAATTTGAATTTTTAACATACACGTTATTATAAAACCTAAACATTTGTCCACGTTTTGTGGCCACTTTTGCATTCCTACAGTGACACAACTTTCATTTACTTGATAAAATGGACCATGATACAGGAAATCTCTTCTTCCCATGACACCTTAAGAACAATGATTTGCATTGAGCTTAAACCAAATGTTTAAGATACAATTGATTGAAATGTTTATTGGACATGAAGATTATTAGGTGTGTTTGTGACATATCTCCTATAGCAATACAATAATCTACAGTGAGGCACCAGAGATATAATAATCATGCCCAAAATCATACTTCAAAATCATTCATGATCCAAGCATTTGTAAGACACTATGGGAAAGATTTATCAAAAGAAAGGAAACATAGAGCAGTTGTCCATAGCAACCAATCAGATCCTACCTCTCATTTCCCTATACATTTGCCTATCACTTCAAATCAGCAATCATTGAACCTGCTGACCAGGTATGTAATACATGTAATGCTGAACAAAGCAATACATTCTGAAGAACATTGGTTAAAATAAGAATACTATTATACATGTGCGATAACAGATGTGAAGGGGTTAATGGTAGCCTTTCCAAAAGAAGCCAAAGGGGAGGAGAGGGGAGGATCAGATTTTAAGGAGAACTGGATCCCCTCCTCCTCAGGACTACAGGAACAAATGGGATATTCATCAGGAGCATGTCTATGCCAGAGAACCTCCCAGAGGGAAATGAGTAGAGACTAGGGCGATCTTCCATATAAAGCCCCTACAGCTTTCCAGCTCATACAACTTCCTTTAGTGTGACTGGTGTGGCAGTCATGAGCCCCGGACTCAGAGTGCTGGTCATCTCCATGCTCCTGGCTGCTCAAAGCTCAGCCCAGCAGCATCAGCCCAATGAGAGGTAAGGAGAGACAATGCTATTGGGGTGCCTGATTATGAGCCCTCACACTACACTCTGGTCAGCCAGGCATGCCTTCTGATATCTGCTATACTGAGCTCCCAGCCTGTTGTATCCTAACTGCTGCATGCTATATATATATATATATATATATATATATATATATGCTGCATGCTATATATATATATATATATATATATATATATATATATATAGTATACAATACTGAGAAGAATCATCTTATCCAATGTATACTGAACGTGGGAACTGATACTTTCTGTTTACAGCGCTGCGGAATATGTTGGTGCTATAGAAATGAGTGATATTAGGAATAAATAAGCATGCTGCAGTTGTTATCTATTACAGTTATGGAGTACTATATTACGTTATCATTGTAGTATGCGGTATGTCATTTTGTGTGTTTGTCAGGTATAACAGTCCTGAGTGTCATGTGTTACCTGTGATTTTATTGTAACCATACATTCGTAATATATTGCATGAGTTATGATACACAAATGATGTAGTCTCGTCTGTCTGTATCTATCTATCTATCTATCTATCTATCTATCTATCTATCTATCTATCTATCTATCTATCTATCTATCTATCTATCTATCTATCTATCTATCTATCTATCTATCTATCTATCTATCTATCTATGAATCTATCTATCCATTATCTATCTATCTATCTCTATCTATCAATCTACAGTATCTATTATCTTTCTTTCTTTCTTTCTTTCTTTCTTTCTTTCTTTCTTCTTTCTTACTTATATGTATGTGAAATGTTTGTTCTTGTCATACGGCATGTTTACATCCTGTTACATCTTCAAACGCTCCAAATAAACCTGTTTGCTTCAAGTATCTCCTGCCACTTTCCTTGATCTTTACATTCATGCTGCTCCGCAAATGTCTGGCTGCGCGGTATTTAGGAGACGGCACAAATGACTGCTGCCATTTGTTATACAGTGGAATTCCTTTACATTGGGTCCGCTGTTATTGGCCAGTGTGCTCCACTCCCTTACCTCTTGCTTTCAGTACAACCTAGAATTACATAACCCTCTCTGTATACATTATCCAGTTTCTTGATGTGATTAGATACGGTTTATTCCGGGTAATTGCAGCCTGATGTGGTATTAGGCTGCCTGTCTGGTATATATGATCCATTTTGGCATCTGATGTGTGAAAGCTTTTAACCACTTTAGTGTCATCCCTTTCTGAACATTTCAGGTTAATGCAGTTTTTTCGGGTCTTCCGGAATATCAGGCTCCTTTTTAAGGGCAGAGTTTCATTTGATCTTATTATACAGCATGTGTTCGCCACACGCCTCACATCAGGGATTATAAGAAGGGAGACTGTAATGCTCTGCCAGCTTTCCATATAACTTCTTACTATTCATATACATTTCATTTTTTGTGTGTTCTTGCTGTAGTTGTGTACATATTGGATTCAAATTCAGTTTCAAATCCAAAATGTATTTTACTACAAAAAGTTTAAAGGGGTTATCCCATGATTAATGTAAAAAAAGAAAATAATGCATAATCTAGTACATGATAATCTCTTTCTAACAAGACTAGAACCAGCCCTGTACTTCACATGGATCCAGAGAATCCCCATTCATTGCTCCAGCTAGATTTATTTAAGGCCTCTTTCACACGAACGTTGTGTTTTGCGGTCCGCAAATTGCGGATCCGCAAAAAAAACGGATGGCGTCCGTATGGCATCCGTATTTTTTGCGGATCCACTGTAACATTGCCTATCCTTGTCCGCAAAACGGACAAGAATAGGACATGCTCTATTTTTTTTTGCGGGCCACGGAACGGAGCAACGGATGCGGACAGCACACGGTGTGCTGTCCGCATTTTTTGCGGGCCCATAGAAATGAATGGGTCCGCATTTTTCATGTGAAAAATGCGGATCGGAGCCCGCAAAAACAACGTTCATGTGCAGGCCTAAAGCTGCCAGCTTAGAGGGTGTGTCCTTTCTCAGGGATGTGTCCTTTTTGCTGCAGCTAGTGGTAGTTGAAGGATAGAACTGACCATGTGCTTCCATCTCAGTGAACAGGACAGAGAAATTAGAAAAAGAGCAAACAGCAAGTGGCACTATACAGATAGATTTCATTGGAAAACGAAAACTATAATACATTTTTAATTACATGCAATTACAGTATTCAGATCCAGGTGCTGGTTTGAAAGCTGTAGAATATTTTTGTGGGACAACCCCTTTAAGTCTAAAGTTTCTGCCATGGATGTGCTGTGGTGGTGCAGCAGATCCGCATGAGTGTTAGCTCTAATGTCTAAGCCTCATCTTTTCCACACGGAATAAAAAAGCGTGCAGATTTTTTCTGTAGTTGTGCCAAAAATCTGCCAGGGATGCGGAGATGAGGAAATCCCATTAATATACATTCACATGGGATGCAGATTGGCGTCAGAGTTAAAGTGGATTTTGGCACATAATCCATGCCAAAATATGTGTCTAATCGGACCTGTATAAATGGACTATGGCACTATGGGGGAGATCTATTATTCCCTATGCGTCTGAAAAGTGGCATTAAAAACTTGTAGTTGCGACTTCTTGTAGCTTCTGCCACTTTTTGGCATCCTCGATAAATCTACCCTTATACATCTTTTTTATAGGTTGATATTAGTTTTGTATTATTTCATGGATGTAGATCTGAGTATATAAAAAGATTCTCCAGGATTTAGATACTGATCTATGCTCAGGACAGGTCATCAATATGAGATTAGTAGGGGTCCGACTCCTGGCACCTTCCCCCCATCTGTCTGTGGAAGCTGATGTGTTCACCAGAACTTCAGCACCGTACACTGTGTAGCCGCTGTGTTTGGTATTCACTTGAATGGGCCTGAGCTGCACCTCATGGAGTGCTGCAACCTCTTTGTAAAACGGATCAGCAGGGGTCCAGGGAGTCAGACCCCCCGCCAATCTGAAACTGATTAACTATCCTGAGAATAGGCCATTAATATGTAAATCCACCAAAACTCCTTTAAACTACTAGATGAAACTAAAATTACTGAGCTCTGATGCTCCAAAAACCACCTTCTTACATACACTGCCCTTCAGGCCTGGGTGTTTTTTTCATATTTGTTTTTTACTCCCGGCTCTCCTAGAGCCATATCTTTTTTATTTTTTCATTTACATTTTGTGGGATAAGTTGTACTTTCTAATGGCACCATTTAAAATGTTATTTTAATAGTATGAGTTTTTGGTCATGCTGATGCCTGTGATGTTTTTTTATTGCTTATTTTTATTTTAATTTTGGGGAAAAGGAGTGACTTGAATTTTTATATTTGTTGTATATGTAAAAACTTTTTAAACTTTTTTTTAACTTTTTTTTTAGGTCACCCTAGGTGAATATAACAAGCAATTATTAGATTGCTATTTGTATTCTGTAATTAGTTTTTATCCATGACAGAATACAGCATTCAGTATATTCCAATGCAGTGTGGCCACCTAAATACCTGTTTTGGTATATACCGGTGATAGGCATCGAAAGATCAAGCTTCAGCCCATCACTGCAATCTAACAGCTTCCCAATCTCACCTGGGGGAAGCTGTTATCAGAACCGGAGCACGCGGCTCCCCCATTTTCACGGCTCAGATGCCGTGGTCACCTTTGACTACTGCATCTGAAAGGTTAAGGCTAGGGCTACACGACGACAGTTGGATGGATTTTTCTGCGACTGTCGCGTCGCAGTCGCAGCATGTCGCATGTCGCAGTGCGACACCATAGACTTCCAGTATAAAAATTGTCGCGCGACTTTGGTGCGACATCAATGTCGCGCGACAACTGTCGTCGTGTAGTTGTGCACTATATGTCGCACGACAATAAGTACACATGTCGCCGTGTAGCCCTAGCCTAAAACAGCAGAAACCTGGCGGCTATGGTTCTCACTGTGTTCACAAGTGGGTTCAATATTTAAAGACCAGATATCTGCCGTATATGTATGGCGGATGTCCTGAAGGGGTTAAAGGAAATCTTTCACATTGAACAAGCAGTTTGTTCTGCTAAGCTGATCTTATAGAGCAGAAGAACCTGAGCAGATTGACATCCCACTCAGTGATTGACAGCTTTCCCTCTATGAACATGCGTATAGAGATATCTGCCAATCACTAGGCAGGACCGCCCACTGGACTCTGAAGCCCAGAATATGCATTGTTGTCAGTGAATAAATGACAAGTTATATTGTACTAAACCTTTTCTCAAAAATTATACATCTGCCTGCTCAGCTTCTCCGGCTCTATAACATGATATTGCTAGATTGGACTGCATTTTCATGTTGAATGGTTCCCTTTAGGTGAGTAGTATAATATGAGGTTTTATTAGGAGTAAAAATCCCTTTAACAGCTGAAGCATTGTATGGTCATTGTTCCAATTTTCCCCATTTTCAGAGGAATAAAATGTGTTAAAGGTTCATGCATCCCATACTATTATCTTTTCTGACTCATTTTCAGTCTGAGCAATCATGCTATTTGCGGTATATGGTAGGAGAGATTTCAATTGCTAACATGTGCAGAATGTCTCTTTTCTGCTGGATACGTTATACTGGTAGCAGCAGACAGAATGTACTGTACATCTGGAGGAACCACGATCACATACTAAATATTGGTAGCGTAAAGTGATCTTTTCCGTATAATGAGGTTATAGAGAGGAGGACAAAAAATACATAAGGAACCGCTTTTCTACATAAAGTAAAGTCTCACTGTACAGTATACGTTTGTGTGTGTGAACCTACGCCAAAATTCTGCCAACAAGTTCCACCACATGAGCAGGTTACTAAAATAATCCTATAATTTCGAGTGCATTCACACAACCGTAATTCTGTGTGGCCATCAGTTCCTAAATTTTGTGACTGGATGCGGACCGATTTATTTCAATGTGGCCGCAAAAAATGCAGACAGCCCACTGTGTGCTGTCCGCATCCGTAGTTCCGTTCCACGGCCCCACAAAAAATATAAATCATATTCTATCGCGGACAAGAATAGGCATTTTCTATACAGGGCCGGCCATGTGCGGACTGAAAAACACTTATGGTCCTGTGAATATAGCCTTAGGTTACATTCACACGATTGAGTTGTTTTTGCGGCCTCCGATCCGTATATTTTGCGGCTCAGATCAGGACCCATTCATTTCTATGGGGCCGCAAAAGATGGGGACAGCACACCGTGTGCTGTCCGCATGCGTTGCTCCGGACCGCGGCCCCGCAAAAAAAAATAGAACATGTCCTATTCTTGTCCACAATTGCGGACAAGAATAGGCATTTCTTTGATAGCCACGGTATGTGCAGTCCACAAATTGCAGAACGCACATTGGCTGGTATCCGTGTTTTGTGGATCCGCAATATGCGGATTTGCAAAACACAACGGTCGTGTGATTCTAGCCTAATGCTGATACCTAACAGACTTAGGGTGGGTTCGCACTAGCGTTATGGCATTCCGTTATAGGTTCCATTTATAATGGAAACCTCTAGAGGCATTCCGTTTTGATCAGTCACTATAGAAGTCTATGGCTAAGCATGATGGATATGTCTGGTTTCCGTTATGCAGGACGGAAAACAAAGTTCTGTAGACAGGAACCTATAACTGGATGCCATAAAGCTAGTGCGAACCCACCCTTAGATAAACATATTAAGTTATTACACACACACTGCCATTGGTTCTTTTATTAGCGGTATATAATATCCTCTCACTGTCACTTGTAGATTTTTCTTCCAACTAGTATTACAAGAGGCTCAATGTTACAGTGCGAAAAGCAGTAGAAGGTTTTACATCATTGATATAACAAGAATGCGTGAACTTTATGAGGTCCCAGCTGAGTCTGACATCTTTTGTGGTGTAGGACGTAATGCTGTCTGACAGCTCTTCTGGCTTAGTATTGAGTCAGACATAGCAGGCGGGTTTTATGTTGTGGTATCTGAATAGTTTTGAAAACTGCCAATTGCAGGCATTAGGATGATGTACAGTGTAAAAACGGATGTTTAAGCTATTAATGTGTGCTTAGAATCCATTTCTATAGGTTGTGCAAGTGACACTGTCTTTTTTTTCTTTGAAAATCATTCTTTTACTTGTTTGGCAGCATTAATTTTTTTTTATTTTGCCATGAATTATATGACAAATTATAGGTGCTGATATCTAGTAGCCAAACAGGCTTTATTGTACTGTCTCATTTTACAGCCTACACTGAATGTTATGACCTGATTGTGGGAAAGAGATTAAAGGGTTTTCCAGGAGTAAAATATTCTCCGGATAGGTCATCAATATCTGATCGGTGGGGGTCCCACTCCATGCACCCCCGACAATCAGCTGCTGGGAAGGGTGCTCCAGTGAGCGCTGCAGCCTCTTCCTAGGTGAGTGACATCATATTCATCGGTCACATGGCTTATGTTCAGTACAGTCCCATCTACGTGAATGAGCTGCTATACCAAGCACAGCCACTATACAATGCACAGCGTTGTGCATGGTATGCTGTGAAGAGTCCATAGCACTCACCACAACCTCTTCAAACAGCTGATTGGTGGGGGTTCCAGGTGTCGGACCCCCACCAATCGGATATTGATGGCCTATCCTGAGGACAAGTGATCAGTATTGTACTCCCAGAAAGTCCCTTTAATGAAAGATGTGTTCTGTTCACACTTTTACTTCCATTCTCAATACCATTACACATTGCCAGATCTGTCTTTGAATTACAAAGTAGCTCTCCAGCATCCGCCTGGATGTCCATTGTTTAGAGAGGAAAACTAGCAATTCAGGAAGCACTATTTTTCCTATTATATATGACGGAATCCACATAAAAGTCTCTGACACAGATGAAAACAGAGGCTGCCTCAGACAAAACACAAACAATCAGAAAGTGTTAGTTTTCATGGGCGACTAAGCCTCACAAGGTCCACCAATATCAATGGGTCATGGTCATGGCTCACCACTTTTACCTCCCTGTACGTTGAACTGTACACAAGTCACAGTGCATGCCCATAACACTCTACTGTACAGTCTACAGGCTCCTATGGGCAATGTGGCTGCTGTAAAGCACATCTCTGAATGCTGTTAACAGCAGCTCAGGCAAGATGGCTGCCCTCATAATCACAGTCAAGAAATAGAATAACAACCATAAGTAAATGAAATTAAATTGGTAGCATGGTAGCTCAGTGGTTAGCACTTGGTGCTGCGATAACACTTGCAGCTATGGGGTCCTACCAGTGGTGTAACTAGAAATGACTGGGCCCCACAGCAAAATTTTTGAACGGGGCCCCCCCTCCACCCCAAAAACTTCTGTGCAACTCCCTCCTCCCATGCAACCCCCACTCCTCTGGCTAGTCAAGAATGCTTTCTCAGACTAGGCCCAGCAACCGCTCAGTCCATTTCCTACAGTGTCTCTGTACATAATGTTATGTTATAATACTGTTGAGGGGGCCCAGACAATAAATTCTATTAATCTTCCTCCTGAGTGGGCCCCTTCTGAGTTGGGGCCCCAAAGCAACCGCTTCCCATGCTTCCTCTGTAGCTACGCCCCTGGGTCCTATGTTCAAATCCGACCAAGGACAACACTTGCATGCAGTTTGTATGTTCACCCTTTGCCTGTGCGGGATTCCTCCGGGATACTCCGGGTACTCCGGTGTCCTCCCACACTCCAAAGACATACTGATAGGGAACATGGATTGTGAGCTCCATTGGGGACAGAAAGCAATGACAATGTCTGTAAAGCGCTCCGGAATATGTCAGCACTATATAAGTGAGTTAAATAAATTAGAAAAAAAGGTGTTAGCAATAAAAAAAAGAATAACTATAGGTGATACAGGTGGGACAGATCTGCAGAGGCCTTTGAATGTCACTAACATCTAAATGTCTATCCTCTGTTGACTGACCTGAAGAGAGGGGGGGGGGGGGCTCAGGTCTCCAAAAGTTACTCAAAACACGTCCCCCTTCTGTTAATCCTCTTGGAACTGCACTGAACAACTGTGGAGTACATTAGGCACTTTGGAAGTAACTCTGCAAAGATTGAATTTTTATTGTGACTATGATTTTGGACTGGAACATCTGCTTTTGAGGGTTTTGGACATTTGGACATTTCTATGCAGATATTTCATCCTTCTATATATGGTTAATGTTAGTTTGATTTGATTTCTATGATATCTGAAAGTTTAACTTTCGTTTCAATGTATGTTTAATATAGTTCAGAGAAAGCAGTGTTAAACATTTTTGTAATACACTGTATTAATGAAATATGATTCTTTGTACTAGAAAACAGGTTGTAAAGTGTCTCCTTAGCAATCTAACTGCGCATAGCTAATTAGAGTCCATCTTCAACGTTACTCTGAGCACTGCATATGCCTGTGTGTAACATACACAGGCTTCCAGCCTGATTCTTGTCACTACCCCAGTCCCTACCTCGCCTCCATATATGTGACCTACAGTATCTCTGCTGTGTCCCTGCCTAACTGACCTCCTGCCAGCACTAACTAGCTCTCATTTAGCTCGTGGGAATCAGGACTGCCAAAGCTTAGAACTGATAGTAAATGTACAGTAACATAGCACTCTGTCAGTACAGAGCGCTACAGCCTCGCTCCTCTCAGAATCTTCCCAGTGTAAGAGACATACTGGGAAGACAGGGAGAAGCAAGAGTGTGCAGTGTTCTGCACCAATTGTAATTGTGCTGTGTCACTGTGCACTTACTGTCATTGCTATGCACTGGCAGATCCCTGCTCTCTTCCCTGTGACTATTAAAAGGGATGCACAGGGAATAGAGCTAAACTAGCAGAGCTGCCAGCGGTTAGTGCTAGCAGCAGGTCAGTTAGGCAGGGACACAGCAGAGACAGGGCACATACAGGGAGGCAAGGCTGAGGTAGAGAGATAAGAGGCAGGCTGGAAGGCTCTGTATTTTACACACAGGCATCTTCAACACTCAGAAGAACACTGAAGACAGACTCTGCTTAGTCACAGTGTCACAGTGTTTCTAAGGAGTCTCTCTAGATCCCATTTTATAATACAAAGAAACATCTTTCACTAATAAAGTATATTACACAAATGTTTAACATCCCCGTCCCTACATAATATCAAAATTATACTGAAACAACAGTTACACTTTAAGTCATGCCATTGAGCCATTCCAGAAGAGGCCAAGTGTGTAGAGTCTTTTGAGTTGAGAACTTCACATGAAGGTAGAATAATACAGTGCTGTAGCCTTCATCATATTTCTGAGTTATATTGGAAGATTTCCTAATGTAATGAGACTGAACTATTTATGTGCTCCTGTGACACTTTTCCTGTCACTTGTGAATATTCCAGAAAAAGTGTGTGGGCTCCAAAATTGTGCTGGACAGGCTACATTTACAGAAAAAAAACTCCAGATCTGACCTGGAGTTGTTTTCCCCCATGACAGATTGACCACCATCATCCTGTTGAAGAATCTGCAGCTCGGTGGCCTGCGTGAGAGAATGGAGCAACATTTGTTGTGTGCTACTATGAATAAATCTCTCACTTCATGTTTAATATATTGGTGCTTGTGATAACATGATGCTTAATATGCTTTTGTGTGCATTTATTTTCATTGGACACAGTGTCAGTGTTAGGCTGCTCACCATGAATATCACAATTTAATTGTGATATCACAGTTTTTGTTGGGGGGTTTTCTGAGCATCATTTTTTGCCTATCCAGATCCTGAACTCTGTTTTGTCTTGGACAGGTATACATTTACTTGTGGTGGAAATCTAACAGGAGACACAGGAGTTCTGGGAAGTGAAGGGTTTCCTGGAGTCTATCCACCCAACAGCAAGTGTACATGGAAGATTACAGTAGGTTGATGTTTCTTTTCACATTGATTGACAGTACTTGCTTATTGCAATATTTTTTTTAGTTTGAGAAGATGTTATGTGGGCACACATAACAAGTTGTGGTCACCTTGCCCATACTAAAAAGATACTGATAACCTTAAAGAGGCTCTGTCACTAGTTTTAACCATATAGCATTAGATATATGGGCATATAGGGCTCATCACCCTTTCCCCACACATACCTTTATTTCCCAGAAGGAATCAGCCATTATCCAAGAAAATGCACTTTTAAAAATATGGTAATGAGGCTTCGGAGCACTGGGAGGTGTGTTCTGCTCTTCTGAGCACCGCATTTGCAACGCCCTTCTTGCTGCTAACGCCGCCCTACATGATTAAAAAACGCCCCTCTGCTGCATGCTGCTGCTCTCTGGTCTAGCGCTGAAATCCCGCGCCTGCGCACTGACTCGTTGTACGCAGATGTAGCAGCGCTAGCGACTTCTCCTCTTTCACTCCTTTCACTCGCAGTAAAAGTACCCTAATTAGGTGAATGCGTATGCATTAGCGTACATTGCGTAGCATTAGCGTACAAATCATCAGATGCATACTCTATTTACGATATTGTTCTGCGCTCACGCGATTCTCCTTTGATCGCTAGCGCTGCTACATCTGTACAACGAGTCAGTGCGCAGGCGCGGGAGTTCAGCGCTAGACCAGAGAGTCTAGCACTGTCCATCATGCAGCAGGGGGGCGTTTTTTAATCATGTAGGGCGGCGTTAGCAGCAAGAAGGGCGTCGCAGATGCGGTGCTCAGAAGAGCAGAACACACCTCCCAGTGCTCCGATGCCTCATTACCATATTTTTAAAAGTGCATTTTCCTGGATAATGGCTGATTCCTTCTGGGAAATAAAGGTATGTGTGGGGAAAGGGTGATGAGCCCTATGTGCCTATATATCTAATGCAATATAGTTAAAACTAGTGACAGAGCCTCTTTAAGAGTTTAAAAAGTCAATGTATGCAGTACAAATGATACATATGTATGAGTTAAGCTAACCATAGGTACATGATATTTAGCTACATATAATTGGCAATTTGTTGAGGTAGCCAAACTCTTTAGGGTATAAAAGTATGAAGAACAGATTCCTCTTTTTTCATTCACTCATGGTTTTGGCTTCCAAAATTGCATCAAGAAATATGACAATGTGGCTGTACCCTCAGATAAATCTTTAGCAACAGCCACGGCTGTCCTGTTCTGGAACTTCACATCTTGTTATGTATTGAGAAGCTTTACAGGGGTTGCCCTAATTAGTTTTTAAAAAAGTACCCAGAGTACTGAAAAGTGATAACATTAAAAAGAAGGTCTACTTACCAACTAGTCCACCAGCAAGTCTTTTCAGCTGGGCTTTGTTTACTTGGCTGCAGCAATGATGTTCTGTATACCCTAAATCACCACTGCAGCCAATCACTGGCCTCAGCCATGCTGTGCTGTGTATAGCTAAGGCCATTGTTTGGCAGCAGCAGTGACATAGGATATGTGGCACACCATTACTACAGCCAAGGAAACAAAGCTCGGCATAGATAACAGAAATACCAGTACTGGAAACAGCAGATGATTATCTGGTGAGTACACCTTCTTTTTTATTTAATCACAATTAGTGGCTCTGCCCATATTTTTAAATAAGGAAAATGCCTTGAACAACCACATTGCCAGTTTTCCCTGTGCTCTGCTCCAGGAGGAGTTAATACTAGTTGCTATCGTGATATAGGAGATTCTATGCTCATATCTCTCTATAACGAACCTCTAACTACTATGGGGCAAGCATATAACATCAAAATGTATAAAAAGAATCACTAATCGTTATTGACACATGATTATAATATATAAACAAAATAGGAGTTATGGCATAATGAAAACTATAACAGACAAAGAGAACACTGCTAGGGGAGAAAGATAAGGACTATGTGTCCACTGTGCCTATATACAGTAACAAATAAGTGAGCAAAAAAACCCATACTATAAATATCTATGGACACCAGAACACATTCCTAAACCATTATCCCTTACATCACACTATGGTATAAAGATATCAACCTATGTGCAACAACACATTACAGGTGTCCATATAGCTAATACCCGGGTAAAGAGGTACATGTATATTGTGATATTCAAACAATCACATACCCTGTGACATTGTAGATGTATGGGCAAAGTTTCTCCCCAGGCACCAACACCTCGACGCGCGTTTCACCGCAAGGCTTCGTCAGGAGGTAGCAATATTTCTCTATAGCAGACCCTCAGAAATAGGAGCAGCAAGGAGGACATTATACAGCAGTAATGAGCAGTGTAGCTGTGAATTCTGCACTAGGGTGAGATAGGAAATGTACTAACAGCAGCTGTGTGTCCTCCTCTGCCTTTGTCTCCCTCTAGCAGCTCCTCCTCCCCCTCCCTGCGTAAACAGGGGATGTGCTGCAGACAATATGCAAACTGTACTAGCAATCGCTTGTCATCATGCAGTTTGCCATTTAAACGTGCCTTGATTAACTCTTCATATCGTCACTTAGCACTCATTTTGGCCCTAAATTGGCCCATGTAAAATAAATGAGTTTATTACATTTTACTTGCAAAGTACTAAAACCTTTGTAATACATATTTGAAAGTGCACCCTGAATCAAGACATAGGTAAAATAGATTCAATATTTCTTGTGACCTGAGGGCTGTATTAGATTAAATGATCCTGCAGGTGATTGTAGGGAGGGAAGCCTTCCTTCCCGGCAATCGCCTGCTTACTAGCGGAGGAGAGCGCTGCTATTACATCACTGTATGCAGCAATCTTCTCCACTGTATGGGGATCAGCAATCGCTGAGATTGCTAATGCCATCTCTAGTCCCCATACTGAGTCACTGTTTGCAGGCAGCAGATCGTGATTAGACAGCACAATCAATGATTTTTAAACCAGATGAAAGATTCCAGTTGCCTGATGAATGAGCATTGTCTTGTTCATCGGGTTATCTCGTGGCAGTATTAGACTGTTTTTCTTTGAAAGGAATCCATCACCAGTTTTACGCTGTCATATCTGAGGGAAGAATAAACTGCTGACAGATCCACTTAGCAAAATGCTGGGTCACTTACTTGGATTCACCTAGCTGTTTTGCTAAAATCTGTATTAAATAGGTCTGGCCAAGTGCTGGTACCAAGTGCACCGGAGAGTCCTCATATTCATGAGCTCTGGGTCCTCCCCACCCCTTGCCACTGAAGTCAATAAGAAAAAGATGTCAATCAGCAGCAGGGGGCGGGGATGAGGACTCTCCAGTTAGCTCTAGGACTGTTCAATACAGACTTTAGAAAACCGGTGTCAAGTATGTAACCCGCATTTCTCTAAGGCCTCATGCACATGACTGTAGTTTTGGTTCACATCCTATCAGCATTTTTAGTGGATCAGATGTGGACCCATTCATTTCAATGAGGCATAAAAAGATGGGGACAGCACACCATGTGCTGTCCGTATCCATACGTCTGTTCTGCAGCCCCAAAATAAAAATAGAACATGTCCTATTCTTGTCCATTTTGCAGACAAGAATAGACATTTGTAACATGCTGCGGGACCTGTGGAAGGGAAAATGCGGGATGCACACCTCCAGTATCTGTGTTTTGTGGATCTGTGATTTTTGGACCGCAACAACAGATATGGTCATGTGCAGGAGTCTTAAAGGATCTGTCCTAAGTGTATGCTGCCCTCAGACAGGATAGCATAACATTGTGACAGATTCCTTTTAATAGGGTGACTAAACTTAATAACACATGAATGTCTGATGTTTCCTAAGACATGAATGCAAATAGTCAAATTACCAAAAGAATACCCAGTATTAGTTATAGATATGTAATGTTAATAAGACCTACAGTTCATTTACAAGAGCACACAATTATATACTGGAAGTCCTAAAAAATGTGCATAAAAGGAATAACAGATCTGACAAGAGCAACTTGATGACAGTTTCCAAGAAGCAACAAGAGGGTGTTTTTTTATATTGAACAAAGTAATAACAAACTGGAATATCAATAAGATGTAAAAAGTAAATGAAAAAATATTACAAAGGGATGAAACTTAAAATGTTATCACTATAGAGCTAAAGGATATTCACTCAGCCTTTGTGCGCTCACCAACCTACTGGGGTAGCGGCATAAGGTATGTTACATTTTATTAGCTGGAGACCTGTTAGTCACAGAAGGTTACTGGGATGCTGATGACTCAGATGCCTATATGACATGACGGCGTGATGAGTAGATAAGTAAATGTCTGTTTTTCCAATTATGAACCAGTTACTAGCATGAATCCCATGAGTCATATCAGTAGGAGACATCAGTGTCTGTCTCTCCCTCTGTCTTCCCATCTGGCAGCATTGAGAAATTGAATGACATTGTGGACGCTATATTAGGCAATAGAAGTGATGCATTGGAATACAGGCTTTTCGGAAATTTTAGACAAAAATGTTAAATTGTGATTTTGCTGCATAAACAAGAATTCCCAGATATACTTCTGCTGTCGGAAGCAGTAAGAGAAACAGATTATTTGCTGCATTGAGTATGCAGAGGCATTTTTATCCAATCCGTTAGTATTGGAAGCAGAACAATGAATTTAGTGATTTTATGATGAATGGATATATAATTTTAAATCAGATATCAACCAAATAAAATCACTGATCTACTTTTGGATTTTTTTTATAAATAAAGGTAAAACATATCGACTCAAATTTACCACTGTCATGAAGTACAACGTGTCACGAGAAAACAATCTCAGAATGGCTTGGATAAGTAAAAGTGTTCCAAAGTTATTACCACATAAAGTGATACATGTCAGATGTGCTAAATTAGGCCTGGTCAGGAAAGGGGGTAAATGGCCCAGTCTTGAAGTGGTTAATGTGTGTGATGGCCTTTTGACTCTCCTCCAATGGTTGCTATCAGGAAGATGACGATTGGGCAAGTTGAATTTAAACTGCCCGATCCTTTTGTTCCCAGGAGGTAACACTTATAATCATTCAATCCTCTGTTGAATCATCAAGGGTCAAGCATAGAGGATATCTTTGTATGATGACATTAGCACCATAGCAATCATATACATAGTAACATAGTAACATAGTTTATAAAGCCGAAAAAAGACATCTGTCCATCCAGTTCGGCCTGTTATCCTACAAGTTGATCCAGAGGAAGGCAAAAAACCCCTGTGAGGTAGAAGCCAATTTTCCCCACTTTAGGGGAAAAAATTCCTTCCCGACTCCAATCAGGCAATCAGAATAACTCCCTGGATCAACGAACCCATCTCTAGTAACTATAACCTGTAATATTATTACCCTTCAGAAATACATCCTGCGATCTGCTATTGATGACCTATACCAGTGATGGCTAACCTTGGCACTCCAGCTGTGGTAAAACTACAAATCCCAAGATGCCCCCCCTTGCTTGACTGCTCTCAGAACTCAATAGAAATAAATGGAGCATGCTGGGAGTCGTAGTTTCACCACAGCTGGAGTGCCGAGGTTAGCCATCACTGACCTATACTGAGGATGGGTCATCAATATCTAAATCCTAGTAAACACCTTTAATGTTTTTAGTTTAAGAACGCAGAGTCACTCTTTGTGATTGCCGGAGGTCCTGAACTTTACAAATCAACCCCATTTATCTATGAAGATCTGCTTTATGTTCCTGAGCATCTGATCTGGATTCAATCACTTTCTATCTACATATCCAGCAATGAAGTAACATGTGTATCCTGATGAAGCGTACTGCAGGTTTTCAGAGCTCCATTTACAGTAAATGCTCTCAATTCAATTCTTCAAGGCTCCATTTATTATTAGAAATTTGAAGGCAGAGGAGAGCCGGCTGTATAGGGTTTCCGAGTATTGTTTCATGTTATGTCTTAACAGGGTCAGTAGTACATTTCACTGCAAATAAATGTGTTTCTTTTATCTTCACTTCCTTCTTATTGGTATGTTGGAGATCACGTAGCAGATGGTACACATGACATGAATGTTCTGAATATGTTTTTTTTTTCCAACTAAAGAATTCAAAGGAAATTATCTTGATAAAACTTCACGGTATTACTATACTGTATCTTGATATAAATGTCTGTAAAGGGGCGTCCTGAAGAGGACTGTTGGAGAACTTAACATCTGCTCCAGCAAATCGTATCCTTCAACTGTAACCACCAGTGAAGTAACTAGTGACCACCATATTGTTATGTCTTGTTATGTACACAGTACTTATGCTGTGTTATGCTATGTTATATAAATTGTGCTGGAAAGAGGATTATGTGAGGCATAATATACCTTTACTTGAGTACTGTATTTGAAATGTACTGCACCTTACAGACTGTAGCGGTGGACACCCAGCTTCACTGAGGTCAGGGTCACACATGCAGATACTGTAGCATAACACTGCATTGGTTACATTCTAGGTGGGGCCCAGCCATAAATAGGAGCTGGAACACCTCATGGTCCATCAACTAGAGTGTGTATGACAGAGCACTGATGAGCCACAGCGTATGGACTGCACAATCTGATAGGCCTACGCCGTGGACATGCTCTGGACAGCTGCCACGGACTGGTCAGGAGACATCCCTATGTAACGCAAGTGTTTGTGGACCACTTCCAGCCTATAACGTGGTGTGCATGAGACTGATACTCTACAGAGAGTATTACCCAGAAATTGCTGTGTGTTGTAACTGCCCACTAAGTGTGTACTAAGGACTGTGAGTAGTTGCCCTGACAAGTCTACTCCAAGACATACTGTGACCTTAGTATAGACATTACTCTGTAATTGGTAACAACCATCAGTGAAGCCTGTTGTGAATACACAGCAATTCAAAGAGTCTATGTGTGGAGTACAGAGACTGTCCTGCTACTTGGGTCAAACGCATGTAGATCATAAATAGAGTCCTGTCACCAGGCCTATTAGTATCTGCCATACCTCCCAGCTTTTGAAAACCACAGGGGGCTGTGGCAAATGCTTCTAACTCCATCCAATGCCTATCTATCCATGTCTAATCCCACCCAATCCCCTTTGTACCCCTACACAGTAGTTAGTCTCCCTAGTGCTCCCGTCATTATAGAATACACCCTTAGTGCCTCCGCACAACAGAATGCACTGTCAGTGCCCCCCACAGTAGTTACAACACAGCTGCCCTCTTAGTGCACCCCTTACAACAGTACTGCCCCTCTTGTGTCCCAGTGGGCCAGTTTAGTGGCCCCCTAATCCTTCCCTGGTCTGTCTTTAGATCACCCTAGGGTCAGCTTACAATAAGATGACCACAGGGTGTTCTGCTGCTGTCACCCACCGTGATCAGCTGGAATCTGTAGCAGTATCTGGCAGCAAGTGTTCAGTTCCCCTGCAGAGCCACAACAGGAGATATATAGAAAACGCATTGTCTGTCTGCCATTACATGAGTATAATGCCTCTGTTATTAGCTGTGCCCATCAATTATGTATTTTTTACAGGTACCTGAGGGTAAAGTAGTTGTCCTTTCCTTCCGGTTTATTGATTTGGAGAATGACAATTTATGCCGATATGACTTTGTGGACGTATATAATGGACATGCTAATGGACAACGCATTGGAAGATTCTGCGGCACATTTAGACCGGGTGCTCTTGTATCAAACAGCAATAAGATGTTAGTCCAAATGGTGTCAGATGCCAACACTGCAGGAAATGGTTTCATAGCAATGTTTTCTGCAGCTGAACCCAATGAAAGAGGTACTGTATGATACTTCTTGCACTAGACATAAATTCAGTATTGCAAAACAGAATTAGGATTAAGATTGTGTTTTTCCTATTTCCGATGCAATTTGTTACACTTGCTTACTTGGACGCCCAAAGGGCGTTTACACACAGTGATCTTTCCCAAACACTGAGGTGCGGAGAACACAAAAATCAACCAGGACTACCAATTGCAGTGCATAGTTGGATAGATTAGATTAGCAACACAGATGTTAGTAATTCCTGCCAAAGGGAAAGGTTGGAGACAAGGTCAGTAGTTATACAGACAGCAGGCTAAGTGGTAGTCAAGATCATGTCTGGTGGACCATAAAAGAGCTGTACACATAGGTCAAGATCGAGTCAGTGGGGTCAGAGGCCACCGCCTAGGTAAGTAAGAGACAAGAAGTGAGTTATAGCAGTTTAAAGGGGTTAGCCCATTTCACACATTGGTGGCATCACTAGGATATGTGACTAATGTCAGATAGGTGCAGGGCCTAACTTTGAAACCCGCATCTATCTCTACAATTGCGCCCCCAAAATGAAGGAGAGTTCACTGCGGATGTGCTGCATGCTCTCCATTCACTTCTGTGGGAGTTCTGAAAAAAAGCCAAGCGACCATACTCTGATATTTTGAGATTTCTCATAGAAGTGAATAGAGGGTGTGCTCTCTCGTTCACTTTGGTGTCTCTAGAAATAAGTGTGGGTTGCAGACGTGGGAACCACACTTATCTAGGTACAGGCACACCAAAGGCAAGTGGAAATAGTGTTTAATAAGTTTGGACTCAGTACAAAGCAGAACATGTCCTGTAAATGTTGTTTTTTTAAACAAAACTGTCACAATTCAGAGAAAGAGAGCACAACATAAGGAACCAAAGTCAGTGACATCTATAGAACTATGTCTGGTTGGCTACTTAAAGGGATTGTCTTACTTCAGCAAATGGCATTTATTATGTAGAGAAAGTTAATACAAGGCACTTCCTAATGTATTGTGATTGTCCATATTGTTTCCTTTGCTGGCTGGATTAATTTTTCCATCACATTATACACTGTTCATTTCCATGGTAACAGACCACCCAGGGTGGTCGTGCTTGCACAATATAGGAAAAACACTACCATAAATGCGCTACCATAATCCTGGCCACCAGAGAGGCTGACGCTTTTTTCTACAGTGTGCAAGCATGACCACCACTGCTGGATTGTAGGGTGGTCGTAACCATGGAAACTAGCAGTGTATAATGTGATGGAAAAAATGAATCCAGCCAGCAAAGGAAGCAATATGGATAATAACAGTACATTAGTAAGTGCCTTGTATTAGTTTTCTCTACATGATAAATGCCATTTACCGAAGTGAGACAACCCCTTTAAGACCCGAGACTGTTGCACAAGTATGGTCCCCAGACTAAGGATAAACAGAAGTAATAACCGAGGTTAAGTGTAAGTTGACATGGGGAGACAAGGGGGACACAGGGGGGAGGGGGCAGGTAACTTTCTTACAAAAGTATTGTTAAGGCCACTTTCACATTAGCGGCAGCACGGATCCGGCGGGTGAATGGTGCTGCCGGATCCGTGCTACCGCAAGTACACGTGAGGAGTCGGAGCAGCACTCCGGCCCCACACGTGTCACATACACACACACATAGACATACACATAGACATACACACAGACATACAAATACACAGACATACTTACATGCTCCCAGCAGCTTGGGAGGAGGAGGAGGACAGCGCGCACATAGGAAGATTCCCCATAGCGCCCTCTGCTGGAGGGAGAATCTTCCTATGCGCGCGCAGTCCTCCTCCTCCTGTGATGTGCGGAGCTGCTGGGAGCATGTAAGTATGTCTGTGTATGTGTATGTCTGTGTGTATGTGTCTGTCATGTGTGGTGTGCTGTGGACGGATCCGTCATGAACTCCATTGAAAGTCAATGGAGGACAGATCCGTTTACTGAGTGTGTCACACCAAACGGATCCGTCCCCATTGACTTCCATTGGGGGTCATTCCGGACCCGTCTTGGTGCGGATAAACAGTACGGAGAGCAAACCGCAGCATGTTGCGGTTTGCTCTCCGGTCTGAAGACTGAACGGAATGCTTTCAGGAGCATTCTGCTGTCTTCAGTTCAGTTTTGTCCCAATTGACAATGAATAGGGACAAAACTGAAGCGTTTTATTCCGGTATTGAGCCCCTATGACGGAACTCAATACCGGAAAAAGAAAACGCTAATGTGAAAGTAGCCTTATGTAGCTTAAAATTTCACAATATGAATAGTACATTATCAATGTTTAAAACTTGAACACAAAGCAAATAATATCTGCATGTCTACTACTCATATATTAATTCTGATTCTTGACCCATCACCCTAAATGAGAAGTATAATTGCAGGGGATCAGTACTGTGGAGGCCGCTTAGACAAACCCTCTGGAACCTTCAAAACACCCAACTGGCCAGATCGGGATTATCCTGCTGGAGTGACATGTTCATGGCATATTGTGGCTCCAAAACATCAGGTGAGACAAGAAAAGAATGACTATGATATCACTTTAAACATTTGACAACCAAATTACTCCCCATGTCGCCCCTTGCCCTCCTGACTATTGGTTGACCAGCTGCATGGATCTATGTTTATGGCGTGTTATCTGTCAATCAGTCGTCTCATGCATACAGTGTAACTCAATGTATTTTTTATTATGCTCTGTTAGTGGTGTAGCTAAGATTTGCCTTCTATAATCTGCAGTTTATGGAGGCTGCATGATGAATTTCATCACAAGGCTGGAATTTCCCTTCATATATATTTAGAATTAATTCTCCAGGCCCAAACATACCTACAGTATGTCTTAGGCTACTTCCACACTTGCGGTGCGGGGCTCCGTCAGGCTGTTCCGGTGGGTGAACAGTCCGCCGGATCCGTGCTACCGCAAGTGCACGTGTGGTGCCGGAACTGCGATCACTTCACCCACCGAAACAGCCTGCCAGAGCCCCGCAGGAAGTAGCCTTAGTGATAACGCTAATTCACAGTTTACATTGGAATAGCATCATATTACTGATATTGTATGGATTCATATTTACAGCCTGCAGAGGTGCATTTACATTTCATCAGACTCCAGAGCTGAACTCCTCCAGCATTTCTTACTGCTTCACAGAGCTTACTATTGTGATTTGCATACTGTCTATTAATCTAATCTAGAAATGTCTGTTTTACAACATTACAGAAGCATAATTAAATTACATTGCACTGCTGGATTCTTGTTTGCATCGGCCTATTATACAAGCCACTGCAGTCGTTCCTACCCTATTCAATTCAATTATCGGCAGCACATCCCTGATTACACAGGAAGATGTGGTGTCACTTATCTGGCAACCTTCATCCTGATGATAGATGCCCATCAGTTAATGAACAGTCATTTGCTTGTTTATTGGTTGATTGACGTCATGATTATAAGAGCCAGTTATCGGGAACGAGTGGTCCAATGAGCACCTATTCCCGCTGATTGGCCTGAAAATTGCTCAGTGTAACAGAGGCAATGTGTCTACCTAGAGGCATATTCACACTATCCATTCTAAGGGCTCATGTACACGAATGTACATTCGAATTCCGTTTCCGTATGTCCATTCAGCAAAAAAATAGAACATGTCCAATTATGGTCTGCATTACGGACAAGGATAGGACTGTTCTATTAGGGGCCAGCTGTTCGGTTCCACAAAATATGGAATGCACAGGTACGTCTTCTGTATTTTTTGCGGATCTGCAAAATATGTATGGTCATGTGTATGAGCCCTAAAGCAATTGGTTCTGTAGCATATATGTCTGGCACTGCTTCTGTTACATTTGAAGTAAAAAAAAAGCACTCCATGCCGATGTGATATCTCTGTACTCTGTACTGAAATAAGTCAGCATCATACAAGAAAAGTACTGACGTGTTTAGATATATGCTCAACCTTTCATGTATTTCATTTGTGGTTCCCACTAATGTGAGTAGATGAGATTTGTTGCTTGCTCAGATATGATATAGCAGAAAAGTGGATTAAATCTCATACAGAGGATGGTCCATTAATTCCCTTTTCTCTTGTTTAAGGTAATCGAAGTAAAGTTTGAAAAATTCGATGTGGAAAGGGACAATTACTGCAGATATGATTATGTGGCAGTGTTTAATGGAGGAGAGCTGAATGATGCCAAGAGGATTGGGAAGTTCTGTGGGGACAGTCCACCTGCGTAAGTAAACACAACTCACAGAATATATTATATATGTAAAGAGCTCCAAAAAACATCTGAGATGTTCTACATAGATTGTAGCCACAATGTCTCTTATTATTTTTAATCATCTCATTGAGATTCTGTTAATTGTTCTGTACACAGCATTCAATTTCAAAGGCTCGTCTATATGGCCAGGGCTCAGGTATTTGACTAGTGTATATTGGCCCATAACAGATCTGAATGTGCTTGGTTTTGCAGCGTGCACATGCAGTTCTGCAATTCTCATTCAGATTAATGTAACATAGAAATTTCAGCAGCAAATCATCCATATGGGTCATAGTTATATAGTACGATTGAAAAAAGACTGTCAAGACTAAATAAATATAATTATTATCTTACCCCATAACTAAGACCCTCCATGCCCCAGCTTAGTTGCTGTCATTTGTACTATTTCCAGCTCCAGGGCATCCTTTCTAAGAACTGGTGCCCAGAACTAAACTGAATATTCCAGATGAGGATGTTCCAATGCTATGTAAAATGGTAGTATTACATCCCTGTCCTTTGAGTCATTTAATACATGACCATATCCTGCTGGCCTCAGAAGCAGCTGCCTGACTTTGAATTTTGCCACTGAAGTCTTTTAGGGTAGAAGGCCTTAAAGGGATTATCCAAGTTCTCAAATAGCTCCCCCCATGTGCCAGGCCCCTAACAGGTAATATACTTACCCCGCTCACCGGCGCTGCTGCTTCTCCCTGTACATGGATGAAAACATCCAGTGTCGGAGGGGAGCAGCCATTGGCAGTCGGGGATGGGGATGAACCTCCCTAGCATCGAGGATGACGATGGGGGGGGGGGGCTGTTTGAGAAATTGGATAACCCCTTTAAGGAAGGCTTTACCTTTGGCGCATTTATTTAGTCATTCTATTATGTATGGATGTTATTATTTAATTGTTGCAGTTTACCTATAATCGGGATCTTATTTTCTTGTTATCTACAGTGTATCTACTTTGCTGCTCCCTATTTAAAATTATTGAATGAATAAATAAATAAATAATTTCAATAGTTTTTATATACAGTTAAGTCTTCTGGCAGTCATGTCATTATATTATATATTTTATATATAGTCATGTTCTTTGACACGTAGATGAACAGTATGTTTCCTGTTCAGTATTTTGATATTGATGTCCTATATTCAGAACAGACCATCAATATCAAATCAACGGGGGTCTAATACCCCACTCCCTTTCCAATCAGCGGTTCAGGAGTAGCTCTAGCTCTGGAACTACAAAGCTCTATTCCATGGTGCTGATATAATAACATATTAACCATGAGTTGCTGGAATCATACAATTTAGAACTGGAGCCATTTAAACATAATTCTGTGCCAAAAACATAGTGCAAAATGTAGCAAAGTAACAAGCCATCTAGTATGCTCCAAATTTATTACATACCAATGTCAGTATTTACTCCATAAAGAAGGATTCATGCCAAAATAGACATCTAATAAGGAAAGTGGACAATGTTAATAAAGTGGCGTTAGGCCCATCACACTTATGAATGTGTTATGAGAGAAAATGTGCAAATATAGGAGATGTTGTAAACATATCCTGGACAAGTGTGAAATCACAGGTTCCTGCACATTCAGTATGTTGATCTTCTGTCATTAACTGGCATAAAAATGTTGCAATTTGCATCAAAATTTTGCAAGTCTACACTATGTCTCATTTATTATGCTCTGTACTCTATTTGATAAATTGGGTCTCAACTTTCAGAACTTTAAACTCTAAAAGTTAGTTATGAAGCAAATGGTGCCAAAATTGATAAATATCCCCAAAGAGTGGTTTAAAATGAACTTATGATAAACCATATGAAATAGAGATGAACAGATTTCCCAAGATTTGTTTAGAGTCCGATTTGGTCAATTTGGCCATCAGATTCAATTCAATCTGAATAAATTTGACTCCAATCGAAAGTGCCATAGCTGCCCTGAAATGTCATGTACGGCACTTTGGGGTCTCCTAGGGCTTTATCCAACCCCCTCAATAGCTGTCCTTAAAGGACATCTGTCAGCAGAGAAAAATTAAACTTTAATATATGCTAATGAGCCTCTAGAGACACTTCTCTCTCTGCAACTGTCATACCCTCTGCCCTTTGAGTGACAGGGCCAGGCACTGAAAACATCATAATGCCTGGCCCTGTCAATCAAAGCGGAGAGGCACTGGCAGTTGCAGAGAGCAGAGCCTTTAATGTGTAATGGCAACAGCCCCGTGGTGGGCACATATGAACATAGGTTCAACACATATGCCTTCAGCTGAAAAGCATGCATGCAACAGGTCAGCCAGTTTCATAAGTACAAATTTGCTGACAGATCCCCTTTAACGTTTCACTCACTAGGGGCGGACCTAGGTTCATCTCCTAGCAAACTAAAGGGGCTGAGTGACGCTCATTAACCCTGACCTATCCATACAATACTATTGATCAGACAAATACAATAAATCTTAACATTTCACTTAACAATTCAACAACTGGACAATCAACCTTTTTGCATTAACCTTGTTCTGGGGTACTGCACTACTACTACCCTCAGAGCCAAAACTACTACTCCTCCCATCCTTGCCTCCTCTCAGGTCACTGCACATATACCATTAGGGCTAAAAGATAACCACACTACCTTATACCTAAATAGTAAGGCAAAATCTATATACAATAAAACTTCACTTTTATTCATTTAATTAAAAGACTCATATATTTAAAAACCCAACAATATGTTACGTGTGTTACAGCAGTGACTGTGAGATTCCTCTGTTCTCTCATACTTACCTGGTAGGCAGTATCTGCCTCCCGCTGTCTTCCTCTGGGTGGGCCCAGCCACAGAATCTGCTCTGTTCCTTTTCGCAGGCTGCAGTCTGCATGCTGCAAAGGCCTCCCCTCCTCTGCCTGTGGAGTGCACATGCTTCCTCTGGCTCTTAAAGGGCCAGTGTGTGCACGTGAAGAATAGGGCCTGAGAAATAAGGTTCTTTAGCATGCTAAACCCTTTGCAAAGGTGTTCTGATCCACTATCTGCTGGTGTACTGACCTCAGCCTGTCTGATCTTTGCTGCCTGACCTGTGTCTGTTACCCGTATTAGCCCTATGCTGCATGCTCTAACCTCTTATTACTGTATTACACGTAATCTGCCAACACTGACCTCGGCCTGTCCCTGATTAAAATGTTGCCTGACCCCTTGGTGTCCTTCACTGGGGTCTCTCATACCTGTGTATCAGCTGTTAACCACATACAGACTACTCTAGGAGGTAGCGGCCTAGTGGCTGACCTTTAGTGAAGTCCAGATCCCTGTTTAGGGGTTAAAGAGTGAACATCAGGACACTGCCAGGATAACACCCTTAGGATTAGCTCAAAGTCAAATCTGTGGTTCCACAGAGCTTCCACATCCACTGCCAGACCAGTGTGTAGTGGATTAGATTAAAGGCATCAAATACACTGTCGAATGGCAGTGACAGCTACTATATAAAGTATAGTTGGGGAATGTTCTTGCAGGTCACCTTCTTCCAAAATTATACATCAAGACAGTCAATCTAAGCTAAAAGCTAAATTCAAAGCCCCCATGGTTCTGGCATTTTCAAGGAGCCATTGCATGGCACTACAGCTTAGACCCTCACTTCTGCTGATAATGGGTGGTCCTTTGGTTCCAGTCCCCATTAATCACACAGATAGACTGTCAATGTGTATTCCTGGAAAACCCTTTTAAGTGAGCGTTCATTATGGTCCAAAAGTATGTGCTGTCTAAAATAGGGGACTCAAACATATTATTAAAGGGGCTTTCTGGAACTTATCCTATCCTCAGGATAGGTCATCAATATCAAATCGGTGGTGGTCCAACACTTGCCACCCCCACCAATACATTATTTTGGACAGCAAGATCCTTCCACGGTGTTGTTTTTGGAGCCAGTGTACTGCAGCTCAGCTCCCGTTTACTTGAATTGCAGCTGAGCTACAGTAGTATCATCAACTAATATTGATGACCTATCCTGAGGATACGCCATCCAAATGTAAGTTCTGGGGGAAAAAAAACCTTTAAATCTATACTGTACTGTATATATAATCTATGTGTATTTTCTTTATGTAATGAATTATACTGATACCGTACATGTTTCATGGGGCATAAGTTCCATTACCTCTTCATATTGGTATGAACTGTTTATTCTGCTTTTTCCAACACTTCTCTTCTCCAACACATTCATATTTATTGCTCTGAACCAAGGACAAATGGGTGCGGTTCACTGCTTCTATTCCAAATGGCACATGTTCTAGGAACAAAAAGAGTGAAAAACAAAATTTTGTATCCAATAAGAAATAGAAATTGGTGTTTTTTGAGAATGACGTTACCTACAGTTAGCAAGCCACAAGGCATTGTAATGGTTACATTCACATTTGAGAAACAAAAATTACAAGATTTGACATTAAATATGATGCAAAGCAAATAGCTTCACAGTAATTGTTAGTTTGATGTACTGTACTACATCTGTAAATTATCTGTTCCCCCCTCATCCTACATGGCAAAATCAGACAGCCAGCAGTACATACCCAGAATTTCTTTAAAGGGTTTCTGTCATCAGAATTTAGCCTACAAAACCGAGTGTCATTTGCAAATCGCAAATGACACCTGATGACAGAAAGCCTTCTTTTATAGAAATCTGTACGGTAGTTTTTGTTAAAATAGCGTTTTTATAATATGCTAATTAGGCCCCCTAGGTGCAGTAGGCGTGAACCCTGCACCTAGGAGCGGCCGTAATAACGCCCCTTACCCCTCCTCCCTTGCGTTGATTGACAGGGCCGGGCAGCCATCTCTTTCGTCTCCCGGCCCTGTACGATCGCGAAATCCCGCGCCTGCGCATTGCGATAAGCAATCCGCGCATGCGCATTGATGAAGCCGGGACCCGGGCGGTCGCCGGCTCTCAACGCGCGTGCGCAGATTGCTTATCGCAATGCGCAGGCGCGGGATTTCACGATTGTACAGGGCCGGGAGACGAAAGAGACGGCTGCCCGGCCCTGTCAATCAACGCAAGGGAGGAGGGGTAAGGGGCGTTATTACGGCCGCTCCTAGGTGCAGGGTTTACGCCTACTGCACCTATGGGGCCTAATTAGCATATTATAAAAACGCTATTTTAACAAAAACTACCATACAGTTTTCTATAAAAGAAGGCTTTCTGTCATCAGGTGTCATTTGCGATTTGCAAATGACACTCGGTTTTGTAGGCTAAATTCTGATGACAGAAACCCTTTAAGACAACAACAGTCCAGCTCTGTGTGCTATAGCTATGCACTGACACACAATAATGGATAACTCTTAAACATCTTTGAGTAAGAACCAAAATGCGTAAGCTGTCATTTTTCCTGCGCTGGATAACTGGAACTTAACTGATATCAATAAAGCTTAAGAAGTTTTACCCTACCTAGGTCAGATGCTGGATTTTTCTTTTTGTGAGTTAGACATAACTTCCACCTTTGTGATCTCAGTGAACTTTCAAATGTATTGATTTAGAGAAGTAGAGACGGCAGTGATTTCAGAGGCTTTGGGAAGTAATGGACTCTATATTTCCATATACATTAATCTATAGACAGGGACATTCTGACCAGTTCAGAGATCAAATTGAGAACATTAGAAAGTCTCACCTCTTTACATGCTGAAACAATTAAGGACAACTTCCTTCATGAATGAACCATAGAGATTTTTGATTGTCATCTTAAAGATAGTAAATTTTGGATTAGGTTCTCACTTCTATAATATAAAGCATTCCTCTAATGTGTGAAGGCGAAATACGAATATTCCTGTATGTCATGTGGTGGAAAAAATAATGAAAGTATAACATTGTTCACATCTGCACTAGAAGCTCCATTCAGATTCTGTAAAAAAAATGGCCAAAAAAGTCCACTCCGGTCTTTTTGACCAAAGTCTGTTTAGCTCTGTTCGTCTAGGCCACATGTCACATCCAGCACTTCCATTATTTTCATTGTTCTGCTCCTATAACGGAGCAGAACAATGAAAATGACTTGCGTTGATGTGAACTCATTCTTATTCCACAAAAATAAAACCTAAGTGTATTTGGCTTTTATGATGCTGATGCTGATTTCTTTGTGATCCATAAGCCACCAGGTCATTCTCTTTCCTCTTAGCTCATCCTGGTTGTCACAGTAACAGAATAATACTCTTCCCACCCCTCTCACTGTACAGAGACATTCTTGGTAGAATTTTTACCTGTAGAGTATGAAACATGATCCTCTATCAGCGACCAAATGACACTTGATGACAATGACAATTTACAAAAAAAAAAACATAAAAGTGTAGTTTAATGGTGGCAAAAGTGAGAAAGGATGTAAGTAGCTTCTCTGACTATTTGCATTTCAATAGAAATTAAAGAGACATTTCCATCAGAAAGGTGTATTTTGATAAGCTTAATATCCATAGATAATATTTTCATTTAGAATTTTTGGCTGTTTTTATTTGTAATTTTTATATATAAAAAAAGTAAAAAAATACATAAAATATTCACATATAGGGGCACGCTCTTCAAAGGACAGGGGCGTACGCTGGTCAGTGATAACCAGATGCGTTGCCCGGTACATCTTGTCATAAATTAGGAGCAGCATCCAGAAGTCCGTGCACCTATACTGCTATCTATGCAAGTCCCTGAGAGGTGTAGATTGAAGTGTTCTTTTATGCCAGGAAACTGGAGTAAAAGTTTTCTGGCAAGGCTGGTGGAGAAATGCTGCTTGTGCATAAATTTTTGCTGTGTATGAATTTCACACCACAAAAGAGACATGTTTTAATGATAAATCTGCCCCATAGACTGTTAATGTGATAACATTATTATGGAAGTGTCCCAAGTGGCCTACACAGGATGTTATGAAACAAATGTAGTAGTTCTACAGAAACATGTACACTGAACCGTTTTTGTCCATAAGTTGTTGTTTTTTTTTAATATACTTTGGTGGTGTCATTAAACCATTGTTCCACTGATGAATTGGCTGGTGAATATGACTTTGGTGGTATGATTATTCCTATGTCAGAGCTCTAGTGGTGACCATATTGGTGGCCAGCTGTCCCAGAAACAAGAATAACTAAAATGAAGTTGAATAGAATTGATAGAAGAGAACATATTTATTGGTATTTTTATGGTCCTTCAACATTTATAACACCCACCTATTTTTTTCACAGACACAGGAAAAAAAGTCCCCTGGACTAGACACCATGTGTATGATCATTATGTTTTGCATATGATTCAGTGTGAAATGTCTCCTAATCTTTTCTTGTGAAGTGACACATATTATCTGTCCTCTTTACAGACCCATAGTATCTGAGAAAAATGAGCTCCTCATCCAGTTTTTGTCGGACTTAAGTCTAACAGCCGATGGGTTTATAGGCCATTACAAATTCAGGCCGAAAAAGTTACTGACGACCACGTCCTCTCCTGTCACAACAGCTGCTCCGACAACTGCAAGTAAGTCAGTCTGGCTTTCAAGAAGTACAGGACTGTTTAGCCAGTATGTTACTGGACATTTAAGACCAACAAAGTTTTCTGATGGAAAGGTTCTACCTGTAGCACATTCCACTCCTAATAGCTGAGATGCTAATCTGTAAATACCAAATTCTGCTAATCACAGATAAGAAAATGGCATTTTAATGGAATACTTCTGATGTTTATCGAGACAGGGCCTCTGAAGTCCTAGAAGGCTTATTGTGAACATCAATGAGGTTCCCAGGAATTACAGTGTGATTAGACAGTCAGTAATAGATTCCACTCAGCACAGCTTAATAACCATAATGAGAAAATTATCAGAAGGACGTATTTTAGCATTGGTACAGTAGTCACGGTGGCCTCTGAGAAGTACTCTGTGTGGTCTTCACCATAGTCAATGTATAATTCCACATTGAAAGGTCTGAAAGATTTACTGATATATTTATCTATTTATTGCTGTTGTAGTGATTTCACTCCACAGCAGAAACATTCCTTCCATCCTTCCTGCTTTTTACTATGGACAAATGACAGCACCCACATATTATGTATAGAATTAAAAAAAATTCTATTAATGCCCTGTGTCTGTGAGATATTCAGACCAGTAACTTAAAGGGGTAAATGCATGCCAGGAAAATTCCATGTCCAAAATTTTACCTGATATTTGAAGCTTTTCCTTAGGAAAAAAGGGCATGTTTTTTGTTTATTCAATACCTCTGAATTACCTGTGTGTAGCAGTCCTACAACAATGAGGGAATTGGAGAGAAAAATGTTAACCGCTAAAAGGGTTGTCCAGTTTAGTTCCTCTGTTCAGAATCCTTATTTCATGACCAGGAGTGGACAGGACCTACAAAGAGTATGTCACGCTTTGAATTACCTGTTTAGTCCTGCATTACACAAACCATGTATTGATTTCAGTGAGAATGTAAAGGTGGTGGTCTGTGTCCAAAAGCATCTCCACTCTACTGGCGAGCTTGGCTGCTGGAATACTCACCTTCTCACTGCTCCACACCGCAGGCTGTTTGTGGTCTTCCCTACTGCTCTGACTGGAGAGAGCTCCCATAGGCATGCCCACTTTTCCTGGCTCTTAAAGGACCAATGTGCACAGGCTAATCTGTCCCCAGTCTATGACAACATTCCCTAGGGTTTATATGGTGACTTCACCTATGGTAAGTTGCCTGATCAAAAGGTTCCCAGCTTGTCTAGTCCTGGAAACAGTATGTTATGACCTCCTGTGCTTGACCTTTGTCTCATAACCGTATTGACCCTGTGCCACCTGCTCTGACCTATTGTCTGTGTCCTGTGCTGCATGAACTCTGCCAGTCCAGACCTCAGCTTGCCCTCTGACCATATTTCTTTCTATCTCTTGGGTGCCACACACCAGTGTCTTTTGATTCGCCTGGGTTAGATGTCTCTGAACAAAGACTACTCCTAGAGGTACCAGCCTGGAGGCCTCTGCAGCGAAGTCCAAATGCCCAAACAGGGCTGAAAGGGTGAATACTAGGCGACCATCTTCACAACGCTCTCAAGATTAGCCTCAAACCAGATCTGTTCAGTGGTGCTGCTAGGAAAATGATTTCCAAACTAGGTTTTCCCACAGATTACAGCTGATCAATGGAGGTCCAACCTTGAAAACAGTAACTCAGTTATAGTTCCAAAGCTATATCAGCCCTCCATTGTTACAAGCAATGACTATGTAACTACTTTTGATTTTAACACTTTTTGGTTTGCACTACTCGGTGGGACTGATTGCAACATTTCTTGAAAGAGAGAAAAAAGTGGGAAATTAGTAGTAGTAGTTTCTCTTTCTTCTCCTCTTTCTCCTTCCAGAAATATTTTTACTTCATTGCATGTTTCTTTCAAGCCTTGTAAGGAGTTACATTATAGTAACAACAGGTAACATAAACAGAAGTACAAGTAGCTCAGTGTTCTGGTTTTCTGGTGCTCAATGGCGAAATGGACAGCTTAAAAGCTAAACACACTTATGGTTTCTCAGCTCACCTACTGTTCTCCATAGACATTCCTGGATTTGTCAGTCCCAAAGAAAAGTTTGCCAGACTCTTCTTAATGGGATGATGCAGACTATTGTACTTCAGTAGTACTAACATTACATTCCATCATTATACTTCTTGTTTGATATGGTTGGTATACAGGAGACTATTTTGCTGGTTCTTTGAAATATCGCTTTGCAGTGCAATATAAATTAAATATACTGAGGTGGTTCTGGATAGTCTTGTTCCATTTTTTTTTTTAAATCCTAATTAAGTGTAACAAAAAAGGGAATGTTTACCCACTGCTAGCTGTACACAGGGAGGTGTTATGAGTGATTGATAGCATTCTCTGTGTAAGTGTGTATACAGAGATAGCTGTCAGTCACTGATAGCTGTACACAGGGAGGTGTCATCAGTGATTGATAGCATTCTATGTGTAAGTGTGTATACAGAGATAGTTGTCAGTCACTGATAGCTGTACACAGGGGAGGTGTTATCAGTGATTGATAGCATTCTCTGTATAAGTGTGTATACAGAAATAGCTGTCAGTCACTGATATCTGTACACAGGGGAGGTGTTATCAGTGATTGATAGCATTCTCTGTGTAAGTGTGTATACAGGGATAGCTGTCAGTCACTGATAGCTGTACACAGGGGAGGTGTTATCAGTGATTGATAGCATTCTCTGTGTAAGTGTGTATACAGAGATAGCTGTCAGTCACTGATAGCTGTACACGGGGGAGGTGTTATCAGTGATTGATAGTATTCTTTGTGTATTAAGCAAAACTCACAGAAACAAAAGGATAAAAAACATCCTGCATGATGTGATAATGATTGCGGATGTCAGTGGCTACATATATCAAAATAAATCACAGAAAAAGAATTTTAGTGCACAAAAATAGATGCAAACAATATATACTGTATAAACTAAGACCTCATTCTGATATGATAAAATCTGAGACTCTTAGACAATATATTTTGATCAAAACACATCTGTGCCCACCTACCCAGCGTCACAGTGGTTTCAGGTCAGGCAGGTCCTACGCTAAACCTAACTATGCCGTTGGGCATCTATATCTAGGAGCGTGGGCGCTGCACATATAGGCGTGTTGCTCCTAGTGACCTCTATGTGCATACAGCAACCAATGAGAGGAGGAGCAAACACACCTATATGTACCATGTAATCAAGACGCTCAATTTGATAGGAAGAGCAAAAGTGCACAAGAATGCTACTCATGATAAGCTAAGAGCGCATTCACACCTATTCTTTGTGTATATGTGTATACAGAGATAGCTGTCAGTCACTGATAGTTGTACACAGTGGTGGTCTTAACTTTAGGAAGAGAAGATATTTAAATGTATTATATATATATATATATATATATATATATATATATATATATATATATATATATGCTCAGCTCCTCCTTCTGCCTGCAGATTGCCCTGCATTTTGTGATGACATTTTCTCTGTAAAGGGAACTGCTCACCTACCCCAATCCCTATTAAGTATAGGACTGTATGAATAGTACTGGTCTCACTGACCTCCAATCGCTAATTTATATGTCCATGCACATAATGGACAGGACTGAAGATTAAGTCCTCTCTCCTGCAATGTCTAGTGGGTACACAGCAGAGGAATGAGGTGAATAAGGACATATAAAGTCATGGTTGTAGTTCAGCAGGAGCAGTACTATTTATGTAGTACAGCACTTAAAAGTGCCTGGATGAGGTGACCAATTCCCTTCAAGAAAATACTTGCGGTTAACAACAATATTATAACCGGTATAATATCATAAACTGTAACATAAAACAACTAGCTGTGCACACATGGTTTAGGGATGATCACCCATATGGAAATCTCTGCTTTGGGCGAGCTCTTGACTTCTAATTTATAGGGAGTCTAAGGAAGACTGAACTGACCAGTTGTTATAAAATTTGCTTATTTGAACTTACCATTCTGCACCTATCAATGTTCTTGGGTAGATAAATTGATGAAAAATTAAGCTAAAAGTTTGTGACAATTTCAGACAGAGTGTAGTAATAGTATATATAAAGAATAAACTGCTTGTCATACACATTAGGCACATTAGCTGAAAGCTCATTTGTCCAAAAGCTATCTCTCCCGACCATTGGAAAGATCCCAAACATTGTCAGATGTGATGGAGAAATCATGAGATATACTAAACAGTGTGTCATTTATCAGAATTCAGTCACCAGAATTTCTCTGCATTGGCAATACCGATTTTAGTCACCTTGATCAACACCAGGCAGTATGGTTTACTAGGGTTGATCATGGTGATGGATGTTCTTTAAAGGGTTTATTCCATGACTAATGTAAAAAATGAAAATCAGACATCATAAAGTACATGACAATCTGTTTCTAACAAAGCTACCCAGCCCTGTAGTTTATATGGAACCAGAGATTGCCCCATTCATTGCTCTGCTAGATTTATATCAAGCCAACAGCTCAAGGGGAGTGTCTTTTCTGCTGCAGATATGGGGGTGTGTCTCAGCTCTCCCTATCACAGCTCAGGAGGCAGTTGAAGGATGAAACTGAGCATGTGCGGCCATCTCAGTGAGCAGGACAAAGAAATAAAAAAATAATAAAATTATACATTTCATTGAATAACTCAGTATCTATACTAAATTTTTAATTACATGTAATAACAAAAGTATTCAGATCCAGATGATGATTTGAAAACTGTAGACTACCCCTTTAAGTTTTGCCTAACTGTGTCCAACTTCTGTAAACACATTTTCTACAGTCTAGATAGTAATATACAACAGTAATTTCTGAGAATGTCTTGGAGCAATTAGCATTATCATTTAGATCTTCCAAGATTGAAAAACCCCTAATCCAGCATCCGGTGGCTTTGGGACATCCCCATCTAAACGCTCATTATTTGAATAAAAAATGTAGAAACAACAATATTAAAAATGTTTTGTCTGTTTAATTGAAATGATCTTATTGATCTCTACACTTTTATTCAGTAGTTAATTGGTTTGTAAAGTGTAATGGGTTTTGAAGAACATCACACTCTGTTGACCTTTACCACGTGTACTCCTTGATGTGCTTGTGAATTTCTATAATCTAAGATGTAATGCCCAGAAGTTATTTCAAGCTGCCATACAACAGAGGTCTGGCTTGTTTCAATTGTCCGTAGGTTTTCTTTGGAGGTTTAGACTGACACTGGAAATTCTATGTTCAGTACTATAAATAAATCTGTCTGGGCAAGATGAATTAAAGGCTTGTAATATCTGACGATTACCTCTGTTATTCATACATTCCAATGTGGCTGACCACATAGCATACACATAGCAAGCCAATGTGGTGTGTAAGCACTAGGTCCTTACGTGTCCATTACTGTAATGTTGATAGGGATGGTTCATCATTGAAATGAATTCAATAGGTAACGATAGATAAGGCATTAATACTCACTACATACAATATTGTGGAATGAGCACCATGTGGAAACATGATATCATAGATAGTATCTGTCTTTAGATTTCTTGTGGATTCCTTTTTTGCTAAAATACCAGTATTCCATATGCATAGTTTTAATGTTTCTAGATATTTGTCTTTTGTGTAATTCCCTTGCCTCTTCCATGCTTTATGTGAATATGAACTTTTATTTCACCATATTCTGCTTCTGAAAGTGCACTGAAGGCGGAGCTTCAGTGTGAAGTGCCTTCTGCATTAAGCTGCTTCACAGCCCCTCCCCTCTGAGTGACAGCTGTAGCTTCCAACCAGGATATCAAAGCAAAGAGGGCTGGGAAATATCTAAATGTAGAAATCAGCGAGCACTTCACAGTGGAGCCCAGCCTCAAGTGCACTTGTAGGAACAGAGTCTGGCAGAATAAAGCTATATACTCACACTATTCCTGATAATAAAAACTCCACAAAAAGGTATATTTGTAGTGCGTTCATGAGCCCCTACCTAGTGCTGTCAGCAGTTTAGCATGGTCAAAACTGCTGACAGATTACCTTTAAAGATTTTGTCCCTTGAATAAATTATACTTATTACAGTCAAATCAAACAAAGCAAGCCAGGAATCGCTACACTGTCTATTTACAAGAGGATTTGGGTGGTGAGACTGAGCTATTGAGCATGCGTGTCCACTAGCACAAGTATGTACCATATTTTTCATTGTATAAGACGCACCTTTTTCCTCCAAAAGTGGCATGGAGGTCTGATAAGGGTCTGACAAGGAGGTCTGATGGGGGTTTGGTATGGAAGTCTGATCTGAGGTCTAATGGGGGTCTGGCATGGAGGTCTGATCTGAGGTCTAATTGGGGTCTGGCATGGAGGTCTGATGGGGTATGGCATGGAGGTATGATGGGGTCTGATAGGGAGGTCTGAAAGGGGTCTGATCTGAGGTCTGATGGGGGTCTGGTCTGAGGTCCTCATATGAGTATCTGATGAAAAATATTTTTTTCTTATTTTCCTCTAAAACCTGGGTGTGTCTTATCATCAGGTGCAGCTTATAAAGCGAAAAATAGGCAACTGCATTTTTGCAAATGATGCAATATGTTGTGTCTGATCTAACAGAGAAGTGTAATATTTCATCGTGGGATCACTTTCTTTCTGCATTGAACAATTCTCTTTTGTTAAAAGGTTACACAATATTATACTGAAACAGTAGTGAAGAAGATGCAGCACTGCAGTATATCCAGTGAAGTTTATTCACTTGTCATTCACAGAGCTATGTTTCAGCTACTCCAGTTAGCTTTGTGGAAAAGATGAAACGTTGCTCTGTGAACAAAGGAGGAATAAAATGTACAATCTACAATGAATATACTGGAGTGCTGCTTCTTCACTTTATGGCTGCTCCTTTATTTTACTGTTTAATATGCTGATCATTGGATGCTCTGCTGCTGAGATGTCCAAAGTCAGCTGTAATATATGGAGGAGCTTAACACTAAATACCCCTGCAGCGTCACTAGAGGCGAAACAAAGCATTACAGTTTGTAGGGGCAAAATGGGAACTCAAAGTGGCCCTGGAAAAAAAACTAAAAGTGGCCCCATGTTATGGGTGGGTCTAAACTGACAGAAGGGGGAGCAACACAATTAGGAAGGCCAAGACATGTAGTTAGGGACAACAGAAGTAGATTGTGCCAGCAATCCTGTAATGCAGAACAAAATACCACCCCAAAAGAACCAAATACCTCAATGCCGCACAAAATACTGCCCCAAGAGAACCAAATATGACAGTGGAGCACAAAATACTGCCACCCCTGCCGCAGTATGAAACTGTATCGTCGTCCTGAGGAAGACAATACAGTTGAATTCAAGATGGCACCTGCGACCTCAAGAGGGCACCTGCAACCACTAGCCAGGTGCATAAGTGAAATGAATTGACAGTCTGTATAGTCTACATATATTCTAGGTTTTACTGAGTAAAACTACCAAACCGAACTACAACCACCACAAATGTAATACATTCTTTTGCTATATGGTTGTTTCTGTTGGGGTTCTACTGAGTAAGAAAAGCTGTTTGTAGCCCCTCTACATTATGGCTAATGGACCTCCCTCTATTTAATCAGACATCATTAACGGGGTATGGGAAAAAAATAATTAAATTCAGTGTGACCTGAACCTTAGATAAACCCTTTTTTTGTTTTCTTGTTTTTGTGTCTTTTTACTGTATAATGATAGGGAACATGCATGCATTGCTTTTTATTCTTATCCTACTTGTGCTTTATCTATACAATTTTACTTCACTTTGGCTTGTTTCTGTCCCAAGGCTACAATTTCCACAACTTAATTTTTTTGGTATATCGCAATAATCACTAGATACAAATATCATATAAATATCACTATATTTGAAACGTTTGAGCTGCTGTTTTATTGCCTTATTAATCTCAGCATGAATGTGTCATGTTGTATCTTTCCTTTCGGATGGTGAAGTGATGTAATGAGGAAAGTATGGAAAGCTGGAAGGAGGATAAATTATAGCCAATATGTTGTCATCGTCCCACATTCCTGATTGCTAATGTTAAGTGGCATTAACCCCTGAATTGTTAGACAATCCAACAGTTTATTGGAGTACCCTCTACAACGTAAACAGGTGGATGACATTTCCCAGCATAGAAATGTTATTTCCAAGCTTCTGAAATAAATTATAACATTAGTGTAAGCATTTAGAATTTTTTTTTAAATCACAGATTTTGTTCCTAAATCCACTTCTAGAGAATGGGTGGATATGTTGCCTGACATTAACTATTTTAATTATAGATTTTCTGGACGTTTGTGGACTACTCAAAGTGGACGTGCCACAATTAAATGTCATTTTAATATACATCAGCATGAAAAACTAGTTACTTTTGTAATTTACTTTCTGTTATAAAAATGCTCATTGTAAGATATTCTCTATATTTAAAAGCACCCATGGTGTTTAATCTGTACAGTTGTGTACATGCCTACCTAATGAGGTGGTCGCACATGCTCAGTTCCATCCCTCAATTACCACATGCCCCATCTACTGTTAGAAACTGTGACTGCTACGTGTAATTTGTTCACTATCTTATAGTGTGATAAAGGTTGTGATGTTTCCACAACACCAAAGAAAAAATGGATTGTACAATATGCTTGATTGTATATCTTTATTGACATTTATGCTGTATACATCTTGTCACACGACTTTGTATGTACTGTTCTTTTGACCGTTTAATAAAAATTATGCCTGATTAAAAAAAAAAAGAAGAAACTGTGACTGTTATAGGGAGAGACCTATAGCAACATAAAACACTCCCTAAGAAAGGACACTGCCTATGAGCAAGGACATGCTGCCAGTCTAAAGAGAATCTAGCAGAGCAATTGTAAAAATGAATGTGGAAATCTCCATGTGAGATTGTCACGTACTACTAGTGCATCTCAATAAATTAGAATATCATCAAAAAGTTAATTTACTTCAGTAATTCAATTCAAAAAGTTAAACTCATACAATATATAGATTTATTACACAGAGTAATTTATTTCAAGCATTTATTTCTTTTAATGTTGATGATTATGGCTTACAGCTAATGAAAACCTAAAAGTTAGTATCTCAGAAAATTAGATTATTATATAAGACTATTATAAAAAATTATTTTTAATTCCGAAATGTTGGCCTACTGACAAGTATGTTCAGTACATGCACTTAATACTTGGCTGGGGCTCCTTTTGCATGAATTATTGTGGCGTGGAATGGAGGCGATCACCTGTGGCACTGCTGAGGTGTTATGGGAGCCCAGGTTGCTTTGATAGTGGCCTTCAGTTCATCTGCATTGTTGGGTCTGGTGTCTCTCATCTTCCTCTTGACAATACCCCATAGATTCTCCATGGGGCTTAGGTCATGGCAGTTTGCTGGCCAATCAAGCACAGTGATACTGTGGTTATTAAACCAGGTATTGGTACTTTTGGCAGTGTGGACAGGTGCCAAGTCCTGCTGGAAAAGTAAATCAGCATATCCATAAAGCTTGTCATCAGATGTAAACAGGAAGTGCTCTAAAATTTTCTGGTAGACGGCTGCACTGACTTTGGACTTGATATAACAGAGTGGACCAACACCAGCAGATGACATGACTCCCCAAACCATTACTGATTGTGGAAACTTCACACTGGACCTCAAGCAACTTGGTGTGTGCCTCTCCACTCATTCTCCAGACTCTGGAAAATTGATTTCCAAATGAAATGCAAAATTTACTCTGAAAACAGGACTTTGGACTGCTGAGCTACAATTCAGTCCTTTTTTTCCTTAGTACTGGTATGGCACTTCTGACGATGTCTCTGGGTCATGAGTGGCTTGACACAAGGAATGTGACAGTTGTAGCCCATATCCTGGATACGTCTGTGTGTGGTGACTCTTGAAGTTATGTCTCCAGCAGCAGTCCACTCCTTGTGAATCTCTCTCAAATGCTTGAATGGCCTTTTCTTGACAATCCTTTCAAGACTGTAGCTATCCCTGTTGCTTGTGCACCTTTTTCTACCACACTTTTTCCATTCAACTCTCAATTAATATGTGTGGATACAGCTTCTTTAGCAATGACCTTTTGTGGCTTAGGCTACTTTCACACTAGCGTTTTTAAATTCCGGTATTGAGTTCCGTCAAAGGGGCTCAATACCGGAAAAAAACGCTTCAGTTTTGTCCCCATTCATTGTCAATGGGGACAAAACTGAACTGAAGACAACGGAATGCTCCTGAAAGCATTCCGTTCCGTCTTCAGACCGGAGAACAAACCGCAGCATGCTGCGGTTTGCTCTCCGGTCCAGGCATCTGCACCAAGACGGATCCGGAATGACCCCCAATGGAAGTCAATGGGGACGGATCCGTTTGGTGTGGACACACCAGTAATCCGGATCTGTCCTCCATTGATTTCCAATGGGGGGTCATTCCGGATCCGGCATACATACACACAGACTACATACAAACAAACATACAGACATACATACAAACATACAGACATACATACATACTCACATACTCCCGGGACGCCGGCAGCAGGTCTTCACGCGCCTCCTGCACGCTGCGATGACGTTTCCCCACTGCGCCCAGCAGAGGGCGCTGTGGGGAATCGTCATCACTGCGCGCAGGAGGCGCGTGAAGACGTTCTGCCGGCGTCCCGGGAGTATGTGAGTATGTATGTATGTTTGTATGTATGTCTGTATGTTTGTTTGTATGTAGTCTGTGTGTTGTTTTAATGTGTGTCATGTGTGGGGCCGGAGCGCTGCTCCGGCTCCACACATGTATAGCGTTAGCACGGATCCGTCGGCACCCTTTAGGTGCCGGATCCGTGCTAACGCTAGTGTGAAAGTAGCCTTACCCAAGTCAATGACTGTCTTCTGGACAAATATGAAGTCAGCAGTCTTCTCCATGATTGTGTTACCTACTGAACCAGACTGAGGGACAATCTAAAGGCTTAGGAAAACTTTGCAGGTGTTTTGTGTTTAATGCTAATTAGAGTGTGGCACCTTGAGTCCACAAGATTGAACTCTGTGTGTAATGAATCTATATAATGCTAACTGCTAATTCTAATAAGTTTCACTTTTTGAATTAAATTACTGAAATAAATTAAGTTATAGATGATATTCTAATTTATGAGATGCACAGGTATATGATGTCTGATTTTTGTTTTTACATCAGTTATAGCATAACCCTTTCAAGGGTAAAGTATCATCAAAAAATGACTTCTTTGTAAGCTAGATAGGTTGTTATATACATTACTATGGATGCCTATTAAGAAGTGGAAATCATGAGGTGAAGCCTGTGCAATATAAGCTGTAGTGATACTATGGATCACTGCTAAATCTTTGACCTTTCAGAGGAACCTCCTGTACAGTATTGCTTTTTTTTTAAAATTTATTCTATTTTTCTCTTACTTCCTGTCTAAAATGAGAAGCAGAAGGGGAACAAGGGGAGATTTGGGTTAAAGGATTGATAAGGCAGAAAATAGCTAGCATTACCATTAGAATTCTATTTTTTTTTATTTACTTATTTTGGTTCCTCCTTTTTCTTTGAGGATTATTAATAAAAATAACAAGATATTATGCATATTAGATATATCATGCTCATTTATTTACATATGGAATTTAGTGAGAGTATGATAAGCATTAAAGATCCAGTCTGTTTTAAGAACCAAATATTTTACCTTCAAACAATTACTCTGCAGGGGGCACAGAGTACTTGCATTTAAGATTCTAACTTAGCATAATAATAGTAAAAATCAGCAGCAACAAGAAAGAGAACATTCTAGGTCAGGTAAAACCCAAACAGATCTGGGTAAATACCTGAAATCTAGACCTCTTTCATGTCAAGGATCAGTGTGTGTGGATACACTGAACCAAATAACTGGTTTGGCTTTGGGCTAAACCCTTAGGGTGTTATTCTGGTGGTCCCCTGGTATTTGCCTTTTAACCACTGTACAGGGATCTGGACTTCGCTGCAGGGGAACAATCAGACCACTACCTCTTGGGATAGTTCCAGTATAGTTGGCAGCTGACCCAAAGAAGGTCTGGACGCATAAAATAGCCCAAAACACACCAAAAATGCAGGTATAGTCTATGGGGTCGTTCAGACGGCCGCGGTATTGCGGATCCGAAAAAATGCAGATCCACGATACCACGGATGCCGACCAGTGTGTGTTCCGCTATTGCGGACAAGAATAGGACATGTTCTATTATTTCTTGCAGAGCCGCGGCTCGGCAAGATCAAATACCGGCAATAGAAATGAATGGGGCAACATCTGTTCCGAAAAATTGTGGAATAGATGCTGCCCCATTCACACGGTCGTGTGAATAGACCCTAAATAGTCACATATTGATTATGTGGATTTTGGGAGAACTTGACTGTAGGAAACTTGGCAAATGGCTGAGATGCAGGGAAACTGGACAGTCTTATTACTGGAACTGCTGATAACAGCAACACAGAACTGGAGACACTAGGAGAGCTTGTGGGTGAGTAGTGATAGATGCAGAAACAAGGCAGGCAGGAACAAAGACTGTAGCACAGGCAGACAGATGAGGAGAACTAAACCACGAATTTGAGCTGAAAACTGAACTCCTGAGATCAGGAATACACAGGCAGGATGGGTACACCACAGAAACACAGACAGTAACAAAGGTTGGATAAACATGATAACACAAGAGAATCACTAAAGCACTAAGGGGGTCATTTATTAAGACTTACGTTTTAGACTCCGATTTTAATAACCTCTGTGCTGGCGGGGAATCCGCCGAAATTATGGTGCTGGCCTCTACATAACTTCAGTGCATCCAACGCTGCTGACATAGATTAATCAACATTTTCTACACCTATAAGGCCTTGTTCACACTTCAGTTATTTGATCAGTTATTTTGAGACAAAACCAGGTGCGGTTCAAAAACACTGAACAGGTGCAGATCTTTTCATTATACCTTACGTCTGTGTAGCTTCCACTCCTGGTTTTGGCTCACAATAACTGATGGAAATAACTGATCAAATAACTGATGTGTGAACAAACCCTAACAGGCATAGAAAACGATAAATGAAATGGGTCTTCCGGCCCTCTCTCTTCCCTGCCACACCCACCCCCCCTTTTTTAGGTCTGGCTTGAGTGGGGAAAAGTTGCAGATTTTTGGCGTATATCTGGTGCTGATTGCGGCGCAAATAACATTTGCACCGCAATCTGCGCCAGATATACACAAGACTTATGTTGACGGCATGTTGGTCCCCAACTATGACAGCCAGTTTTACATTAGCTTATGTGTCTAGTAGCCTTATTGATTGAGAAACGACCATTGCAATGCTATGCTTTGAAGAGTGGCCCCTGCTGTGTCGTCTTGTTTTTTAGTGTGTCCAAGATATGTTCACAGTGATTATATTATTGGAGCCATATGTCTATATATAATTGTCTCTCTCTTAACTCCTCCCTTAACCTAATTTTTCACCTTTTTCCCTTTTTCTTTTTTACTCACTCCTTCCCTTCTGTTTTTATTGTTGTTCATATGACAGTGTATGTTATTGTACCCATTGCCATGTGTTGTACTTGAAACTCTTCAATAAAATTTGGATTCACAAAAAAAAAATGTTACACTGCTTATCAGTTTCACCTTGCTTAAAATATTGTATTGAAATACAACAAATGCCGTTGTTGACTTGTCTACTTCAATCACGATACTCATTTCTTTCATTTTTTTTTCTTAGATCTGAAACCCACAGTTGCCTTGTGTCATCAAAAATGTAAAAGGACTGGGACCCTGGAGAGCCATTACTGTTCAAGTAACTTTGGTACGACAAAAAGGGGCATCTCTTATTTTGTGATCATTTACTTCTGTTCATTTTAATACCAACTGGAAGAAAAATCCTTCTGAGTTGACTTGTTGCTTGGCCTGTGTCTTACATTACTGTCTGCAAAGTCAAAGGATTCCTTGAGAATCTGGAGACTGTAAACATCTGTCCTAGGCAAACAGCATAAACACAAATGGCCAGACAGAAGGTGAACTGTTACTATATAAAGGTCTTTATTCAGACATCTTGTTCCTACATGTTGTATTTGTGGAACGCTGTGTGTATTTTTGACCTACAAGGACAGGTTTGTCCCTTTGGGTTGGAACCTTTTTAATCTTAATTCTAAAGCAATGGAGAATATATGGCATTATATGAGTTCTATAGGGTGACAAAATGAAGGAAAATATCAATTTATACATTTAAAACTATTTGGCTAAATAGTTTTACTTTCTGATTTTATTTTTATATTTACATCTTGTATTGATTGTGAAACCATTTTTGGAATAAAGTCATTTCCATAGTCAAAAAAATCAGATTTCATGAAATACACCGATTTTAGCCAAAGTGGTGGGTAACCATTGTGGCTACAAGTGCCTGGACCCTAATTGTTTAAGAGAATCCATTAAAGATGTTTTCCAACAGTTTCTGATTGGTGGGGATCTGAACACCTGAACCCCTGCCAATCAACTGTTTCAGACGGCACCAGCGCTTATAGTAGCGCCACGGCCTTCCCTCAGCTTATCGGGCACAGCACTGTACATTGTACAGCGGCTGTGCTTGGTATTGTAGCTGAGCACCATTCACTTCTATGGGGCTGAGTTTTGTCTAGGCCATGTGACCGATGAACGTGAAGTCAATGGCCTAGGCAAAGCTGGAAAGGCCATGGAGCTTCTTCAAGCACAGGTGCCTTCTCAAATAGCTGATCGGCAGGGGTCCTGGGTTTCGGACCATCACAATCACATACTAATGACCTATCCAGAGGATAGGTCATCAGTAAAAAAAAACTGTTGGAAAACCCCCTTAAGATACTTTGTATGTCTTTGAATTAATATCCTAACCGTGGTTACATGCTGTATAATTGTCAACCATTCTCTCTACTTTTCAAGTCATTACTGGCACCATAATAACAACAGTGAGCAGAGCTGGAAGTGTGTACGCAACAGTGTCTATTATCAATGTGTATAAAGAAGGGACACTCGCCATCCAGCAAGCTGGAAAATCCATGAGTGCCAAGATTATCGTAGTGTGTAAACAGTGCCCAATGATCAGAAGAGGTAAGTAAACATTCATAGCTGACACCTGAATGCAAGAAATGTGAGGCAATGGCTTTATCTTCAAATAGGGTTTTAATGATGTATAGTCTGAGATCTAAGTCTTCTCATATGGGGTTTGCCAATGGGATTTTTTTCTAATAGGGACAGATTGGTTTTAAAAAGCATAATCAATACTCAACCTCACCAATCACCTACAGGTGCCATTATGATGCTTTTCTGATCCTTGCTGCTCTCCGCTACATGGCCCCAGGTATGCCACACAGGAAGTGGCTTGGCCTGCCTGTCCAGCCAATCACTGGCTGAGGTGGGTCAATGCTGTGGCCAGTAATTGACTGAGCAGGAAGTTCAAGGCATCAGCTCTTTGTTCAGCCCAGGACCAGGAAGTGGAGAACAGTGGGCACTGGTGCAGGGTCTGTGGGGCAGTGAGGGGGGGATTAGTGGGGGTGAGTATTGATTTTTTTATTTTTAACCCATTATGCACCTAAAATCCCCCTTCAACATATTTTAGAGGATGAACTATTACAATTTCAATAGTTGTCACAAAGCTTTTAATAACAGGATTGCCTATGCACTTGCTTACCAAAATGCCAGCAGCGAAGCTCAAAGTCAATTGAACCTAACCCGATGACAGGAAAAAAATGGTTGTCCATCCAAAGGCAATCATGTTGAATTTCAGAGCTTAGGATGGGGAATGCATTTTGAAATTCTCTTTTTTTTTATTAAAGCTGCTAAAAGTCATACAGCTAATTATTAAAGGAACATTCTGTGAAGAACATAAACATGGGTTCTCTTTTTTAAATCCTGTGACATGCACCACTCTCTCAAGTCCGGCACTAGACAGTATATAGTGTATCAGTATTGCCTGGAATGTTCCTTTGAAGAACATATTGAGGCAGATTTATGAAAGTATTTATGCCACTTTTGTGATGTAAAAAAGTGGGTTGAAAAAGGTTATGTCATAAAATTTTTGGCATTGATTTGAATTTCTGGCACCCAAACTACCAGAAGATACGCCAAATTGAGGCCTGTGCCATTTCATAAAGTCAAGTGGTCTTCTTACCAAGAAGTATGAAATGCCAGCCTTAGTAAAGGTTCCCCATTTTCAAATTTAACAAGCAATGCAAAGTACACCGTAGACTGAAGGAAATCAGTCTTAAGCTATTTCCCTCATGATAAATTATCCCCATTGTTGTAAAATGCAGCAAGATTTGCCATTTCTGGTGCCTAATGTTATATCAAGTTTTAGTCCTATTTATGAATCAAATAGCCAAAATAGAATAATCCAGTACACCAGGTTTGCCTGTTTTCCAGTTTGAAAAAGGCATGGCTTCTCATAAAGGGGTATGGCTTAAGATTCAACAATGTATTTTGGAACGAAATAAGCCAACCAACCATTGGTATCAACAGCTGGTAAGAAGTTAGAGAAAATTGTCTAGCCCTGCACCAAATTTTTATATTTTGCAAACAATCACAAGCCAACCTAATGGGTCATTATGTCCTGCTGGCTAATTTTGTAACAATGATGGGTGCCCTGAGAGTAGACACAAAACAAATCATGGTTAATACATAGTGTGATCACTGGTGCATGCTGTGAATAGGGACAGCCCGAATAAGGACTGACACACATTTGACTGTGAAATCTATTTATGGGTCATTCCAATAAAGCTCAATGAAAGTGGACCATCGCTTCAACTATAACATGTAAATAACTTCAAACCTTATTGTTCTTTACTATAGGTTTGAATTATATCATCATGGGTCAAGTCGATGAAGAGGGGCGAGCAAAGATATTACCGAGCAATTTCGTCATGAGTTTCAAAACAAAGAACCAGAAATTGCTGAACACATTGAAAAACAAGAGATGTTAGATGATGTCTCGGCATATGTGACTGTGCTTCTCCTGATGGAAGAGAAAGATAATATGACTTTAGGAATTCTGTAATTCAGTGAGTCTTCATCATCTTTTGGCAGTGCTTTATACTTTCACTGCTAGACTGGGCTGGCCATCATTAACCATTGTAATTTCTTGCACCTCCAGTCAGGGTAGCTCTAATATAAGCTTCTCCCTTCGAGATTCCATTGACTTATAAATTGAACTGTTCTAGGTTCCGACTACTTTTAAAGGGAATCTGTCAGCAGTTTTGAACATGTAAAACTTTTATCAGCACTAGGCCGCGGCTAGGGAGAACAGAACAAACATATCTTTTGTAGAGTTTATATTATCACAAGTAGTGGGAATATAAAGTTTATTCTGCCAGATTCTGCTCCTCAAAGGGGTTTTCCAGGTTCCAGATATTGGTGGCCTATTCTCAGGATAGGTCACCAATATCTAGAACATGGAAAATACTAAGTGCACTGGAGGCAGAACATTGAGTTACTCCCCGCTGCTCTGAGTGACAGATGAAGTGGTCTCATGGTTGGATGCTACAGCTGTCACTCAGAGCAGATGGAAACAGCTCAATGCAGAGAGTTCTTCACATTGAAACCTCACCTCTAGAGTACATCCAGGAGCAGAACCTGGCAGAAAAAAAGTTCACATTTTCATTACTCTTAATGATGAAAGCTCCACAAAATATATGTTTGTACGGCCCCAAACTAGTGCTGTCAACAGTTTAGCATGGTTAGAACTGCTGACAGATTCCCTTTAAATCTGTTTTATTTATAGATTTCTGAAAATTATGAAAAATATATTTTTAGGAGTTAAAGTATGGTGATGTAACATATGAGAAAAAACTAGTGCAATATTTATATTTTTTGGTCTTTTTTTATTTTTCGGAACATTTTTTCCAGTGTAATAAATATTTTGAAATGCATTTTTTGTGTTCAATTTATGCTTAATAAAGTCTATCCACTAGTTATTTTATAGCCCATTCATTCTTTGAACATTGGTGTAAATAAAAATAAATCAGACTTTCAAATATGGTAAAAAAATGTAGATACAAACTTTGGAAACCTGACTAGCTACTAGTACTGTATAGTGCTTGAATTAATTGGCTCAAGTGTATAAAGCTTGATGCAGCCTTAAAGTGGCACTATACTTTCATTTAACCTTTGATATGTCCAGGGGCGTAACAATTGCGGTCCTCTGCGACTGGGCCCGGCGGGGCAGGGGGCCCAGTGCATGGCAACGCTCTGACAGGGCCCAGCATGAAGTTCAGTGCGCCGGGGCCTGTCAGAGCGCTCGTCAACTACGTGTAAGATGCGCCACAGGCGCAGAGGCAGGGGTAGTGCAGGGGCAAGGGGAGGCAGTACTTACACTCGCCCGGCAGTTCTTGTCACTGCCGGGCTGATGGTATCCATAGTGAAGCAGGGAGCTCCCTGCTTCACTATATTTCAGAGCTCCAGCGCTCTCCCTACAGGCCGCACATCGCGCTGCTGTCTGTGGGAGGAGCACTGAAAGCCCGGCAAGTGGCCTCCAGCACAGCCAGCAGCGCGATGTGAGAGTGGGAGCGTGTCCTCAGGGAAGAAGGTAAGTATGTGTTTTGTTTTTTTTATCTAAAGCTGCAGACTGGAGGCAAAAGGGGGGTAAACAAATAGAGTAAGTGGGCACCTTATTGAGGGGGCACCTAATCTGGCATACCTACTGTGAGGGGGCACCTATGTGGGCATAACTACTGGGAGGGGGCACCTATGTGGACATAACTACTGTGAGGGGCACATATCTGGTATAACTACTTGAGGGGGCACATATCTGGCCATAACCACTGTGAAGTGTACACATCTGGCCATAACCACTGTGAGGGGTACATATCTCGCCATACCCACTGTGAGGGGGTACATATCTGGGTATAAATACTGTGAGGGGCACATACCTGGCCATAACCACTGTGAGGGGGTACCTATCTGGCCATAACTACTGTGAGGGGCACATATCTGGTATAACTACTTGAGGGGGAACATACGTGGGCATAACTACTGTGAGGGGGCACATATATGGCCATAACCACTGTGAGGGGTACATATCTGGCCATAACCACTGTGAGGGGGCACATATCTGGCCATAACCACTGTGAGGGGGCAGATATCTGGCCACAACCACTGTGAGGGAGCACATATCTGGGTATAAATACTGTGAGGGGCACATACCTGGCCATAACCACTGTGAGGGGGCACATATCTGGCCATAACTAGTGAGAGGAGGCATATATGTAGGCATAACCACTGTGAGGGGGCACATATGTGGGCAAAACCACTGTGAGGGGGCACATATCTGTCCATACTACTGAGAGGGGGCACATATGTAGGCATAACCACTGTGGGGGGCACATATTTGGCCATAACCACTGTGAAGGGGCACATATCTGGCATAACTACTGTGAGGGGGCACATATGTAGGCATAACTACTGTGAGGGGCACAATGTGGGTATTAGTACTGTGTGGTAGCACTTAGGGGAAATGTCCTAGATTACCCTGCTATATATTGGCATGGCTCAGTCTTACACCCCCTGCTGTTGATTTCACAGGGGCAGTCACCATCCCTTCCTTATGTGATTATTCTTTTTTTTTCTCTATCACCACAGAGAACCTGTTCTGGATCCAGCGGACATTACACCAATGCCAGCGACACCCTGGATGAGGTAGGACCAGATTTTATTAGTTAGGACTGGATGAGTGTAGCCATGCATTGGGCTTAGTGTATAAAAAGTTTGCCGCCTCTTTGTATAAATTGGGGGGGCCCTGATCCAAAGTTTGCACTGGGGCCCATCATACTCTAGTTACGCCACTGGATATGTCATAGGGAGCGCACGCTTCTCTAACCTCTTTCTAGAGATCATGGAGGTTTCAGCGCTCAGAACCCTACTGATCAAAACTTTCTTATATACAAGATATCAAAAGTTTACTCAACGTACAGTGCCACTTTAAAGGGGTTGTCCAGCCTTTTGGACTTTTTTGTCACTGTTGGTAGAAGTGTTTTAACTGTTGACAAAATCATGCTCAGCAGCTCGCCGCCATTCCCGTTTCGGCTCCCTGGCCCTCTCCAGTTTTGGATAGGATTTTTAATTGTAGCAGTTCATACATGGGTTCACTTTCTTATTTCTGCATCTCCATTTTTTTATGATATGTATCATTCCCAAGCAAAGTAATATGATACACACGGCCTGGATCTTAGGGCTCATGCACATGACCGCATGTACTGTATATTGCGGTCTGCAAAACACGGATCTGAAAAAAATATGGATGACGTCTGTGTGACATCCGTATTGCATCCTTTTTTTGTAGATCCATTATAACAATGTCTATCCTTGTCTGCAAAACGGAACGGAATGCACATGGAGTAATTTCCGTTTTTTGTAGAACCATTGAAGTGAATAGTTCCGCATACAGCTCCAAAAAAAAATAAAAAACGGAACGGACACGGAAAAAAAATACATTTGTGTGCATGAGCCCTTATACTGCTGAATCATAGCCAAGACAGTCCCTGAGCGGGGGAATACATATCACTGTTCTGGCATCTAGTAAATTCATTCTCTAGTAAAAGCGAGAATTTTAGGAGATACGTAATAGAATTGTGGGGCATGAGAAGGAAATCTTATTCTCATACCTGCCACCTTTTAATAATGGCATATTTGATATATTTTCTTTTATATGTACACAGCATATGTTTTCTATATGTTCATCTTGACAGAACATACATGGTTATGTAAAGTCTTTGACAGGTTGTGTCATTTTCTCCGTTATCTATATGAATATTTTGATCACATTATAATCGAGCTATGACATGATAAATATAATTTGATCTGTTTTCTACAAATGAATAATTGAACTTGACAGAAGTCTCAGGCATAATTAATCGTGTGAGTAATTAGCTGTAGCATGGAGAAAATGCTTACATAAACTAATGACTAACAAGTAGCAATGGTGCAGCGTGGGAGTCTGATAGGTAAACCTGTCTGTCTATCCTCCCCCCATCATTTTGCTCGATTTATTTCAGACCTGGAGATAAAATCAAATGATTCAACCTGAAAATGTTTTTCTCCACTGAAAAGATTAGATTATAAGATTCATATATGTTCTCTTCATTCTTCATTGAAGCACTCCATTGTCGGAGCTACCAAATATAACTTTGTAATCTATAGAACAAAAAATGATGTTGTAATTTAAATCCATTTTGATCTATCAAATCTGGCATCACATTATGTACTGAAAAATAGTCGATGGCCATTTTGACTGTCATAATTAATGTCTAGTGTCACAATAGACAACAACTGATTGAAGCTAAATCCCATTGAAAACAATGAGATTGGTCTTGACGTCTCCATCTATCGGAAACAGACTCCAATGTGAGAGAGATGTGAACAGTGCACCTACTGTAAAATCGTAGATATATTCACATAATAATCTATGCAGTACTGCTCATCTCTGTATAATCTCCCAATTTGCCATCCCAATGGCACTTCATAATATGATATACAGTGCCTTGCGAAAGTATTCGCCCCCCTGGAACTTTTCAACCTTTTGCCACATTTCAGGCTTCAAACAAAAAGATATAACATTTTACATTTTTGGTGAAGAATCAACAACAAGTGGGCCACAATTGTAAAGTGGAACGAAATTTATTGGATCATTTAAACTTTTTTTGTAATAATAAAACTGAAAAGTTGGGCGTGCAAAATTATTTGGCCCATTTACTTTCAGTTCAGAAAACTCACTCCAGAAGTTCATTGAGGATCTCTGAATGATCCAATGTTGTCCTAAATGACTGATGAAGATAAATAGAATCCACCTGTGTGTAATCAAGTCTCCGTATAAATGCACCTGCTCTGTGATAGTCTCAGGGTTCTGTTTAAAGCACAGAGAGCATCGTGAAGACCAAGGAACACACCAGGCAGGTCCGTGATACTGTTGTGGAGAAGTTTAAAGCTGGATTTGGATACCAAAAGATTTCCCAAGATTTAGACATCCCAAGGAGCACTGTGCAAGCGATCATATTGAAATGGAAGGAGTATCAGACCACTGCAAATCTACCAAGACCCGGCCATCCCTCTAAACTTTCATCTCAAACAAGGAGAAGACTGATCAGAGATACAGCCAAGAGGCCCATGATCACTCTGGATGAACTGCAGAGATCTACAGCTGAGGTGGGAGAGTCTGTCCATAGGACAACAATCAGCCCAACACTTCACAAATCTGGCCTTTATGGAAGAGTGGCAAGAAGAAAGCCATTTCTCAAAGATATCCATAAAAAGTCTTGTTTACAGTTTGCCACAAGCCACCTGGGAGACACACCAAACATGTGGAAGAAGGTGCTCTGGTCAGATGAAACCAAAATCTAACTTTTTGGAAACAATGTAAAACAATATGTTCGGTGTAAAAGCAACACAGCTCATCACCCTGAACACACCATCCCCACTGTCAATCATGGCGGTGGCAGCATCATGGTTTGGGCCTGCTTTTCATCAGCAGGGACAGAGAAGATGGTTAAAATTGATGGGAAGATGGATGGAGCCAAATACTGAACCATTCTGGATGAAAACCTGTTGGAGTCTGCAAAAGACCTGAGACTAGGACAGAGATTTATCTTCCAACAAGACAATGATCCCAAACATAAAGCAAAATCTACAATGGAATGGTTCAAAAATAAAGGTATCCAGGTCTTAGAATGGCCAAGTCAAAGTCCAGACCTGAATCCAATAGAGCAGTGATTTTCAACCAGTGTGCCTCCAGCTGTTGCAAAACTACAACTCCCACCATGCCCTTCTGTAGGCTGATAGCTGTAGGCTGCCTGGGCATGATGGGAGTTGTAGTTTTGCAACAGCTGGAGGCACACTGGTTGAAAATCACTGCAATAGAGAATATGTGGAAAGAGCTGAAGACTGCTGTTCACAAACGCTCTCCATCCAACCTCAAAGAGCTCGAGCCGTTTTGCAAGGAAGAATGGGCAAGAATTTCAGTCTCTAGATGTGCAAAACTGATAGAGACATACCCCAAGCGACTTGCAGCTGTAATCGCAGCAAAAGGTGGTGCAGCAAAGTATTAATGTAAGGGGGCCGAACAATTTTTCAAGCCCCACTTTTCAGTTTTATTATTACAAAAAAGTTTAAATGATCCAACAAATTTCGTTCCACTTCACAATTGTGACCCACTTGTTGTTGATTCTTCACCAAAAATTCAAAATGTTATATCTTTTTGTTTGAAGCCTGAAATGTGGCAAAAGGTTGAAAAGTTCCAGGGAGCTGAATACTTTTGCAAGGCACTGTGCATAAATGAAAATTCTCCAATAATGTAGATTGTATAAAAGTAGACCAAAACAATCAACAAGGGACACTTTACAATATTCACTACCACAGGCAAACGTAGGACCTGAGCAGAGTTTTCAGTAGTGCCATTTTCATCTCTGTTGGGTTTCCATATGTGATTTTGCAGTCCAAAATATATTCATGTCTTACGACCAAATCGTCGTGTAGGCATAGCCTTAAAGATCAGTAAGATGTTATGATTCCTTGGGATCTATTTGAAACTGGATCAAAGATGTTATGGCTCCAATAATAATGGTAGCTGTGATAGCAATGTGAATACAACCCGATTTCTATATTAGCCCAACTTTTCTCCTGTTCAGTCTCCATTGTCCATGGATAGAATTAGTTGTTAAAATTCTGTAGAGAGAAGCACTTGCATATCGGGCCCTCTCTCCTTACTTCAGGGGACAGAATTGAGATGAGCCCGACTCCTGCAGCAAGAAGAAGCAATATGCAAGCGCTTCTCTCTCCTCGTTCTAGCGATTGGTAGGGGTCCCAACACTTAGAACTCCACCGATCAATACCTTTGATAAGTCTGTATGACATATCTAAAGTTTTATGAAAATTCAGTGATTTTTTAACCCATTAGTGACCACCAATACACCTTATTGTGGTGGTCACTAACGGGTCTTAGGCTAGACTGTGGCCTTTTTACAGCTGCCTAGTCTAAGCAATGTATAGGTCTCCTGTGCAGTAGAGAGTGACGGTTCACCTCTCAATCTGCGCCATTTAATCTCTTAGATGCCACTGTCAATAGCGATTGCTGCCTCTAAGTGGTTTAAAAGAAGGGAGCTCCCTCTTTCTCCCATCGAAACCCTGCAAATGAGATCATGGGGTGCTGATGTCTTCACATGGCAGCCTAGGGCCTAATAAAGGCTCCAGGCTTGCCTACAGTATCTCTGTATGAGGCTGTGCTTCTCTGGTGCAGCCTGCTGGTTAATGTCAATATAGCACTGACAGTATAATAATCTTTTAATTCGCTATGTCGGAAGTTTTATTTAAAAAAATCCAAGTAAAAAAACACCATTTTCCATTGAAAAAAGCTTTTCAGTGAAACAAATGTAAAAATAAAATCCCTCCTACATACAGTATTTGGTATTGTTGCATCCATACCAACCCCCACTACACAATTATCATGTCAATTATACAGTGAACGATGTAAAAAAAAAAAAGGAAAAAAGCGAGACTTGCTATATTTGGCTTTTTGCCATAAAAAGCAATCCAAAGATTTTATGTACCCCAAAATGTTACTAATGAAAAGTACTAGTCATCCGGCAAAAATCAAGTCCATAAAGCAACCTAATCACCAAATTCTAAGGGTTTTATACTGTCAATCATAAAACCCAAAATAACCATTTTCCTCCAATTCTCCCAAATTCCCTCCACCATCCCCTATCTTCTCTAAGCATCAGGGAGATATGGATGTCATGGGGTACTGGGGGCCAGATTCCAGGGCTTAGCAATTATAGCACTAGTTATATGTAAAATATGTGATACTAAACACTGATCAAGCTTAGGGATGTTATCAATCCACAAAAAACAAAACAAAGCTAAGGCCTCTTTCACATTAACGGCAGGTAAAGGGTGCTGCCAGATCCGTGCTGCCGCAGGGACATGTGTGGGGCTGGAACCGTGCTCTGGCCCCACACATGTCACACAGTACATACACACACACACAGACATATACACATACAAATACATACTTACATGCTCCCGGGTCCCGGCAGGTCTTCACAGCACAGTACAGGAGCAGGACAGCGCGCACATAGGACGATTCCCCACAGCGCCCTCTGCTGGGCGCCGGGTGGAATCGTTCTATGTGTGCGCCGTCCTGCTCCTCCTGCGCTATGGTGACCTGCCAGGAGCATGTAAGTATGTATGTGTATTTGTATATGTCTGTGTATGTTTATGTGTATGTCTGTATGTGTGTATGTATGTATGTGTGCAGGTGACGGATCTGTCATGAACTCCTAGAAGCATTCCGTTCCGTCTTCAGACCAGTTTGCTCTCCGGTCCAGGCATCCGCACCAAGACGGATCCGTCATGACCCCCATTGAAAGTCAATGGAGGACGGATCCGTTCACCATTGTATCACACCAAACGGATCCGTCCCCATTGACTTTCATTGGGGGTCATGACGGATCCGTCTTGGTGCGGATGCCTGGACCGGAGAGCAAACTGCAGCATGCTGCGGTTTGCTCTCCGGTCTGAAGACGGAACGGAATGCTTCTAGGAGCATTCCGTTGTCTTCAGTTCAGTTTTGCCCCTATTGACAATGAATGGGGACAAAACTGAAGCGTTTTATTCCGGTATTGAGCCCCTATGACGGAACTCAATACCGGAATTATGAAACGCTAGTGTGAAAGTAGCCTAATACAGGCTCTGGAATTATTGGAACATCTAAAACCCTAGACATCAAAGAAAAAGAATCCTGCCACAAATAATAAACTAATGGGCATCCCCACCACTTATGGAAAATAGGACCCCATTGGCCACATCTCCTCCAACACCGTTCCGAGCTACTTGGATCACTTTTATTGATCTTTACAGAGGTAAGATGCCACCTCAGTGTAATCTTTCTTGATAACTCCCACATTGCTATTCCCTTCCCGAATATTTTGGGCCAGAGATTTGCCTTCCTCCAATCAAGTGCATCATAAACACAATTCAAGTCATTCTCCCAACACCTAAAGTGGGGGAGTTTAATAAACATCAGTGTAGTTATATTTGTGGAATAAAATTGTGAAATCCCTCTCTGTAGTGAAATATGCTATATGTTCCACAGAAAGAGCTAATTTATCTCTTAATTCTTCAAAACTTAACAACCGTTCTCCATGATATACAGTGAAGGAAATAAGTATTTGATCCCTTGCTGATTTTGTAAGTTTGCCCACTGTCAAAGACAGTCTATAATTTTTATCGTAGGTTAATTTTAACAGTGAGAGATAGAATATCCCAAAAAAAAATCCAGAAAATCAAATTGTCTAAATTATATATATGTTTATTTGCATTTTGCACAGAGAAATAGGTATTTGATCCCTCTGGCAAACAAGACTCAATACTTGGTGGCAAAACCCTTGTTGGCAAGCACAGCAGTCAGACGTTTTTTGTAGTTAATGATGAGGTTTGCACACATGTCAGAAGGAATTTTGGTCCACTCCTCTTTGCAGATCATCTCTAAATCATTAAGATTTCGAGGCTGTCGCTTGGCAACTCTGTTCTTCAGCTCCCTCCATAAGTTTTCTATGGGATTAAAGTCTGGAGACTGGCTAGGCCACTCCATGACCTTAATGTACTTCTTTTTGAGCCACTCCTTTGTTAACTTGGCTGTATGTTTTGGGTCATTGTCATTCTGGAAGACCCAGCCACGACCCATTTTTAATGTCCTGGTGGAGGGAAGGAGGTTGTTACTCAGGATTTTCCGGCACATGGCTCCATCCATTCTCCCATTGATGCGGTGAAGTAGTCCTGTGCCCTTAGCAGAGAAACACCCCCAAAACATAATGTTTCCACCTCCATACTTGACAGTGGGGATGGTGTTCTTTGGGTCATAGGCAGCATTTCTCTTCCTCAAAAAACACGGTGAGTTGAGTTAATACCAAAGAGCTCAATTTTTGTCTCATCTGATCACAGCACCTTCTCCCAATCACTCTCAGAATCATCCAGGTGTTCATTTGTTTTTGCACATGTGCCTTCTTGAGCAGGGGGACCTTGCGGGCACTGCAGGATTTTAATCCTTTACAGCGTAATGTACTACCAATGGTTTTCTTTGTGACTGTGGTCCCAGCTGCCTTGAGATCATTAACAAGTTCCCCCCGTGTAGTTTTAGGGTGATCTCTCACCTTCCTCATGATCAAGGATACCCCACGAGGTGAGATTTTGCATGGAGCCCCAGATCGATGTCGATTGCCAGTCATTTTGTATGTCTTCCATTTTCTTACTATTGAACCAACAGTTGTCTCCTTCTCACCCAGCGTCTTACTTATGGTTTTGTAGCCCATTCCAGCCTTGTGCAGGTCTATGATCTTGTCCCTGACATCCTTAGAAAGCTCTTTGGTCCTGCCCATGTTGTAGAGGTTAGAGTCTGACTGATTAATTGAGTCTGTGGACAGGAGTCTTTTATACAAGAGACCATTTAAGACAGCTGTCTTTAATGCAGGTAACGAGTTGGTCTGGAGGAGCCTGAACTCTTAATGGTTCGTAAGGGATCAAATACTTATTTCTCTGTTCAAAATGCAAATAAATATATATAATTTAGACAATGTGATTTTCTGGATTTTTTTTGGATATTCTAACTATTAAAATTAACCTACCCTAAAAATTATAGACTGTTCATGTCTTTGACAGTGGGCAAACTTACAAAATCAGTAAGGGATCAAATACTTATTTCCTTTACTGTAGGTAAGAAACCCTATTAATCCCTGACTCATACCATGGGGCAAGATCTAAATTCTCTACTTTGGTAAGTAGATAGTTCAAAGGTAGCTTTTTCCACTTGACCTCAGCTACATTCACTTGTTGAGACAAATACTCCCTCCAAACCTTCAAAGAGGCATCAATAGTAAACAAATCTGATCTTTATCCAACTTTAAATCTTTTCCAGACTTTAAAAAGCTAATTAAGGCCACTTTCACATTAGCGGCAGCACGGATCCGGCGGGTGAAGGGTGCCGCCAGATCCGTGCTGCCGCAGGTACACGTGAGGAGCCGGAGCAGCGCTCCGGCCCGACACGTGTCGCATACACATACACATACACACACACATACACACAGACATACTTACATGCTCCCAGCAGCTCCGCACAGCACAGGAGGAGGAGGACGGCACGCACATAGGAAGATTTCCCACAGCACCCTCTGCTGGAGGGAGAATCTTCCTATGTGCACGCAGTCCTCTCATCCTCCTGTGATGTGCAGAGCATGTAAGTATGTCTGTGTGTATGTGTCTGTCATGTGTGCTGTGCTGTGGACAGATCCGTCATGAACTCCATTGAAAGTCAATGGAGGATGGATCCGTTTACTGAGTGTGTCACACCAAACGGATCCTTCCCCATTGACTTTCATTGTTGGTCATTCCGGATCCGTCTTGGTGTGGATAAACAATACAGAGAGCAAACCGCAGCATGTTGCGGTTTGCTCTCCGGTCTGAAGACTGAACGGAATGCTTTCAGGAGCATTCTGTTTTCTTCAGTTCAGTTTTGTCTCCATTGACAATGAATGGGGACAAAACTGAAGTGTTTTTTTCCAGTATTGAGCCCCTATGACGGAACTCAATACCGGAATTCCAAATTGCAAATGTGAAAGTAGCTTAAGGGAGCTCTAACCATAGTTGTCTCAATCTCCATCCACCTTTTTGTTTGTTTCGGGTCCCACCAATCTTTTAATTGGGACGATACTACAGCATTATAATAATAGTTAATATCGGGTACACCCAAAACTCTCTGCAGGGTAAATGTACCAGATACAGGGAAAATAGTGCAAAAAAAAAAAAAAAGACTCATTGTCTCCCAAGGGTCTTTTAGCAACCTCTAGGGGGCAAATTATGTGGAAAAAATATATATAAAAAATGAGCTAAAAATTATTTAAAAACTGAAAACAAAATATATTAAAATACAAATAATCGTAAAAAAATAATAAAAGAAAAAAATAAAAAGGAAAAAGTGCAAAATAAAAGAGTGTTCACTGTCCCCCAACAATCTTTTTTGACCTCTTGGGGGGACATATTATGAGGCAAAACTGTATTTGAAAAAATAAGTAATAAACCAGTTATAAAAAAATATAATAAAATAAAAAATAATAAAAAAATATTGATAAAATACAAATAAAAGTAAAAAATAAAAATGATTCAGTACTAGTGTCCCATAAAGGTCTTTTTATGACCTCTTGGGGGACATTATGTAGCATAAATATATTAAAAATTAAGTTAAAAAAAGCTAAAAAAATAATAAAATATATAAAAGAAAAAACACCCACACCAACCAAAACCGTCGCCATTATCGCCCCATTCACACGAAACTATACATATTATATAACAAAACGACTTACATAAAAAAAGAACAAATTATAATAATTTATTTTGTTGTCAGTTTACATATTTAAAAAATAAGGAGCTATAAGTTTGAAAAAAAGGACTTTTTAAAAATGTTTTGTACACTTTCTCTCAAATAAAACTAAAAAATAAATTATAAAGCGCTATGTGTCATATAAAAAAATGTTGCAAAAATGATTTTGGAAGTCCAGCAAATGAAAAAGGTTACAACCGTTTGAACCACCATGTGTGCTAAGTCACAAAAAAAAGTGTCTGGTCATTAAAGCCTTTTCATGCCTGGTCATTAAAGTGTTAATCAATGAGCGCTTTCCCCATTAGAAAGGTAAAGTGCTTACTGGTTATTGCAGGGCACCTATAATTAGGGGACAGGAGAAGGTAATAACCAGTGAGCGCCGTCCTCTACGGTGAAGGAAAGCAGGATGGAAGGAAATGTTGCAGTCTTTCTGGATGGCCCCTGAAATAGAAGATTCATACCTGCTCCCCGCCGCTCTGGTCCTCTGCTCTGCCCCCACTATGTTTATATTCCGGTTCCTGTGCTGTTTACACCTGGCAGTGCATGGACATAGTCACATGCACCTCTCCAGCCAATGATTGGCTTCAGCTGTGGCATACTGCTTGTGTCCACATCACCACAGAAGCCAGTCATTGGCTGGAGCCGTCCATGTGACTACAGTATGCCCATGCACTGCCAGGTGTAAACAGAGTGGGGATCAGAAGGTGGAGGCAGCGAAGGCAGTGCGGAGAACCAGAGCAGCGGGGATCAGGTCAATATAACTCTTCAGTTTCAAAGGCCATGCCGCAGGAACTTGTTAAATAATCATTTTTTAACAGGAAATCCCTATAAAGGGAGTCTGTCACCTCATTTTCACCTATATAACTAACAGCAGTGCCCAACAGAAGATTGTATACACATCCCAGACATACCTGTGTGCACTGTGTGTCTGTATTACATGTCCAGAAAAAGCACTTTTATTCTGCAGGAAAACAGCTCCCAAGTGCCCGGCTCAAAGTGAATCTAAAAACAGTTTTCTCTCCCGACTCGATTTCTAACAGCTATATCTTCTGATATACTGGATATAATGCTGTGATTTTGGTATCATTTTAAAGCTTGGAATGCCAGCTTTCAAAGAAGGTCAGAAGGTCTATCTGCTACCAATCCCAAGATATGAGCAGCTAAAGCAGCCCTCCCCTCTTCAGTCTGGTTTGCTTTGAGCACTTGCAGCAGCAGAGCTGGACACTTGGGAGCTATTTTCCTGCAGAAAAAAAGTGCTTTTTCTGGACATGTAATACAGACATACAGTGCACACAGGTAAGTCTGGGATGTGTATGCAATCTTCTGTGGGGCACTGCTGTTAGTTATATAGGTGAATATGAGGTGACAGACTCCCTCTAAGCCCCTATTACACTGCACGATATTCAGGACAATTACTGGGTACAAGTGTTCATAGATACACTCATTCCTGATAATGGCCTGTATAATCAAGCCACTGATCAGCGGATAAATGAGCAATAACTCGTTTGTCGGCTGATTTGCATATTATATCAGTATGATGGACGAATATTGCCAGCTCATCTCCCTGTGTAATCAGTAAAGGGCTACCAATAATCAGTATAACTAAATGAAGGAGGAATGACTGTGGTAGTGATCATTCCTCCCCATCACTTAGCCTGTTTAATAGGCCATTGCAAATGAGCGCCGATCAACATTTTTTTGTTTGCGGCCCCTTGAAATAGAGCAATGTGACAATGCAGCCCTCAGACAAAAAAAGGTTGTCCACTCCTGCTTTAAACTGTTGAGCAGCATGTGGAGTGAACTGCCTAGGATTAGGCTTAGCCATAGAACTGCAAGATGCCACCACATACATTATATGAGGGTTTAATAACTGGCTCCGGCTGTTCTTTATCCCACATTGAGGTTTGGTATGGTGCCAGTGCACTTTTATGTAATTCCCCCGTGTTATGATATTTTTCTAAACCCTACAGAGTGTTTTCATTCATACCATTACACTTACATTTAGGATGAAATAAAATTACAGAGAAAATAGCGCACGTGATAGATCATAGCCGGCTGCACTTCAGTGAGGTACATTCAACTTGGTCTGCGAGCGGGAATAGAAAGCACCTCCAGGTCGTTATGTGGATTCCAGAAACCTTTTCTATTCCTCCGTCCTCTATAGTTTACACATTCCAGAAATAGTGCTAAACCACTGGGATTGCATTTAGCTATGATAGCCATCTCGAATGGCAAGAGAAGTCTGAAAGAATCACAATATCGTATTACATAAAAGACGTGGCTAGAAACCTCACGTTATTTCAGTCTGTCATCTTTCTGCTAAGGAATGGATCCTGTGCAATAGACTTTATGCATTTGACTTGGATTTAAAGGGGTAGTTTTTATTTGATTATATAATAGGAAACCATACAATTTTCTAATATACATGTATTTTAAATTCTGCATATATACCTTTCTTATATCAGGCGGTTGGCCCCTATATGAAGTAGAATGGTATAGCCCATGTATCAGTCCTGTGTAACGTGTCCATCATCAGTCATGTGACACTCGTCACATCGTATAATCCCTGACAATCAGTAAGCAGCAGTGTTACATGACACACATGTGCTGGGTCAGCACACAGGACACATTCATGTGATAAGTAAATAAGACTAGTGATGGAATCATGTTTTTTATTGCGGTTATTAGAGTAACTATATTACTGTATGCATTTACATGGCTGTCTGTCTGTAGGTGATTTGTAAAATGGCCGCCTGTCTCTAGGTTGTTAATAAAGATTAGTGTAGAAAAAAACACAACAAACACAGAGCCTGACAGACATGATGACATACTGCTACATGTAGTAATACTGTATATACTCTACATATTCTGCTCCTCAATACACTACTATTGACCTGTTAGATACCTGGAGAGAAGCAGGATGTCGATCTCTCTGGATTCATTTGTATCCATGCTGTTAATATGCAGATACAATTTAGTATACTGCAAGGCCTAGCATCCAATACTGGAAAAAGGTATTCTGTTGATATGCCATAAATGTTGAAGCTATGGTGGTGGTCGTTGCACACCACTCCACTTCTCCCAGTGGACAGGGCTGCCACTCCTTTGCTCCTGTGTTCTTTCGGCTCAGACCCGACAGCATTCCCTACATCCTACTTGGTGGGCCCAGCAGCCAGAGTAGTGCTGCTGGCGTTCCTCTTCTCCACACAGGCTGGTACCAGTCTATGCTGTGCCTGTAAGGTGCACACACAATCGCTCCAACTCTAAAAGGGCCACTGTGCACACCCTCATCTTTCCCAACCAATGGCTGGCCACCTAGGCCTACATAAGGCACCTTCCCTGCCAGACAGTGCTTGAGCAATAGGTTCTAGCATGCTCCTTTCACGAAGTGGTGTGCCTTAGGCCTCTTTCACATTAGCGGCAGCACGGATCCGGCAGGTGAAGGGTGCCGCTGGATCCGTGCTGCCGCAGGGACATACACACAGACACACACACACAGACATATACACATACAAATACACATACATACTTACATGCTCCCAGCAGGTCTAAACAGCGCAGGAGGAGCAGGACGGTGAGCACATAAGACGATTCCCCACAGAACCCTTTGCTGGGCGCCGGTCGGAATCGTCCTATGTGTGCGCCGTCCTGCTCCTCCTGCGCTGTGGAGACCTGCCGGGAGCATGTAAGTATGTATGTGTATTTGTATGTGTATATGTCTGTGTATGTTTATGTGTATGTCTGTATGTCTGTATGTATGTGTGCAGGTGACGGATCTGTCATGAACTCCATCGAAAGTCAATGGAGGATGGATCCGTTCACCATTGTGTCACACCAAACGGATTAGTCCCCATTGACTTTCATTGGGGGTCATGACGGATTTGTCTTGGTGTGGATGCCTAGACCGGAGAGCAAACCGCAGCATGCTGCGGTTTGCTCTCCGGTCTGAAGACGGAACGTAATGCTTTTAGGAGCATTCTGTTGTCTTCAGTTCAGTTTTGTCCCCATTGACAATGAATGGGGATAAAACTGAAGCGTTTTATTCCGGTATTGAGCCCCTATGACGGAACTCAATACCGGAATTATAAAACGCTAGTGTGAAAGTAGCCGTAGCTTGTATGCCTGTTCCATGTACAGACTCCTGCCTGACTTCTGGATTGGACCCTTTGCTGCCTGACCTAACCATAAACTGTTTATTTAATGGCATGAACCTGGCCTGCTCTGACTTGGATCCGGAATGACCCCCCATTGGAAATCAATGGAGGACAGATCCGGATTACTGGTGTGTCCACACCAAACGGATCCGTCCCCATTGACTTCCATTGGGGGTCATTCCGGATCCGTCTTGGTGCGGATGCCTGGACCGGAGAGCAAACCGCAGCATGCTGCGGTTTGTTCTCCGGTCTGAAGACGGAACGGAATGCTTTCAGGAGCATTCCGTTGTCTTCAGTTCAGTTTTGTCCCCATTGACAATGAATGGGGACAAAACTGAAGCGTTTTTTTCCGGTATTGAGCCCCTTTGACGGAACTCAATACCGGAATTTAAAAACGCTAGTGTGAAAGTAGCCTTACGCTTGTCTCTGATTATAGTTTTGCCTGGTCCCTCAGTGCTGTGCACCTGTGTTTCTTAACCCCCATGGGTCAGCAGTCACTTAAACACAGACTACTCCATGGTGGCCTGGTTGTTTCCCTGCAGTGGAATCCAGATGCCTGTACAGGGGTTTAAGGGTGAAGACAAGGAGGGCACTTAGACAATGCCTTTAGGAGTATTTTCAAGCCAAGTCTGTTCAAGTGATACAGTGGATCAAGATTTCCTTGATTGTGAGTTGTGAGTACTCCTTTAGGATAAAAAAAAACAACTGTTTTTGCATGTTTATTTTAACCACATTTTCTGTTGTATTGTAATAGAAAAGAAGAGAAATGTAACTAAAAACATGTAGTTTTATAATTAGTATTTACCTAGACCTGCTTTCACACTATTTCATCAATTTACAATACATTTTTTCCCACATGGAGTTAAATGATTGACTACTGGCATAATGTTTCATTTTCCTTCTAATAATCAAAATTCAGCTCATAACTTTCCACAATTTCTCAGAAACTTTGCAGTATTTAAATGGAAAATCAGAACTGCCTTCTTCATTTCCAGGTTTGTAATACAACTGTTAGATCAATTTCACACTAAGATCAACTATAAAAGCCATGAAATGCATCTGGATTACATAAACGCTTAAGCAGAAGTAAATCTCATAGTCATATATGAAATTTACATAATTACCTTCTTTATCTAGGAGTATTACATCCTTATATCTCTGATCCACAAGGGGCATGATATGAAGTGATAAACAATAGTGCCACTACTGGGTGCACTATTAGGACCAAACAGAACCTTGCAACTCAATAGCATAAAAAAACATTATGTGTGTAGCATATCAGGGGCAGGTAAGCATTGGTATGTACACTGTAAACAATGACATTTATACCACTATTCTGCTAAATTTTCTGGGAAATGAGACTTAATGCTATAGTCTGTGCATATGACCTGAACACCTGGTAACAACCTGTTTATTGTAATAACATTATTTTCCATCTATGGTAGCAGCAGATCCCTGATGGCAGTGGTGGGTTGTGCCAATGTGCCAATAGCTCCTTGGAATCATGCAAATAAGTAGCCCCTTGACAAAAAGTATATAAGCAACCTAGATCCCTTGTGAGACAGTAATTTGTGGATCAAATTGCTCACTTGCCCACATTTACTAGATTATGGCGTAAACTGGATAAAAATATGGCGCAATTTGGAGCATCAAGGGTTAGATGTCACAAACCAGCAGGTGTGAACCCACTGTGCCTCGCGCCCTACCTCCTCTAAGAGCGTTGTCTAAGTGAAACCCCTCGTTCTTCACAATTACCCCTGATGGTGGGGATAGACTTTCCGAGGGGAACACCAGGTCGCTACCTCCTGAGGAGGGTCGGGACACGAGGCAGCTGGTCCAGGGGGACCAAGAGATACCTGCGAAGCTACCTGTAGTACAGCGGTGGTCAACAGGCCGGGTCGAATCCAGGAGAGGCAATACAGGACCGAGGAATGAGGCAGAAGCAGAGTCAGACAGGCAAAGGGTCAGGGCAGGCGGCACAGGTACGTAGTCAGGCAATCCGGGTCGGCAACGGGAAGGTCAATGCAGGCAGGCAAGGATCAGGCGGGTAGCGGAGTCGAATAGCAAGGCACGGAACACAAGCGGGAACAGGTATAACCAAAATGAAAGATAGGACCTTGACACTGAGGCATCTTGGGAGAGGGCTGAGCAAACTAAATAGGTCCAGGGTTGGTCAATCAGGACACATGACCAACCCACATGACCTAGCATGGTCACATGATCGAAACAGCTTCAGCCCAGAGGGAGTGAGTAATACAGGGCAGTATGGAAGCTCTGGAGCAGATCATCGTGCAACAGCACTACACAAGACTGCAGCGGTGAATGGAAAGTACAACCAGCAGCTCACCGCTGGACACGACGCTCAAAACGGCATAGGTAAGCAGGGGTACAGCGGTGCACAGCAGCTGCTGTTACATTAGACAGGTTATCTGTGCCTAACCAAAAAAGGATTGCCTAATGGAAAGGGCATAACTTTGTGGGTAAGAGCATTACCTAAGATGTGACAATTTTTGACAGAATTCCACCACAATTTTAGCATAAAATTCTGTCCCAAACTTAGCCAAACAAAAGTTAGTATAGAGTTAGACAAAAGTGTCTATCTCTGCACCCCTCACCTACAGAATTAGTAAATCTGCCCCAAAGTGTTTCAATGTAATACCGTATGGCACCTGTTAACCCAGTGATATAATGCCCAGTACTAGGGGATGTCATTAAGAAATTTCCATTTCTGGCAATTCAGTGAGCAGATGACAAAGTAGGATAATGTCAGGCTCTTGATGAGCCAGGAAGATCTTGTCTAATACCTGATGACAAAGCAGTCATTTCCAGGTCAGCCAGTGGTAAATTTTCCAATTCTTTGTAATTCAGTTCCAGTATCCAATTATCGGGTTACCATGCCCAGTTGTCATTAACCTGGCCCTAAACAATGGTTGTCATTTACCTGGCTCTAAGTAATGGTGCTTTGACTCTGCTTCATTCCTAGAAACCTAAAGATTGACACACCAGAATAAGCTTATCCTTTTCTGTACCCATCCTAGCAATCAGAAATTAATAGTTCAGTCAGGCTATATATACTGGATTAAAGGGGTTTTCCTTTTTGTAGGAACATCCTTTAAAATAATCATTTATGAAGGTAGCTGTAATTTTGTAATGTATTTCTTTTACCTCTAATTTCCTGTGATGTTATGATCATGGGCGTGTCAGTGATAGGGGAGTGTCTACATAACTAGATGGGTGGGAGGAGCTATAAACTAGCTGGGGTGTTAGGGGCAGTGATAGAGGAGTGTCTATGTAACTAGCTGGGTCGGAGGAGCTATAAACTAGCTGGTTGTTGTTATAGGCAGTGCTGGAGCTGTGTCAGAGAAAGGAGAAGTGTATCATGGGTTTGGTTGGATACAGGAACAGGAAATGCTACATACAGGAAACCAGAGTGATTTGCTTACATTGTAAAAAAATGGGTCAGGCGAGTCCAAATTGAAAAACAAATCATGGAGAAGATAGAGATGTACATGATATAAGCAACTACATGAGCATATCTGTTAAAAACCATAAGAATCATGGAAAACCCCTTTAAAAACATCCAGCATGATCAGTTTTACTGGATGCCTGATTGTTTGGACAAGTAATTTCATTGAAATATGCTAGACTGTGAATAAGAGTTTATTAGCTATAACTGAATCACTGCTTATGTGACATAAGCACTGCCATTGGCACTTTTGCACTGCTCAAAAACATGCTGAAAAATTAGCAACGCAATGGTGTGCTTTAATACAATTTAAAAAGCATCAAAAGATCCTAGGTTAATCTCATCATCCCCATCTCCAATAATAACCCAAGGATCCTGGGCTCGTATCACCCCATTCAATCTGAAGCTCCTGTCGGGGCTCCTCTAAGGCTTCTGTTCATCAAATCCAAAACTCCTAGTCAAAGATTCTGCAAAACTTTGCCAAAAAACTCAACAATACACGCAGAAGCCCCACCACTGTGCAAGCCCTTATTTTTGCCAAATAAATGACGTTAAAGCCAGAGACATTTTTGAGAATAATATATTTTATTTATAGAATTATTTTTATAGTGATTTCAAATAAATAAAGGATATGAAATAATGAATTTCTGCTATGTAAAACAATGAAATAACTGTGACTCAAAGGAACAAACGATATAAATACTTTGATATTTTGTTCAGTTAAATAAATGTGTGTAAAATGAATGACATGCCAATGTAGTTATAGAGAACCATAATAAAGCAAGGTATACATGTAAAGAAATCATACACCTCATAATAAACTGATCTTAAAGGGAGTCTGTCACCTCATTTTCACCTATATAGCTAACAGCAGTGCCCCACAGACGATTGCATACACATCTCAGACATACCTGTGTGCACTGTGTGTGTGTATTCCTCGTTCAGAAAAAGCACTTTTATTCTGCAGGAAAACAGCTCCCAAGTGTCCAGCTCTGATGCTGCTGCAAACCAGACTGGAGGGGGGAGGGCAGCTTTAGCTGCTCATATCTTGGGATTAGTAGCAGATAGAAAAATGGTTCTGACCTTCTTTGAAAGCTGACATTCCAAAATGATACCAAAATTACAGCATTATATCCAGTATATCAGAAGATATAGCTGTTAGAAATCGAGTCGGGAGAGAAAGCTGTTTTTACTTTCACTTTCAGCCGGGCACTTGGGAGCTGTTTTCCTGCAGAATAAAAGTGTTTTTTCTTGACATGTAATACAGACACACAGTGCACACAGGTATGTCTGGGATGTGTATACAATCTTCTGTGGGGCACTGCTGTTAGTTATATAGGTGAAAATGAGGTGACAGACTCCCTTTAACAGAGCAGCAGAATGAACCATTTTATGCATTTTGTCAGCATACTTTAAAGAGGTTGTGCAGGATCCTAAAAAATGTAATTTAATTGTGTAAGCCTCAGCTAGTCCCCAACAGACATAATAATGTACCTGTCAACTTTTCCTAAGTCCCCACTTCAGTCTCCATGCTCCCGCTGCCCTCCGTTGTTAACAACCCAAACTTCCAGGTTGTGGACGTAGAAGAGCAGCAGCCACAACACTTCCCATAGTTCTGTGTACTTCAAGATCCGCCAGAAAATTTAAACTCCTACTACACCCTTCCCTGGATGCAAAACTCCACCCACTGCAGCCTCCATCATCCCCTTTCTGTCTCCTCCTAATATTTCCTTCCACACAGCATCCATATGACAAGAAGTGGACTCCACCTACCTTGCTTGTGGATTGAGAGCATCGACCAGCCGATTCCAAGATCACAGAGGTCTAACATCATGACCATTTGGGTGGGGACAGAGGGCATCATAAGAGGTCCGGTCGTGATGTCAGAGGAAATACAGTCTCCACAGAGGACGCATATATGTGACCACTCTCCAGAGTGGTATACTCGGATAACCCCTTTAAGGGAAACTGTGAAAGCCATGGTGTCTAATGCACGTTCTCCTCAGTAATCATGATGTCTAATGCCACTGCTGTATCTGGTAGGTTTCTAAATAATAAAATATCAAGTAGAATAGACTGTACTTGGATGATTGCATAAAATAATTCAGGAATAAACTGGGTTACAACTGCAAATCTGCCTAGTTCTGTGTATTCTGGTGATGTCACTGAATCTTTTCCAGGTCACTTTCTCTTGATGACGGCAGACTTTTAAAAAATGTAATCTCTCGTTCCTCCATGCAGAGGTCTGGAATGATCACACTGCCTGAGACATGCTGCTGCTGCATAAGGCTCACTGTGTAGCCTCACATTTGTCGACCTGCATCTGTATTCTTCTAGCATCCTGTTCAAGAAGCATCACCTTCAGATACATGGGATCTGATCACCATTTTGTGTGGTGCCCCAGCAAAGTATCATGGAGTATGTTCTTACCACAGCTACTGCTGAAAGATGGCCCTTGACAAAAGGTCAAAAAATGTGTCCTGCTGCTTTCTTAAAAAAAAACAAAAAAAAAAAACAAACTATAATGAGATGTACAATTTCAAAAAGAATATGAAACACTGGGAAATCAGAAACATTTTTAAAAAATTCCCAACTCTTGCTCCCTTTATTTTCATACTGTATTTCCCCTGGTCCTACTTTGTCTCATATTATAACGAATACAGAGAAATGAAACTGAAAAATCTCTCTGTGCACCAGGAGCTCATGCATGATCCCCCTCCTCCTCCTTATGGTCCCGAGACAGGATGTAGGACAAGTGGCCGGAGCATGAGCCTCCCTGCTGTGTCCTATCTGCAGTAGTACAAAAAAATTATTAATCCCTGCCTGTTGGTTAAGCTCAGTTCCTCTCTCGGTCTCTACTCAAATCTAGCTGAAGCAGATCAACATGAGATTAACCCTGTTGTGCAACCACTCTGCAAGATTTCCACAAGACTGTTGTGTCAAGATCATGCAGAAAGTGCTGCAGACTGGCAAACAGCGAGGGCAACTAGATTCCACATTTACTTTTATCCAGCTTTAGGTTTAGTGTTCTTTTAAGGATAAGACGATAAAATACTGGCACAAATGAATGCAGAAAATACCAACACAAACAGCTCTGTAGGCAAAAAGGGACAGTTCTATATCGACGCCATTAATTCCTGGGGTAGAACATTGCATATTTCGAGGTCCTGAAGCCAAGGAGGTCTCTCATCTCATTTCGGAATTTAGAAAGGTCCTGGCGGAGCTCATTTAGGTTTTCTACTGTGGCTTGGTCAGTGCTTTGCATCTTCTGCCTCATTGAAGTCAAGTATCGATGTACCAGACAGCACATGACCTTCTGGTAGTTCTCATCTCTCTTCTGCCTGAGACTCTTCCATTCCTATAATTTACAACCATGAACATATGTAATCAAATTAATTAGCACATGGCACATGGATTGTAACAGAATAAAGTGAAACTCATAAGTAAGGAGTGTGTATAAGATTAGAAACACGTGGCTGCTTTCTTCCAGAAACACTTCCACTCTTTTCGAGCATCATCTGATCCACATTTTTCAGTCCAATGCTTATAGCAGATATAGCAACGGCAACTTGACACTTAGGCTACTTTCACACTAGCGTTTTTGCTGGATCCGCCAGGGTTCAGCAAAAACACTTCCGTTAATGATAATACAACCATCTGCATCCATTATGAACAGATCTGTTGTATTATCTTTTGCATAGCCAAGAAGGATCCGTCATTAACTCCATTGAAAGTCAATACAGGACGGATCAGTTTTCTATTGTGTCAGAGAAAATGGATCTGTCCCCATTGACTTGCATTGTGGTTCATGAAGGATCTATCTTGCTCTGCATCCCAGGGCGGAAAGAAAACCACAGCATGCCGCGGTTTGCTCTCCGGTATGAGAACGGAATAGAATGAATTTTGCATTCCATTCTGTTCAGTTACGTTTTGTCCCCATTGACAACGAATGAGGACAAAACGGAAGCGTTTTTTTCCAGTATTGAGATACTATGACGGATCTCAATACCGGAAAATATTAATGCTAGTGTGAAAGCAGCCTCAAAGAGTAACTAAACCTTTATATAAACTTTTACTATGTTGTCCCTAATGCCCTATCTCTAATATACTTTATTAATCAATTTTCTATTTTTACTACACTTTTCTCTGCCTAAAGTGCACCATTCAGTGTGCACTTAAAATTCAGCTCAGTGGTGTACAGAATACACATTTTATCAATGGGGCTGCAGCAGCTCTGTGAGCACGGGCAGGAGCACACATTGCTGCTCCTACCCGTGACCCCGGAGGTTTCCTAACTCTTGGCATAGCACAGGGTACCCTGTACCGATGTACTATACCAGGATTAGCTGAGGTAAGTGGGCTCCTGCTTCTGTCTGCTCTGCTAAGCTAAGCTGCATGCCCATCCCAGTAAGCTACACCTACTTTTTATAGTTTTGCCAAACATGGTGAAAGAGGCAAAACTTAATAATTCCCCTAGCTTCACTGATCTGAAGGAATGATGACCCACATTTAATAATGTGAAGGCACAGAGATCTTGTTGTAAACTGTGCCAAAATTTGGTGTAAACTGACACAATGTAACAAATCTATGAATGGCTTCGCGCCAGAATGTGTATGAAGTGTTTGTGACATTTTTAATGTGGTCCGTGCCATTCCTAGAATTTTGTATTTACTAAGGGGTGGACAGATGTTTTGTGGGCAGAGTTTTATTTTTAGCTAGATTTATCACTTGTGACATTTGAAATGTTGGGCAAAAAGTTTTTTACTCCCTGCCTTCCAAGAGTCGTAGTTTTTTATTTTTTCGTTCACAAAGTTATATAAGGGCTAGTTTTATATGGGATAAATACTATTAAGGGCACTTAATAGTTCGGTCATTTTCAGAGGTTTATATGAATAAGGCCTTATTCTCATTGTTAGCGCTGTAAAAATCTGTATAAACTGAATTCTCCTAGTGTTGCCATAGGACCCACAGTAGTTGTGTGCTCGGCTTCTATGGTTAAGATGCAGCAAATCTTAACTTGACACTTAACATGTTACATACACATTGCAGCAAACTCTCACTTGACTTTTGCATTGGTTTTTTTTGTGTTAAGTGACAATTTTGCTGCAATAGTTTATTAAGCTCTTTGTGTCAAGTTAGCTACATATGTATGTATGTCACTATTCCAGGTGTTGTGACCTCTTTTTAGAGTAAATCTGATATGGTGCAAATTGTAACAAATTTATCACATGGCATGCGACTTTTTGAAATGAGCCCTACCACAATCTAGGCACTTTCCACAAAATGCATTTGTTTCCAAATGTGCCAAAATTAAGAACTGGCGCGTGACATTTATTAAATTTGGAACAAAAAAAAATGTCTCAAACAGCAGACACTCCAAAAATCCACAAATAGAAGAAAGTAAAACGGCACTCTCCATAAAGCAGGACGGGCGGTAGAAGCAGGAGAGCAAGGCCTACGTCCATTTCACGTCAAGGCCTTGAGAAAGCGTCTACTGACGCAAAACAGCTGTAGGCTGCCTGCACTCCTGCTTCTTTCTGCCCTCCTGCTTTCGCACATTATGGAATAAATAAAAGAAGATTAGCTTCATGGTGAGTGACATGTTGTTTTCTTTTATTCATGAATTTCATTTTGGACTTTGGGGGTCATGTATTATACTGAAATACGCCTATATTAGGCATATTTCAGGCACAGATAGAGGCGCAACAGTTAGTTGCGCCGCAATGTGCGATTTTTCCGCTCTCACAGGTCTAAAATTGTGCCAAATTTTTGAAAAATTTACCAATGGTTCTTCACCATTTGTTACATTTCTTGCACAAATTACCTAGTAGTTTTTCTGTCTAAAGTCTAATGCTTTCTATTATAAAGATAACATCACTTTCTTCTGCACCAGGCGACTGGAGTAGACTGGAGTGATTTTTGTACAAGTTGCAATTGATAAATATGGCTAAAATGTAACTCTTCCCACAAAATATATATGTGCCATTGTTTAAATACAAAATGCCAGGCATGGCACAAACCACAAAAATTTAGCAAAATTTACTGCACTAACAAAACAGCAATAAATACTCCACTCCCCTATGGAAAATGTCTAGGCTGTGGTCAGAATATATCTGCTCTACTGTGTATAGCTCACAAAGGGGCATGGTATAAAACGAAAAGACATGTGTTAGCAGGAAAGGGGTGTGTCCTGACATTTTACACCAAAACCGTGCCATAATTCTGGAGTAAAGTTCTGTTGCAAGTTAAGCCATTCACTAGGAGAAGTAGGAAAAGAAGGGAAAAGTGTCTAGCCATGCACCAAACTTATCATCTAATCTGAGCCACAGTGATAAATTTAGTGCATGTCTAGACTGTCTGACCAAAGGGGTAATGTATCAAGTGCACTTTGCCAGAAAAATTTATTGATTTTGCCTGTTTTGTCTGTGAAGTAGGCATTTAAAAACTGATGAAATATTTAGCAAATTTATCATTGCAACTTTTTGCATGGACCCTAAAGTCGCATCTGCGTGTGATCATGCTTGGTTCACCTCCACAGTATCTCCCCCTGGATTAAATTTACCGAGAATGTGTACTTTTATTGGATATTTGTATTTTTGGACTATTCTGCATGGACATATTTTATATTTACTGCACATGAGTTCATCTACTAAGACTGTAGAAAAAAGTAAAGCAAGGATGCAAGTAAAAACAAGTATGTTAGTCTTGAATAAAATAAAAAAAACTGCAATGAGATTATAGAAGTTTTCTGTTGATAGAATTGTGAAACAGGATCAAATCTTAAACCTGTTTTTTTTCAACGGATAAAATTAATCAATTAAAGGACATGTGTCATCAGAAAATAGCCTGGTTTAGATCAAGTTTTTGATATTTTTTTTTTGAATTCTTGGTGATATTTTTTTCCCATGCCACTATATGTCAAGACTCCCTGTTCTGTGGAGATCAGCCATTCTCAGCCATCATCTCATTATCATCACAGGAAGGTATACAACGACAGTTATTACTAATATATAGATAACACAGGATCTGCCATTCACAGTAGGTGATGTCACAGCTTATCTACTCCACCTCTCTGCACAATGACCTCTTCACAAGTCACAGGACAAGCCTAGAACACTCTCCCATAGAAGTCATCGAACATCTCCTGTTGTACCTTTGGTCCATTTAATTTGTGGCCCCATAATCTTGCATAGACAATAAAATAAAAAGTATTGGTTTTAATTGGTAAAAATATTGGTTTTAGATTCCCATCAAGACCTTAGAAATAATACTGTACTACTAAGATGTATACTGGACAGAGGAGTCAGAGAAGGACGAGCTCCCATATTCTAGAAAAATATAAATTAAATAGGTACACCTCTCTTTAAAACAGGTGTGGAACACCTCCTGAATATCAGCATCTCCTCTTACCATATGGCTCTCAGGAGATCCAATTTCATGTATATGGGATAGGGATTTCAGGGCACGAATACTTCTGCACACTAAAGTTCTCTATTTTTGTCTTAATTATTGCTTGTGTTACAGTAAAATATATTTTGTACCTTCAAAGTCGTAGCACATGTTTAAAATCAAATGGTACCACCCCATCTAGAAATCCTTTTCCAGGTTGTAATACAACGGGGGTGGGAAATACTTTTGCAAGTCACCATAGGTCTATTGGCTTCCCATGGAATTAGCCCATCTGTGTGTTTATAGAGAAATTAGATTGTGAGCCTCGCCGGTGACAGAGACGTGATTGATGACAATCTCATTATAGTTCTGATAGTTCTGCAGAACAATGTTGGCACTATATAAGAATAAGCATTTATGAGGTCAGGAGATGAGAGATAAGAGTTACACATGAGCTATCAGATGATGGGATTCAATGAAAACAGAACATAACAACCTGATTTTTAACAACAGATGGGTTTTCAATCCTGTATCTTAAAAATGGCAGAACATTTTTAATAAATACCAACTGAAAAAATAATTTTTAGTCCAAAATGAGTAAAATGCAATCATAAAAAATTCTCCATAGACTTACATAGACTGTAAGTAAAAAATAATAATTCTTGGAAAAAGCTTCTTCTATGCTGCATTCCTCTTGTAAATCCTTGATACATATTTGGAAATTCTTGGAGGGTTAGCTTAGACTTGGATCTAAGGTAAGAATATTAAAGGGATTTATGCTGCCTGGAATAGGTTAGAAAACAATTACTGGTCTTACCTTGAGACTGTTCTGTCGCTTGACCCTTCCTGATGGAGTATGGGAACAGATCCACTTGCTCAGACTGTTGAACAGATAGCATATAGTCTTGGGAGATGGGAAAATATTGAAAGGTGGAGGGAGCGTACATTTGTCATCAAAATAGCTCAGCCACAGCTTAGCCCGGGCAAACTTCCACTCTTTATCCTCGTGGTTCTAGGAGGCCAAAGATACCAAGAGATCAGACGTAGAAAGAGGTTAGAGTATAGAGAACTAGTACACCCAAGGTTATCTGCTTCGGTTTGACCTTGTATCATCTGTATCCAAGCAGGAACAAAGGCATAGTTCCTTTGTCAAGAATGATAATAAATGCAGCAAAAAGGGTACATACAGTCAGATAACTGTTAATAGAAATAATATCTCCAAGGTCTTAGCTAAAAGGGACAGATCAGAGTGCCTGGAGCAATATGATTACTACTAATAATAAAAATAATTATTGTAAAAGTCTGTCATATAATGTGACAGTAAATGGATTCTCATAATTAGAATTATATTTGCCAGTATTTATAATAGAAAAAGGCAAAAAGAAAAAAAAGCACATACATAATCCAAAACATCCTTTTTTGCCAGAACAGCTAATATTTTTAATTGGACTTGTCCAACTTGAGTTTAATTTGGATAATAACAACTAACCACAGCGCCGCTATGCCTAAGATAAGCGTATTTCAGCTTAATAAATGACCCCCTACATCTTTAGAATACCTACATATAGTCACAACAGTGGTTTTATTTGTATTATACAATATTAGACCAAATTTAAGACTTAATGAATAAAAAATATACAGATAACTTACAGCGATGAGCCGGAAGCTTTTGTGCAGCATTGCTACCAGAAGCTTGGTCAATACAATTACAACCACCACGTTGTATGTGCCAACTATTACTGCTCCCACAAAAGACTGAAGTTCATCATTGTAGCTAAATCTGGTCACAAAGAGAGCTACATGTGCCAGCGAGAAAATGTACCAGAACAGGGCATAACAAGTACCAATAAACCTGGAGAAAACAGGAAAAAATAAAAGTAAGTTAAGCTAGTAATTTATGAACACCTCTGCCTGTACCACTTGTATACACAATCACTATCATACATGGAAGCACTCCTAGTATATCTAGAAACAAGATTATTAAAAATGTAACAGACTGAATGTGTTATTCATCACACTGGGTTTACACTGCAAATGATGTCAGATATAGTATGGCTTGTTTGTTTGTCATTTGACAAAACTCATAGTAACATCATTGCACCTATTGCTTTCTATCAAGAGTTACAGTCTTGACAGATGTAGATTTTTAATAATCTAGCTTGTGCATATAAAGAGCATATACGGTAATGTGTAAAAACTTTAGGCATTTGTTAAGTTTATTTTTATCAATTAACAAAGTGCAAAATTAATGAACTAAAGAGAAATCTAAATCAAATCACTATTTGTGACAACCCTTTGCCATCCAATCAGCATCACTTCTTCTACGTAGAGTTGCACAATTTGTGAATGAATTCAGCATGGAGCCTGTTCCAAACATCTGGGAGAACTAACCACAGATCTTCTGTGGATGTAGGCTTGCTCCAATCCTTCTGTCTCTTCATGTAACCCCACACAGACTTGATGATGTTGAGATCAGAGCTCTGTGGGGACCATATCATCACTTCCAGGACTCCTTGTTCTTTACTCTGAAGATAGTTCTAAATGACATTGGGTGTATCTGGGACCTACAGATTTCTGCCAGTTCTGAGTGGTTGATAGAACATCTGATTTCCATTGGAAGTAAGCATGATGTGTCTTTCATCTCCTGCACTAAGTTTTCAGCAAATGGAGTTGGGGATTTGGTCAGGAATAATGTTGTCCTCAATGCTGAGAAACACCAGCAGATACTTATCCATCATACATTAGTACATACATCATACATTAGTAATAACCCCAAACATAGAGCAAATGGTGTAAAGTAGAACTGGCTTAGTTGCCCATACCAAGCCAATCAGATTTCACCTTTCATTTTCCAATGGAGCTGTGAAGAATGAAAGGTGGAATCTGATTGGTTGCTATGGGCAACTAAGACAGTTCTACTTTACACCAGTTTGATAGATCTTCCCCAATGTCATTAAGAACTATCTTCAGCGTAAAGAAGAACAAGGAGTCCTGGAAGTGATTATGTGGCCCCAACAGAGCTCTGACATCCACACCTCCAAGTATTAGGCCAACCACAGCACACTTCAGAATGGGCACTTAGTAATAATATAAGCTACTCTATGACTGATCATGGCCAGTGTAAGCTTTTTACAGTACTGTACATGAACAATAATAATAAGAATTTATTATTATCATTCATTTTTTCAATCAGGGTCACCTAAAATTAGCAAGGGACTTACGAGTGGAAGGTGTCATTGCTCTGGCGTTCACAGAAGATTCCAACGCAGTCCTTGGGTTCAGCGTCTGTATATCCTTTATCGTACAATTGTGTCAGTCCAATGGTAAATGAGAATAGGACTAGAAGGAACATGCCAAGGAATTTTCCAAAATCTTGTAACATCTGACCCATAGAGATCTAAAAAAAATTGCAATAATTATATAAGTTAGCAATCAAATCATTATACTTTTTATATAATATCTGGACATGAATGCAGCAGGAAATTTGGGGTAATTCCTGTGTTTTTCACATTTATAAAGATAGTTCACTACTTTGATTAGACTTCCTATCGACAATCCCCACCAAACATGACCTCAACTGTAAGGGAGTGGTGAGCAAAGTACATGGTGATCTTCATAAGAATGCGCAAGGTCCTTCAACTACAGTTATAAACTCATAAATACTATTTTTGCTCTCATGAAATTCCTACTTCAAAGCAAAACTAGATTTTGATTTAGATTTCCAACTTTCATGGGATTATATGGTTTAATGCCTGAAGCCAGTGGGATTTTATCCTGAAGCAGAAAGCAAACATGCTTGACTTCCCAAGTTTAGCAGAGTCACGTTGTCTATTCTCTGGCAAATAAAGTCATGAAACAGAGAGGCATTAGCGTGTAAATCCAGCCATGATTATATCCAGCTCTGATTACAGCTGGAGGATAACAGCTCACGTGCTGCACTGACATTCTTTGCTCTGTTGGATAGTAGATACTGCTGAGATTGCTCTGCTGCACAATGTACCTCTGGGTTACAGAAACAGAATTCACACAGAGGGTTGCAGGTGTATGACGATATACTAGAGTTAGAAAACAATAACATTTAAAAATCACATCATTATTCTACTGTTAGCTCCATATTTTATAGTTTGCATTGCTACAGTTTAAAAATGAACTATACATTAGCTATGTAAGCTGTTTATGGTCTTTATGAATGGTGGCATCACAAAAACATAATTTACTGGGACAGCTTGATTGTCCAGAAATGCCCCATTCATCTGCAGTCCCTGGCTGTATTACAGTGTGCATGATATTATGATGTAGTATAGCCAGAGTGTTACAAAGAGAATGTAGATCCACTGTGTCACTTGACCAGATTTGGCTTTGGGGTACTCCTAAGTGGCCTCCCTTGGTCTTCATTCTTTAACCGTTATACAGAGATCTGGACTCTGCTGCAGGAGAACCACCAGGCTGCTACCTCTTGAAATAGTCACTGTGTGACTGACAGCTGACCCACTAGGGTTAAGAGACACTGGTACAGAGCACTGCGGGATAGGGAACACTGTAGTTGGGAACAGACCAAGGTCAGGGCAGGTAGAGTATGTGCAATCCAATAAACAGTCCACGGTCATGCTGGGCAGCTCAGGGTCAGAATGGAGATCAGGTAGAGGTCAGGTCAGGCAGCAAAAGGTCAAATTCAAGAAAAAGGCAGCAATTGGTACACGGACAGACAAATATTAAAAACCAGCACACCTCAGCAGGCACCTTCCAATAGGGGAAGATGACTAAAGTACCCCAAGGTATCCAGCCACTGGCTGGGGAAGAATAGGGTGTACAATGGCTCTTTAAAAGTCGAAGGGAGCGTCTGAGCCTGATTAGCTTATCTATGAGTGTGTAGTGCCCTGGAGCAAGGGTGCTTTGAACTATGGATGTTTGTGGACATTTGCCCCTATTTCTACTATGCAAAGCAATCAACTCCCTACTTTATTGCACTTTGAAGTGTTAAAGGTGTTGTCTGAGATTTTTTAACTCATGACCTTTCCTCTGGATATATCATCTGATTGGTGGGGGGCCGACACCCAGGACCCCCGCCACTCAGCTATTTGAGAAGGAAATTGCGCTCGCAGTAGAGGCCTACTCACAAATCTGCCTAGGCCATGTGATGTCATGTTCATTGGTCATATGGCCTAGGCACAGCTCAGTCCCATTGACATGAATGGGGCTGATCTGCGATACCAAGCACAGCCGCTGTCTGATGGTCAGTGTTGTGCTTGGCAAGCTGAGAGAATGCTACAGTGCACCTGCGAGCACTGGCACCTTTTTAAGCAGCAAATTGGTGGGGACCCAGGTGTCAGACCCACATTGATCAGATACTGATGACCTATTCAGAAGATAGGTCATCAGTTAAAAATCTTGGACAGCCCCTATAACCTGCACTGTCATTTATGCTACTGTTTCATATTGTTGAACTGCATTATACACTGCACTGTTGAAAGGGTTAAAGCACAGCCAGCTAATACTGAGCGACTTTATAACTTTCTAGCTATGCAAAGTTTTGGAGGGAAAAGAACAGATACACTGACCTTCTGACAGTGTGGTTAAGCTCTGTTGATTGTGTCTGAAAACTTGTTTATGTCTGTAAAATGGCTTATTCATTCCCATAGACTTGCATTGAATCGCTATACAAGTGTATGATAGACAGAAATTGTAACATTGTTTCCATTTAGGCTGTGTGTCTCCAGTCCACCCCTCCCACTAGAAGATTCTAGTTCAGCTACAAATTGTAGGAGGAGAGCAGTCAAAGTCAAAGAGCAGTCAAAGCACTGTAGCGCTCGGCTCCCCTGCGAACGAATGCCCGCAGGCATTGCGGATCCGTCCTCAGCTGCATGTAAGTCAATGGGGACGGATCCGTTTGTATGACACTCATACCAAACGGATCCGTCCCCACTGACTTTCAGTCGGGTGAGGAGGACGGATCTGTTTGGTATGAGTGTCATACCAAACGGATCCGTCCCCATTGACTTACACGCAGCTGAGGACGGATCCGCAATGCCTGCGGGCATTGCTCAGGGGAGCCGAGTGCTACAATGCTCGTAACGAGCACGTTCGCTCATGTCTATTAATGAACTGTCATCTGTTAATGAACTTCTCCTGCTGTTGTATATCAGATCTTCTTTCTAGTAGGATTGCCATGCATGTACAGTAATGTTACTCTGCTGAATTATGGTTCTGTATTTTTAACATTGCAGGTAAATTGGAGGGCACCCAAGTATAGAGACTCACGTTAATTTACTTGATATGTACCACCTACTGCTATAGTTTGCTTTGTATTGCTGTACCGTGTGGTGTATGTTACAGAACATTACTGATAGCAGTTATTATAGCTCATTTATTAGCAGCTATTATATTTGCATAATTTATTATATTTTATTTTTTATTTTATTCAAGAGAAATAAAATGGCTAGAAAGTTATTATCAAGCACTATAGCATCATGGCATCAGTTTAATCACAAAACTCTAGTGACAGCCTCCCTTTAACCATTTAAAGCGACCTAACAAAAAGGCAAAACTTTTGCTGTACATATTTAGTACAGATAGAGCAGGGGTGGCCAACCTTACAGAAACAAAGAGCCAGAAAAAAAAGTATGACTACCAGGAGCCACAAACTATACATTTACACACGAGTCACCATATTTTTCGTCCTATAAGATGCACCTACAGAGAAAAATAAGAAAAAAAAGATTTTTCATCTGATCTGAGGTCTGATGAAAAATATTTTTTTCTTATTTTTCATTAGCAAAGAAAAAAAGTAAATTATTATTTTTCATCAGACCTCAGATCAGACTCCTAAACCAGACCTTACTACGTTCTGACACTGTGTGCATCTGGATGTAGTGGAGAGCAAGCTGGAGTAGCAATGGTGCCCGATCAGGAAAGGAGATCTGAGCATGGGCTGGAGAGTGAGCCGGCCTGACTGCTTCCCAGCTAAAGAACTAGAGCCTCACTTGAAGAGCCAAAGAGCCGGCCTCAAGAGCCACAGGTTGGCCACCCCTGTGAGCATTTCATGATGACTTCTTCTCCAAACATTTCTTAATTATTTCAAAGTTCTTTTGGTTCCCTGTGGGAACAGAGAGTAGTTCACTGACAAACATAGCCTAGGCATTTATGGTAAATGGTCAGTGCACTATGGGTGAGGGACCTGTAGGTTAGAACCAGACCTATCAGAGAAAAGGGAACTGCATGAATAAGCAGTGATCTGCTCATGGGCGTACCTATAAGGGGTGCACAGATAACAGTTACACCTGGGCCCTGCTTCCTGAGGGGGCCCAAAGACTTCTCTGCCACATAAGAAGACACCAGTACTTAAAATGTCACATAGTAGTTTGAGGAACCCATTACAGATTTTGCATTGGAGCCCAAGAGTTTCTAGTTACACCTCTGATCCTTTCAGTAACTCTAATAGATGGATTTCAATGGAAACAGCCACATGGAAGCACAGTCATCTTTCCATTGTTTTTTAACAGCACCCATTGATGGTGCAGCGTGGCAGGCTCAGTGAGACATACTCAGGCAGAGGCGCCCAGTAAAATTAAACTGTATATGGGGTTTGAGCAATTTTCTGCCATTTTAGACCACGTTTTTTTTCTGTGATTGTTTTTGAACATTTACACCTGGAGGTGTGGCAACTCCAGGTTTGAATGTACCAGTACTTACATTTTATGGTAACATTCTGGTGCACCTTTGCAGCCTGAGTCACATGAGTCATTGGTAGGTGGGGCTCATAGCATCCTCCTTCCTCCTATTGTATGTGTGATTTCACGCTGGAGGTAACTAGGAGTTAGTGGCTGTGTGTCGGCCTATATGCTCCTTCCGCAATTGCCCATACGGCTAGGTAGGTTAGTGTTAGGTCCTGTGCTACTCTGAGATACCTTTACGAGGTGCTCGGGCTCCGGTATGTTCTTGATATAAGAATATATTGGCGAAAGTCTCATTTTAACATCAGTGTGAGGGTTTAGTCATATATTATCAATTGCATTACCGCCGCAGTGCACCTTTATTAGTGATTTTTTTATTTTATTGTTCGCCACATCCGCACAATTTGTTACCTTGTGTAGGATGTTTTTGTGGTACATGTGGTCCGCTGCAGGCATCCTCCATTGTATGCATTTTTGCTGGGGATTGCTGTTAGCAACGGACCACATGTGCAGGAATTGCTCCCCCGGTTTGATATGCGCAACAGCATATGGGGTTTGAGCAATTTTCTGTCATTTTAGACCACGTTTTTTTTTTGTAATATTAAACTGTGCAGACAAACATACAATACACTGCAAGGAGGAGCAGAGCACACAGCAGAAGTAAAAAGGCTGTTATATTCCATGGACCCTGGTGTTGCCCTCTCCATTCTCTAGCAACTATGGTGGAAGTGGGAGCGTGACATTCCTAACACAAGAATGAGTATATATAGTACTATAGTACTGTGCAAAAGTATTAGGAAGGTGTGGAAAAACCTTCTGCAATGAAAGAATGCTTTCAAAAATAGAAAGTGTTAATGTTTTAAAGGGTTTGTCTCGCTTCAGGAAATGGCATTTATCATGAAGATAAAGTTAAAAGGCATTTATGACCACCCTGCAATCCAGCAGAGGTGGCCATGCTTGCACACTATAGGAAAAAGCACCAGGCCATGCATACTACTGCAGTCCTAGTTGCAGCTTTTTCCTATAGTGTACAAACGCAACCACCTTTGGAGAATCAGGATTAGATCTGATGGTCAACCATGTTGTATTAGGCAGACATCTTGTGTTCTCATCTCAGAAAGGAGTTTAGTAAAGAGTTAAAGTGAAGCTTGGAAATATCCTGATGTCATTTAGCTAATAAAATAGAAATTCTTAAGTAATCGATTAAAAGGGTCATGATGCAATGGTGGGCTAGGATAAATGTACTTGTCTATTGAAACTGAAGTAGGCCATTAGCATGTTTAAGATCATGTTCGATCCTTGGTATTGGATAGGTGATAAATGAAGGGGCCCACTTCTGGTTTTATGTTCCATATGGCTCCTTGGAAATATAATGGAGTTTGGTACTAAAATTGAAGTGGATTAATGGAAGGCCCAAAGAATAAATTATTTCCGCATGAAGTGGTCATGATAAGAAACATTTGCCCAATTAGAAGTTGTTATTGGTGTAACTTATGTAGGTCAGTGGTTACGTGGAATAAATATGTAATCTGTGTGAGTAACATTGACGCTTCTGGACTGCAGCATACTGTGGAAAACCTGAATTATAATACTAATTATTGTCCTCTGGGGTATAAGAAACTGTGTCTGGGGGTTTTAAGCAGAGACTGTCTTTTTAACCCCACTGCTTCACACCTCATCTTCATGCCATAATCTCCCTGATTTTTATATTTATTTCTACTCTGTCTTGCTGCTCTTCTCTCCAAATAAACAAAATAATCTTATCAAAAAAGAAGAAGTTGCTTCAAGAAGTTTTTGTTTTTTTTTGCTGCGGCCAGTTTTCAACAGCCACCACTGCTGCATTGTAGGGTGGTTGTAAGTCCTGGATATGAGCAGTGTATAATGTGATGGGAAAATGAATCTAACCAGCAAAGGAAGCAATATGGACAATCACAATACATTAGTAAGTGCCTTGTATTAACTTTGTCTACATGAGAAATACCATTTATTCAAATTTAAATTTTTATCTTGTACCAGGATAACAACCCCAAACATACAGCCAATGTCATGCGATTAAGAGCTATCTTTAGCATATAGAAGAACAAGGAGTCCTGGAAGTGATGATATAGTCCCCACAGAGCCCTGATCTCCCTGCCGAGTTCCTTCAAAAACTGTGTGCAAGTGTATCTAGAAGAACTGATATTTGAGGCAAAGGACAGTCACACCAAATGTTGATTTTAGTTAGATTTCTCTTTTGTTCATTCACTTTGTGTTTTGTTAATTGATAAAAAAAATACACCACTAACATGTCTGTTTGGAAATATTCTTACTTTGCAGCATTTTTCCCACACCTGCCTAAATGTTTTGCATGGTACTTTATAGTATATCTAGTATATCTGTTTGGTTAATGCGCAAATATGCGTGTACAGTACAGTCATGGCCAAAAGTTTTGAGAATGATACAAATATTAATTTTTACAAAGTCTACTGCTTCAGTTTTTATAATAGCAATTTGCATAAACTCCAGAATGTTATAAAGAGTGATCAGCTTAACAGCAATTACTTGCAAAGTCAATATTTGCCTAGAAAATGAACTTTATCCCCCAAAACACATTTCAACATCATTGAAGCCCTGCCTTAAAAGGACCAGCTAACATCGTTTCAGTGATTGCTCCATTAACACAGGTGTGGGTGTTGATGAGGACAGGGCTGGAGATCAATCTGTCATGATTAAGTAAGAAAAGCAAAGGTGATAACTAAATGGCTCAGGGAACAAAACATAGAGATTTTGGGTCCATGGCCTGGAAACTCCCCAGATCTTAATCCCATTGAGAACTTGTGGTCAATCATCAAGAGACGGGTGGACAAAAAAAAACCTACAAATTCTGACAAAATGCAAGCATTGATTGTGCAAGAATGGACTGCTATCAGTCAGGATTTGGTCCAGAAGTTGATTGAGAGCATGCCAGGGAGAATTGCAGAGGTCCTGAAGAAGAAGGGTCAACACTGCAAATATTGACTTGCTGCATTAACTCATTCTAACTGTCAATATAAGCTTTTGTTACTCATAATATGATTGCAATTATATTTCTGTATGTGATAAAAACATCTGACAAACACACATAAAAACCAGAGGGCAGCAGATCATGTGAAAATATAATATTTGTGTCATTCTCAAAACTTTTGGCCATGACTGTACATTTGCAAAGTCTTCAGATCCTCTCACCTTTTTCACATTTTATGTTGTGCTAAAATGTAAGAATAAAAAAAATCACATTTTTCCCCATTGATCTGCACTCACAACTCCTAATGACAAAGTGAAAACAGAATGTTGCAAATCTTTGCTAATTTATTGAAAAGAAAAAAACTAAAATACTGCATTGACACAAGTACTCAGAGCCTTTACTCAGTACTTAATTGAAGCACCTTTGGCAGTGATTACAGCCTCAAGTCTTCTTGGGTATGATGTCACAAGGTTTGCACACCTGGATTTTCTGCAATTCTTCTCTACAGATCCTCTTAAGCTCTGTCAGGTTGGAAGGGGACTGTCGGTGGACAGCCATTTTTGGATCTCTCCACAGATGTTCGATTGGGTTCAAGTCAGGGATCTGCCTGGGCCACTCAAGGACATTCACAGATTTGTCCCTAAGCCACTCCTGTGCTGTCTTGGCTATGTACTTATGGTCATTGTCTCGTTGAAAGGTGAACCTTCGGCCCAGTCTCAAGTCCAGAGCACTCTGGATCAGGTTTACCTCTGTAATTTGCTCCATTCAGCTTTGCCTCAAACCAGATCAGTCTTCTTGTAGGGATGGTATTGCCAAGTGATGTGCAGTTCCTGGTTTCCGTAAAACATCCCGTTAAGAATTGAGGTAAAAAAATTCAATCTTGGTTTCATCAGACCAGAGAATTTTGTTTCTCATAGTCTGAGAAGTCCTTTAGGTGCTTTCTTGCAAACTCCGGCTGGACTTCCATGTGTATTTTACTAAGGAGAGACTTTTTCTGGCCATTCTGCCATAAAGCCCAGATTGGTGGAGAATTACAGTGATGGTTGACCTTCTGGAAGTTTCTCCCATCTGCACACAGGATGTTTGGGGCTCAGCCAAATTGACTATTGGGTTCTTTCTTACCTCTCTAACCAAGGTCCCTCACCTGCGATTACTTAGTATGGAGGTGTGGCCAGCTCTAGGAAGAGTATTTGATGTTTCAAACATCTTCCCTTAACAGGTCATCTGTCAGCAGATTTGTACCTATGAAACTGGCTGACCTGTTACATGTGTATTTGGCAGCTGAAGGCATCTGGGTTGGTCCCATGTTCATATGTGCCGGAATTGCAGAGAAAAATTAAATTTTAATATATGCAAATGAGCCTCTAGGAGCAACAGCGGTGTTGTCATTACACCTAGAGACTCTGCTCTCTCTGCAACTGCTGTGGCCTATTACAACTTAATTCTTCTCAGCAATGCAGGCACATATGAACATGGGACCAACACAGATGTCTTCACCTGCCAATCACAAATGCAACAGGTCAGCCAGCTTCATATGTACAAATCTGCTGATAGATGCCCTTTAAAGAAGCACTCCCACAAACTTTTTTTTATTCTCTGACCTGTTATTAAAAAGGTATGTGAACTGAACTGTAGTAAATGTAATTTTCTCTCAGTGAATGTATTTGTGAGTTATAACCTCCCTTCTGATCCTCAGCTGTGTCATGTGAACAGCACTCTGACTTTCCAAATAACACAATATTATATGAGTGGACAGGAAGCCACTTTAAGAATTATAGAGGCCACTGTGCTCTTAGTGCAGCAGAAATTTTTTGTACCCTTCACAGTCAGTTCTTTCCTCCTCATGACTTGGTTTTTGCTCTGATATGCATTGTCAGCTGTGACACTTTAAATAGACAGGGCTGTGTCTTTCCATTCGATGTCCAATCAACTGAATTTACCACTAGTGGACTCTAGTCAAGGTGTGGAAACATCTAAAGGATGATCAATATAAATGGGAGGTCCCAGAGCTAAATTTGAAATGTTATGGCAAAGGGTCTGAATACTTATGTCCATGTAAAATTTTAGTTTTTCCTCTTTAATAAATTTGCAAAAAATGCAGATTGGGGGGGGAAGGAACTTGATTTTATTTTTATTTTAGAACAAGGCCGCAAAATAAATAAAATGTCACAAAAGTAAAAAATTGAAGACTTTCCGAATGTATTGTATGTGTAAGGTATTTATGGTGCATGTGTATATGTTTAGCAGTATAAGTGTTTGTGTAGTGTTTATATGGTGTAAGTGTAGCACACATATGGTGGATGTATATGCATACAGTGGGGGAAAAAAGTATTTAGTCTGCCACCAATTGTGCAAGTTCTCCCACTTAAAAAGATGAGAGAGGCCTGTAATTGACATAATAGGTAGTCCTCAACTATGAGAGACAAAATGAGAAAACAAATCCAGAAAATCACATTGTCTGATTTTTAAAGAATTTATTTGCAAATTATTGTGGAAAATAAGTATTTGGTCACCTACAAACAAACAAAATTTCTGGCTCTCACAGACTTGTAACTTCTTCTTTAAGAGGCTCCTCTGTCCTCCACTCATTACCTGTAGTAATGGCACCTGTTTGAACTTGTTATCAGTATAAAAGACACCTGTCCACAACCTCAAACAGTCACACTCCAAACTCCACTATGGTGAAGACCAAAGAGCTGTCAAAGGACAGCAGAAACAGAATTGTAGACCTGCACCAGGCTGGGAAGACTGAATCTGCAATAAGCAAGCAGCTTGGTGTGAAGAAATTAACTGTGGGAGCAATAATTAGAAAATGGAAGACATACAAGACCACTGATAATCTCCCTCGATCAGGGGCTCCACGAAAGATCTCACCCCGTGGGGTCAAAATGATCACAAGAACTGTAAGCAAAAATCCCAGAACCACACGGGGGGACCTAGTGAATGACCTGCAGAAAGCTGGGAGCAACGTAACAAAGGCTACCGTCAGTAACACACTACGCCACCAGGGACTCAGATCCTGCAGATTCTGAGAGCATTTGGATGTTCCAGAAGAGTATTTGGGAGAATGTCATATGGTCAGATGAAACCAAAGTAGAACTTTTTGGTAGAAACACAACTCGTCGTGTTTGGAGGAGAGTGAATGCTGAGTTGCATCCAAAGAACACCATACCTACTGTGAAGCATGGGGGTGGCAACATCATGCTTTGGGGCTGTTTCTCTGCAAAGGGACCAGGACGACTGATCCGTGTACATGAAAGAATGAATGGGGTCATGTATCGTGAGATTTTGAATGAATGGGGCCATGTATCATGAGAGTGCAAACCTCCTTCCATCAGCAAGGGCATTGAAGATGAAACGTGGCTGGGTCTTTCAGCATGATAATGATCCCAAGCACACCGCCAGGGCAACGAAGGAGTGGCTTCGTAAGAAGCATTTCAAGGTGCTGGAGTGACCTAGCTAGTCTCCGCATCTCCACCCCATAGAAAACCTTTGGAGGGAGTTAAAAGTCCAAAACATCACTGCTCTAGGGGAGATCTGTATGGAGGAATGGGCAAACATACCAGCAACAGTGTGTGCCAACCTTGTGAAGACTTACAGAAAACGTTTGACCTCTGTCATTGCCAACAAAGGATATATAACAAAGTATTGAGATGAACTTTTGTTATTGACCAAATACTTATTTTCCACCATAATTTGCAAATAAATTCTTTAAAAATCAGACAATGTGATTTTCTGGATTTGTTTTCTCATTTTGTCTCTCATAGTTGAGGTCTACCTTTGATGTCAATTACAGGCCTCCCTCATCTTTTTAAGTGGGAGAACTTGCACAATTGGTGGCTGACTAAATACTTTTTTTTCCCCACTGTATGCCTGCACCTACCATCCATTCATAACAGAGATGTCCTTATATGAGAAATCATATAACTAATCAGTACAGAAATAAAGCAAATAATTTCCCAAAATACAGTACTTTTCTATCTAAAAGCTATGTTGTGAAATGATGTCAGCAGTGGACTTTCCCATGATATTAATAGCTATAAAAATAATGTAAATTATTTTACTGCAGGAACGATCACATCTACTCTTATGTATAAATAGATCTTAAATATAGAACTTGGAGTTCTGTGTGTGGAAACTTGTAAAAACATAGACAACTGCAATGTACTGGTCAGGACTTGGTGTACAAGCTACATCGAGTGAATAACCTGACTGTGGACTGTTCGTGTGAGAATGCAAGTAAAAAAGCTGACAGAAATTACATTAAGGCCAGTTTCACACAAGCAGGTTTGGTCTGGGAAACATGCCCGCAGACAGAACACTGCTGCTCTGACCCGAACTCACAGCATAATGATTTATGATGCTGTAAGTTCCTGTCCAACAGCAAGTCTACTGTACTGTACTGACATAATGCAATGAGTATAGTACAGTAAATCCGCAATCAGGCAGGAACTCACAGCATCATAAATCATAATGCTGTGAGTTCTAATCAGAGGAGCAATGTTTGTTCCAGAAAATGCGACAATCACACAGGGCGTGTTTCCCAGACTGTAAAAACAGCCAATAATTCCCTGTTTGTCTATCTATCTATCTGGCAGGGAGAAAGTAAAGGGCTGTAGTAATTCAAGCCTTTTTCTACTCTACCCCATATTGAAATGAATGAAGTGTGCAACATACAAGTGTATAAAGCCATACAGTATATTAGCCAAGGTAAATATGCTTTTCTAGGCTCGGCTAGATTAACAGTTCTCTCCCTATACACAAATAGGGACAGGTCCATCAGTGAGGCCAACTAGGTTTTCTCTTAAATGTTGCAGTGTTAATCATTATTGTCTGTTACTAGAGAGCCTTTCAGTATTTCATGTTGCCATTGGATTGGAGAGCAATACCATTATTATCTGTGGTCCAGACCACTCTCAATCTAACTCTGCTTTCATAGGATTTTCATATATTTTTAATACACAGGGTAAAAGAAAAGTAACAAGCAATTTGCGTGACAGTTGCTCACTACAATGACTTATATACAGTCCCACAGTTCAGTACAATATCACAGAATTTACCTGTAATGGTCCAAGAATGGAACTGGTTGTGTACATGAAGAAAAGACGCAGATAGCTGAGCACATTGCCAAAAGCGAAGAGACCTTCTGCTACCAGTGTGGGGTGGAAAGCATCCCAGTCCTTTCTTTCTGCATTGTGGTGGAACTGGAAGAGAGGAGCAAAGGAAACTGATGTGGAATAACATCTCACATTCATTTCTGCAAGGGACTGAGGTGATTTAGTGGAATACAAACGATAATGTTGCATTACTGGATGATCTAATATTATAACCCAACAATCCGTATCATATTGTGTAATGAAATGTTAAAGAGAGGGAAGTCAGATCTGTAAGCACCTAAGCACCCTCAATGATATTGCTTTGGTTGGTCGGGTGGTGTTCCAGGCCTACAGCACTACCCAAAACTGCTGTAGCTGTTATACTGATGTCTAGAACTTCATATATGAAGGTAAGGAAAACTAGAGACAACAATACTACAAATATTACTATAGGGTCCTACAATGTATATTCACCTTGCTGTGGGCCACTATTTTAAGAGTGAATGTTGCCAAATACAATGAATTCATCACAAAGCTGAGCTGATTCCGAGATTCATCCAAAAAATCTTCCAGGCCATCATACCAAAGACGCTTCACATCTGACCAAACCATCCCTGAAAAAGAAATATGAGGCTTTAGGTGGGTATTATAGTCAATGTATTGTGTGATTCCACACAGAGGTCTATCAATTGTCTGCTCTTAGTCATTCAAAGGGGAAATGACATCCACCTTAGACCTGTCACCGGACAATGCAGTGCAATCTGTGAGCAGCAGGTTGTAGGAGGAGCTGAGCAGATTGAAATATAGTTTTTTCAGGGAAAAATACAGTAAAACTTGTAATTTATGCATTTAAATGTTTGCTCTTTCTGAGTTCAGTTGTAAACTGTCCTATTTATGCTCGCCAGCTATGAGTATATACTTATACAGGAAAAGCTGTCAATCACTGAGAGACTTTAAAGTGCACCTATATGAAGTCAGACAAGGAACTTCGCTGTTATTTTTCTATGCTTTTATTGTCACATTTTACAGATATTTGTGACGCGTTTCGGCTATATCAGCCTTCTTCAGACATCTGAAGAAGGCTGATATAGCCGAAACACGTCACAAATATCTTTAAAATGTGACAATAAAAGCATAGAAAAATAACAGCGAAGTGCCGGTCTGACTTCATATATGTATAGAGGAGTGCTCCTCCTTGATGCAAGCACCGCTGACAAACAACCACCGCAGTGCCGACCTACTATCTCCTTTAAAGTGAACCTGTCACCGTGAAAATGCAATGTAAGCGACAGACAGCACATTATAGAGCAGGAGGAGCTGAGCAGATTGATATATAGTTTTATGGGAAAAGATTCAGTATAACTCGTAATTCATTCATTTATATCTGTGCTCATTCTGGGCTTTGAAGTCACAGAGACGCTCCTATCGGTGACTGACAGCCTTCCCTCTATGACTGTGTATACACAGATAGCTGTCAATCACTGATAGGACCTCCTCCTGGACCTCAAAGCCCAGAATGAGCACAGATATAAATGAATAAATTACAAGTGTTACTGAATCTTTTCCCATAAAACTATATATCAATCTGCTCAGCTCCTCCTGTTCTATAACATGCTGCCTGTGGCTTACATAGCATTTTCATGGTGAAAAGTTCCCTTTAAGGGCACGCTAAGCTGTAAATTATTATGCATTTCAAGCAATGCTTTAACATATACTTTTCCTTGTCTGGATTTCGTGAATAATAACATGTTTATTTCTTCATCACTTGTTACTGTGTTATCTTTTAAGACATGGGCATGTTCCTGTAGATGTACTCCCACACAACCACAAGTCTGATTCACTGGCTGCCTCATTGTGCTGCCTGTATCTGTTTCCAGACCACATCATAGTATTTAGGAGGATTAAACATTAATATTAAAGAAATGACAAAAAAATAATACATTATTTATAATAAACAATGCACATAAAGTGACTTTCAAAAACTGGACCATTAAGCTCAAATATAATTGGGGCACCGTTTTACACCCTGTACAACACATTGGTAGAGATTTATTAAAACTGATGTAAAGGAAAACTGACTTAGTTGCGCATAGCAACCAATCAGATTCCAAAGGAGCTCCGGAAAATGAAAAGTGGAATTTGATTGGATGCTATGGGCAACTAAGCCAGTTTTCTTTTACACCAGTTTTGATAAATCTTCCCCATAGACGTTTGTCTTATGATGTAATCTAACACATAAGATCCCATTAAACGTTGATGAGATCTGTGACCAAGATGTCTTAGGATCTGTTATAAAATGGAGAGCTGTCTTCGCTCCATTATGAACGGAAGTCAAAATGCAAGTGTGAACAAAGCCATTTACAATTTCACATATGCTATACATGTGATTTTCAAGGATTTAAGTAAAAGTGAGAACCTATTGTCATTTAAAGAAGAACTCCCGCAAAAATGTTTATTCGCTGACCTGTTAGAATGGTGCACGATATAATCTGTAGTGATAGCCATCTTCTTATCAGTGACTGTTTCTGTGAGTAAAAACCTCTCTTCTTATTGTAGCTGGGTCATGTGACCAACTCCCTGACCTCCAACTGACCCAGGACAGAAAGCCAGTAACTGCTCTATTCATTCCTATGGGAGCCTCACTTTCAGTCTCATAGGAATACATAGAAAATTAGACTTCCTTTCCACATATAAGTCTATGTGTGAGTTGGTGGGTCTAATTGCTGGTCACATGACACAGATAAGAAACTTCAGGATGATATAAGTCAAAAATTCAGACACTGGTAAGAAAATGACATTCACTACAGATTACATCATGTACATTTCTAGCAGGACATGGAATAAAATTTTTGTCGGGAGTTCTTGTTTAAGGTAATTGGTCAATAGTCCAGACCAGCCTGATTTTCACGCAGTTTCAGGAAAGCTTACATGGCAGTAGTACACAAGGTTTGTCACACGCTGTTCTCCAGAATTTTACAGTCTCTTCACAGTTTCAGACTGGACACAGGTTTCCAGATTTGAAACCTTGGAGTTTGAGTTTTGTTAAACAGTGGAGCTTGTGTGACTAACAGTCTTAGGTGCCAATCTTATGGGTGGCCAGGCCACCAAGAAGCAGAACCCATTAATGACATATTAATGTTACTGGGATGAAATGTAGTACAGAAATGTAGTACAAATGTGCCTCTAAGCTCTCCTTAATGCCTTATTCACACAGTCAGAGTTCGGTCAGTGATTTCTATCACTGATTCTGAGCCAGGTGTGGGTCTAAACACAGAACAGGTGCAGATCTTTCCCTTATACTTTACCTCTTTGGAGGCTCCAATCCTGGTTGTGCCTCACAATCACTGAAAGAAATCACTGACCAAATCGTGGAAGTGTGAACTAGGCCTTACCGTCACTATATGTGTTCGGGTCTGTTCACACTGTTGCTGTGTCCACTCAGTTTATACACTGACACTGACATTACATTTTGATCTGTCATAATAGAAGTCTATGCGCCTGAATAACGGATCCGCCTGGTTTCCGTTATGCAGGACGGAAAACAAAGTTCTGTCAACAGGACCTTGTAACCATGCTGAGATTGCATACGACATTAGGGCATCACAGTGACACTTATTCAATAACCAAAATGATCTTGAGGAAACGTATACAGTGATCTCTCAAGATACAGAGACCTCTCAGGATAAAATATTTTTAACAATGGACTTTCCTGGGCCATTGTAATTGAAACTGAACTCAACACACAATGCCTCATCAACATGATCATTTCTCTGGTAAAACCTGTATTGGCTACTGTCTAATAGCATCTCTTTACACTAAAGTGCGGTACTACATGTCCTGTACTGCCCTCTGTCTGTACCATAATGAGATGCTTCTTTGGATATCAGGGAAGGATGGCTACATTTTATTTTTCTGGTACATCATGTGATATACAGGACCTGAAGAAGCTTCTTTACTTATCATAGAAAGTGATTTACGACTTCTAGCATCTGTTTTTCAATGTTATATGTAAGGACTTGGTTTATCTGTCTTAGGCTAGTTTCACACTTGCATTTATTAGATCTGGCAGGCTGTTCAGGCAAAAACAGCACCAATGAACCCGGCACTCGTGCCGGAGACCGGATGGTTCCTGGGTGGATGCCATTACAGTCAATGGGGTCCTGTGATGAACAGCAGTATCTGGCCAGGCTGGATCCGGTGAACTCCGGCAGGCTGTTCTCTGCTGGATCTGATGAATGCAAGTGTGAAGCTAGTCTAAATTATCTGCTTATTTTTCTTAAATCTTCATTTTATCTGGGTGACATTTTGGAGCTTTGGAATCAATTGCTTGTTTTCCATAGAGTTATGGACTCAGGTTTCAACACACAATGGTCGTCCCAGAAGCAATTAATAGTGTTACGTGTCACTGTATTTGCCTAGTGGTATAAAAAAGTACATGGACAGTAGTAAACACACATTTCTTAAACAACATAATTTACGTTTACTTTGAACATCGCCGCAGAAGACGCTTATTTGATCTGCTTGGTCAATACCATATACCATGATCAGACGTCTTGACGTTCACATAGGGTAGTCTTCACTATTTGAAGACCAGAAGCAAAGAGATTAGAAAGACTCTTTTCTCTTGTGCGTGTGAGCGTCATAACTGTTAGTACACAGATCCTTGTAAACATGATGGTCTTATTCCAAGCCTGGCCGCAGCTCAGCAAACAGTTGAGGTAATTTATAAAAAGTTGGAATGATGGAGAAAAGTGATGTGGTACTTGGCAGAGGATAATGTGGACTGTGTGTGTGGCTGACCAAATGTAATCACTTATTGAATCTGAATGTTACAGAAAGCCATACAAAGGACAAAGCTGGCTGCTTATACAAGGGATTCCAAAAATACCACCGAGAATCTGGAGGTTCTCATGAAAAAACCTACACTGATGATCAACTCGCTGTATGAATTATGATTAAGAGTAAAACTTGATATTTAAAGAGTCACACAATATCATTTAATTTAATAGAGAATGATATACAGTAAGTAGCATATTTCTAAATCACTTTACTTAAAAATATGCCTGCATCCACTTGGAAAAAAGCTGTAAAGTCATGGCCACTAGGGGTCTCACGTCTACCTAACTTGTAGTCCACTGTCTGTTGTCTGGCAAGATCCGTCCCTGGTTTCAGAGACAGAGGACGGCTGAGAGGAAGTGGGAGAATGTCAGAGTTAGCTGAGATCATAAGCCTGATAAAATAACTGCTTCTACACTGCTTTTTCAGATTATAGGAGACTTCTGTGTTTCTGTAAGTGCGACCCCCCCCCCCCTTTTTATCTTGTTCTGTGAGTTTTGGAGCTGAAAAAAAAACAGTAAGGGACGTGAGGTCACAACTGGCAGATTTAACAGAATCGAGACGAGCCCTGCTTCTCAGTGAAATGGATCTAGCTCTGCAGCTGAAACAGGGAATAATATGGCTGAGCAAGACATTAGGGAAGCCAAAAAAAGAACTGCTTCTTCACAGTTATGATTGTATGAAAACACACAGCCATTGTGCTTTTTTTGGAAACTCAAAGATGTGCTGCATTAGACATATACTTGGGCTTTCCATTGAAATTTATTGGAGTTATGGATACAGCCCAGCACATATGTTATTTAACCCCTTAACGCAAAATGCTGTACATGTACAGCATTTGCGCGCAGGGAATGTATAGATTGGGCTCACGAGCTGAGCTCCCTCCATATGTGGAAGTTGCTGGCTGGGTAATACAGCAGAAACCCAATGCATTTGAGTGGTTAGATAGATTGAGGGGGCTCGCTCTGTCCTCTGATCAAGGCCCCCTACACCAAAATCTTGGGCTCTGATGTTTTGCTATGACAAATTGGAGCTTTGTGAAGGCTTCCAGGCTTGTCATAGCAGGCTGCCTGCAAAGCCATGCCTGTGGCACAGCTTGACAGGCGGCCAGTGAAAATCCCATAGATGGCGATAGTATTCCATGGCAGTCCATGGTACAAGTGATTAGAGAATTGCATGTACAAGTCTCCTAAGGGGTCGAAAAATTACTGTAGTAAGAAAAAAGTTTTAAAGTTTTAACAAAAAACCACAAAAGCATAAAATTCAAATCACCCTAGGTTTCCAATTTTACATATAAAAACAAACATAATAGGTATTGCCTTGATCAAAAATGTCCAGACTAACAAAATATGAAAATACTTTTTCTGCAAGGTGAATACCGTAATGGAATAAAAATAAAAATGTGTGATTCGTTTTTTTGGTAACGCCCCCCCCCCCCCCCAAAAAAAAAAAATTTGAATAAAATGTGATCAAAAAGTAATATGTACTCCAAAGCTACAGCTCACCCTGCAAAAAAAACTAACCCTCACACAGCTCTGTAGATGAAAATATAAAGAGGTTTGGGGTGTCAGAATATGATGTTGCAAAGAAAGTTTTAATTTTTTTTCAAATGTTTTTATAAACACAACATAATAAAAACTGAAATAAATTTGGTATCAATGTAATCATACTGACCAGCAGAATAAGGTTGTCTTGTCATTTTTACTATAATAATAAAGTCAGAATTGTGTTTCTTTTTGTTTTCCAATAAAAGATATGGTAAATTAAACGGTGCCATTAACAACTTGTCCCACAAAAAAAAGCCCTTATATGGCTATGTAAAAGGAAAATTTAAAACGTTGTAGCTGTTTGCAAAAAAAAAAACGTAAACACAAAAATTGGCCTGGTCCTTAAGGGATTAAGAGGACGTTTTTTCATATGTTTTTATGAAATGGATCCACACATATATAGTGCTAACAATTAGCTGTACATTTGTCTGCCATTAACTTACATCATAAAAATGTGTATGTACATCATTTTTGTGGTTATAAAAAGCCTGGCAGCCTAGGCTTTCCAGAGCTCTTAAAATGATATCCAGACGTAAAGCTAATGGATAAATGAGTGGTTCACTTATATAACATTGCAAAGTGGGTAGCTCAGTACACTGGTTAGATATATAGACAGAAAAAAAATACCAAATTAAAACAAACTCAGGAGTTCTCAAGACACTATTGAATATGATTAACATCTTGTCCATAATTTTTATTAAATTTGAAATTTTGAAATTGATGGCCTATTCCCATTATAGGTCATCAATATCAGATCGGCAGGCGTCCACCTCTTGACAGCCCCGCGGATCAGCTGTTTGAAGAGACTACGGCACTCCGGTTAATCGGTCACATGGCCTAGGCGCAGCTCAGTCCCATTTCAGTGAATAAAGCTTTAGTGCAATACAAAGGACAGCCGCTATCCAATGGACAGTGCTGTACATAGTAAGCTGCACAGAGGTCTTCTCAAACAGCTGATCGGCGCGGGTGCCAGGTGTCGGTCCACTGCTGATCTGATATTGATTACCTGTCCTGAGAATAGGTCATCAATATCAAAGACCCGAAAAAACGCTTTAATATCAGTTCAAAAATAAAGCTCTCAGATCTCTGAACTTGTTACTTACTATAACACATTCATAAGAGGACAATACTGTTCCTTGTAAAAATGTGGTCCTTAAAACTCATCCAGTAACATACATTCACATACAACTGATATGTTGACAGCTGATATAGGGCATCAAATAGCAATAGAATGTAAACAGTAAAATACAGTATAATAAAACATTTCAATAAATTCATAGCTATATTGTCTCTGCTGGGTAATCTAACAAAAATGTGTCTGAAAAATTCTGAATTTGAAATCATATCCATGATAAGGGACCTGCACCACTTGTAAAGTGCACCACTTAGATTATATACAGTACACTCAATGGAAAAGAATGATTATGTAACAGCCATACATCATTCACAAAGCATGTATGTCCTGAATCTTGAACAGTATGAGGTCATGTTGCTGATATATCCATCACTCCTATGTAAGGTTTGCAGGTACAACTATCAAATATTAGTTCATCATCTTGTAAACAGCTGGACATAGAAGTTAATACTTCTTGGAGGAATTTATTATGAATATTTGAAGTCAGTTTTTCTTTAGCTGGCGTTGGCATACTTTGTTTATCAAATGTCACACAATGTTTGTTACATTTGCTGTATCTTTAATCCTAACACTTTTGTCTAGAAATGCTACTCCGTTTTTTTTTTATGTCATCCCCTTACTGGAGAGAGTTTGTGACATTTTTTGAGACATTTAAAACTCTTTCACATGTCAGTGTTTTGGTCAGTGATTTCCATCAGTGATTGTGAGCTAAAACCAGGACTGGAGCCTCCACAGAGATAAGATATAAGGGAAAGATCTGCTCCTGTTCTGTGAGTAGAACCGCACCTGGTTTTGGCTCAAAATCACTGACCAAAAACTGACGTGTAAATGAGGAATTAAACTTCTTGATATAGCTAACCACACCCATTTTTCAAAACTAGAGTGAGTGGTATAACAAAATGTAAAAAGTCACAATATTTTTGCGCAAGTAAACCCAAAAAGTCGCAAAGCCATGTTGTGCAACTTTTTGAAGCCAGAATTCTGAAGTGCAACGAGTGATAAATTCCTCCCTATTCCTCTACTCATGGTTCATGCACATGAACGTAAGGGCTCCGTGCACGTATTGCAGACCACAAATGGGGGGGAGTCCACAATATACGGCACTGGCTGTGTGCACTCCGTGCTGCGGGTGTGGACCCATTGACTTGAATGGGTCCGTGATCCGCAAGATATGGCAAAAGATATCACATGTGTTATTATTTTGCAGAGTGGAGGCACGGATCGGAAGCCCACAGAAACACTGTGAAGCGTTTCCGTGGGCTTTCTGGTCCATGCCTCCACATTTCAAAAGATAACACATGTCCTGTCTTTTGCCATATCTTGCAGATCGCAGACCCATTCGAGTCAATGAGTCGGAATCCACAGCATGGAGTGCACACAGCCCGTGCATTGTGGACCGCTGTTTGCGGTCAGCAGCATGGGCACGGAGCCCTTACATTTGTGTGCATGAGCCCGTACTTGCTTGTAAAGGAGTGTCCCGGGTGGTCAGACGCCTAATTATGGGTAGATGAATAAATGGACAAATGCCCTGAGGAGATCGATACCTCCTGCTACATGGCAAAATGTTTGGAGCATGGCAGCTAAAACTTCTATTTGTACAGCCTACAAGGAAACTGAATAGAAATTGCTGATGCATTGGCACCATATCCCAGCCCTCTTACACCCTCTTTACCCTCTATCTACCTGTTAGTGATGCCTAAGATCAACTGATACCCTATTTCATATATTTTGGGAATGTTCTCTTATAGTCCCCCTCTGCAATGAGGTTCAGTTGCTAGCTAAAGACTTATTGTTGGTGACTATTAGAACCTCTACTTTACCTGATGAATTTCCCACCCAAATGCCTAGGTAAATGATTCTCCAGGTTGTTTCTCTAGATCTGTACAGCAGCGAAAACACTTATTGCTAGGCCTTGGAGGCAAACTGCCCCTCCTTCCCATTTAAAACGTACTGCCAGATGGAAGGAATTGCGCTCCTTAGAGAATTTAACAACATCACTTATTTCATGCAGTTTGGGACCCTGGGATACTTTTAATGTTTTTGGTTCACCCTGACCCCCCTGTATACGATAGCTGTGGACTCCCTTTGTAACATCAATAATAATAAGTCAGAGCAACTGGATTTGTGTTTTTTTCTTGAAGACGTTTTGCTAGTCATCCGACTGGTTTTCACAATTAGAATGGCTTGTATGTGAATTCTGCAGTATTAAATACTGGTGACTCATGCTTCAGTCATGGAGGTAAGTCGTTGATTGCTATTAGGTGTGAAGCTATTAGAATTTCCATTCTAACTTTACTACTTACAATGAAGCTCTAACACCTCTCCTGAGGAAGTGTAATCACACCTAATAGTTTCAGTCATGCAAATGCGATTAAAACCTTACCTTCTGATTGGTTGCTATGGGCAACTAAGCCAGTTCTAAAATACATTTGTACCTTTTTACTTGTTTTGTGGGTGTCTCACTTCAGCAAATGGCATTTATCATGTAGAGAAAGTTAATACAAGGCACTTATTAATGTATAGTGATGGCACATGCGTGTCCTCCCGCGGTCCTGGCCACCAAAGAGGCCAGTGCTTTTTCCTATAGTGTGCAAGCACGACCACTGCTGCTGGATTACAGGGTGGTAATAACCCAGGAAATGAGCAGTGTATAATGTATTCACTTTCTCCACATGATAAATGCCACTTGCTGAAGTGAGACAACCCCTTAAATGATTAGGTATAATAGTTATAGTTCGTCATACTTTTTCTATGCAGTAATGCATGTTTTCTTTTTATTTTCTAAAAAAATTTAAAAAAAATCAGTAAACTATAAAAAAAGGTTTGCCTCAGTAAGGACTGTTAGAGCAGTTAACCACCCCTGTCCACCAAAACGTATCCTTGCATTGTAACCACTAGTCATGAAACCACTGTATTACCGTATATTTGGCCATGCTGTGTCGTGTAGACTGTAATTATCTATGTTCTGTTGCTAATTTGTGAACGTATTAGTTGTATTTGGTTGTTTTTTGTATGCGATGAGCTCTGAGGGACACTTTTGATGGGAAACAGTATTGTCTTACTGTGCCTCTGTTACAGTCACTAGTAGTGCCTTACTATCAAGTGCGGACATCTGTGAGATTTATTTTTGCTAGATATTAACAAAATTATGTTAACCATATTGAACGAGTGCGTAGAGAGCAGGCTGCGTTTGTTTTAACCAGACACAAAGATATCAAGTGCAATACAAAAGGACGCACTTGGTACGCTGTACATCTGTGAAGCCTAGGGGAATGTTACAGGAGATGTCATCAGCTATGCATTTTGGTGCAATAAACAATTTCTGAGAATACCATCGACAGGTAAAGAAATAAGTGAAATAGCAAATATCTTGATTTTTCCAGAGCTTAATTAATGGGTAAATTAAAAAATTATCAGTGGAGAAGTATATTAACATCACATTAAAGAGGACCTGCCGCCTCTCCTGACATGTCTGTGTTAGTAATGACTTGCATTCCCTGGAGCATCTATTCTTATAACTCTATGTTATTCAATTGCTTTATTATTCCTGCTACAATTTTTAGAATAAAGGTACCACTGGGTGTTCTCATGATAATACCCAGCTGTACCTTTATTCATAAACTATCAGGAATAATAGAGGAATGGGACAACATAGAGTTCTAAGAATGGATGCTCCAGAGGCTTCCGCACCTGAGGTCAGAACCAGAATCGCAGAGCTCCGTAGGATGAAAGTATGTGTTTCTGGTGTTGACTTCTGGCGCCAGAGCTACTGTAGAATAGCTGATTGCTGGGGGAGTGGGGTGTCAGACTCCCGCCGATCAGAAATTGATTGCCTATCTGCGGACAGACCATCACTTATAAAATCCAAGACAACCCCTTTAAGGTAAAACAAGCACAACTCTTTGCTTACCAATGAGCCATATAATGAGCAGGTAGTCTATTCTCTCCAAGGCTGGTCCCATAGTGTTCTTCTTATCTTCATTGTAGACCAGGGAATACAAGTTAAGAAGTAGTAGGAAAGTAAAGTAAGATGCCCCGTGGATAATAAACTTCATGAAAGGTGTGTGGATCATTCGGCCAACTTGTGACTTTGGGGCTAGCAGGTAGCACAGAGAAAGGATTGGCCAGCAAATTCCCACTGTGAGGACAATCAATATCTTCTTGCAGGTGTGCTTCCTTCTGTAGCTCGCCATCTGTCCAAACCAGACTGTGTTGAGGAACTGTTGGCAGTTAGATTGTGATACAAACTGAAATAACGAAAAATATGATACAAAAAAATTAGAAATCAGCATAAAATTGTTTGGTATTGTATAAATGACGTATACTCATGTCCTCCTAAGGCCCCATTCACACGACCGTATGTATTCCGTGTCCATATAAAAACGGAACGGAAGACACACGGAAAGTCTTCCGTAGTGTTCCGTAATTTTGCGGACCCATTGACTTTAATGGGGCTACGGACGTGTTTTGCGGCCAAGTATAGGACATGTTTCCGCATTTTTTTTCTACTATGAAAAAATGAATGGGTCCGTATGGTTCCGCATCTTATCCGCAAAAATGCGGATAAGATACGGAAATTAACATACGGTCGTGTGAATGGGGCCTTACTCAACAATTATAGTAAATTAAAGGGCATCTATCAGCAGATTTGACAGGTGGTATGATGTTTCAATCAAAGTGGAAACGCCGCAACCATTGCAGAGAGAGCTGAGCCTCTAGGTGTAATGACAACGCCCCTGTTGCTCCTAGAGGCTTATTTGCATATATTAAAACATCATTTTTCTCAGCAATGTGGGCACATATGAACATGGGACCAACACAGATGCCTTCAGCTGCCAAGTGCACATGGAACAGGTCAGCCAGTTTCATTTACAAATCTGCTGAATCTTGCTACGTCTGTATGTCAAGTAGTCTCTCCAACATTATCACAGAATGACTGTCACGCAAGATTGAATTCGTTGTACATCTAGAGTTCTGCCGTCAAGTAGTGTAGTGCTCATTTTGTGTGCTTTTGCATATTTCTTATGGTTGCTTCAATTTTTTATAAACACTGAACGTATAGTCAGAACATATAAACATATAAGCATCTGACACCAGTGGGGATAGATTAAAACATGTAACACTGGTCTTAATAATAGACCACTAAAAAAAAAAGGCTCATGATCTATCCATTTTTGGCTGCATAGAAAAACATAGTCGGCTGCCCTTTTCTATCTCCAGTAATGTGAAAAGAACACTGTAGAATTTATAGACATGTTTGTGCCAAGAGCATTTGCCATGGTTTACCCAGAATATACACTGCACTGGAAATAGATTGCCGTGAATTTTTTTTCTCATTGTAGTTTCTTCTGAAATTGGGTATGGCCACACAGTTACGTTTTCTGATGCAGTTTTTGAAGCCAAAATCAGGGGTGCACCATAACATGAAAGAGTTTATTAGGAACAGATACAATTTCTCTTTTCTGTATCCATTCCTGGTTTTGGATTCAAAAACTACTTCAAAGAACCTGACCTTGTGCTCATCCACATGCACTTACTTCTTTTTGATTGTACTTGATTGCCAGCTTTAAACGGCTTAGGTTCATCCGCTCTTCAAGCAGTCCCCTCTTATCCACTGGTTCATCGCTGGACTGGTGGTTTAAGATCACTTCCAGCTCCCTGGAATTCCTGGCTTGAGCCAACAAGTCCTTTGCAAAGGTCTTACACTTTTGAGCAAGCTCTTCATAATCATTCCTGAAGGATACAGAACAGAAAAAAAGTTTTTTATCGAATGAACATGTGTAATCTAGAGTTCGGTAAATCAATCTTAGGCTACATTAAGGGCAAGTTTAATGGAGTGTTTTACCTGGGCCTCAGTATATTGCCATGGATATTTACTGTGTTGTATGGTATTTTTTGTTTAACAAAAATGTAGCAAAAATCCATGGAAGAAATGTCACAAAATCAGCAAATGTAAACAACCTAAAATCAGTAATCATTAGGTAAAACGAGAAACAACCACAAGGTACATAGTGAAACAATTTTGGTAAGTCAACATAAATCAATGAAAAGAAAAAAAAAACATCCTGTATGATATGATCAATAAATATGAAGATGTATATGTCACAATTAAATAAATCACTAAAAATAATAGCACTCACATAACAATAGATTCAAAAATTATATATAAACTAAAACTTCATTCTGATAAAATCTGAGACTCTCAGCCAATATATTTTGATCACAACACATCTGTGCCCACCTACCACAGCAAGGAGATCTTGGTCAGGCAGGGGCCTACTCTATTTAACCATCTCTCTCTACCATGAGACATCTACATTTAGGAAAGCTAAACCTGCACATATACTGTGCTGCTACTTGTAACCTTTGTGTGCATTCAGAGGCTGCAGCAGTGACTTGCTCCCCTCGTGTCACAACAACTGGTCATGTAACACAAAGGGAGCAGGTCACCGCTGTGGCCCGTGATTGGCTGCAGTGGTCACAATGGATGTAGTTTTCTGCGCTGCAGAGAGAGGAAGAGCCGGCCCTAGAGCATCAGACACAAAACCCAGCGGCAGAGACCAGGTATGTATGATCTCCAGTATCTCTCTGGGAGGCCTTTATTAGTCTTGGATAATCCTTTTTTGCCTGTAATTGGTAAGGTTTTTGCCTCCTATACAGCAGCTCCTGGGTCCCTGGGTTAGGGAACCTGTTGTTAAAGAAGATTCAGTCAAAACTAACTGCTGAGCAATCTGCTATCTCTGTATACACACTTACACAGACAATGCTATCCATCACTAATACCAACTCCCCTGTGTACAGCTATCAGTGACTGACAGCTATCTCTGCATACACACTTAGACAGAAATGCTCTCAAATCACTGCTAACACCTCCCCTGTGTACAGCTATCAGTAATGTCACAGCACAAATATAATAAGGACAATAATGTCACAGTACAGGAATAATCTACTCAATGATGCTGCGACACTGGAACAACACAGTGAAGTAACATGCAAGTATAATGCACATATGTCACAATACAGGAATAATGTCATGATGAGACAGCACAAAAAATGCAAAATGTAATGCTGCACAGAAGGGATAATGCAAATAGAAGTAACCTTGAGACTTCATACTAAACGTAGAATAGGTTGTATACAATTTTCTATGGTACTTTTTATCACTAACTACTCCTTATGTCTACCCTGGTAGTTACGCCCATGTATATGTGCCCCCACCCCCTCCCATCTTAAGGTCAGTGAAAGGTAAAAGGCAGACACAAATGTTACAGGAACCATGGTTTTCTGATCACACTTGAGGCAATGTACAATCAGGTTGTGGTATCTCTCTTCCTGACACCTCAGAGTATGCGAACAGTATTGGGCAATTGCACAACTGATTTACCTATCAAAAGCATCTCAATTTGTCCAAGTGCAAGACTGGGCTCCTCCACAGGCCAAGGCTGCTTCCAGGATGCAAGGGCTAGACAGCCGTTTTGCTCTGGCCTCAACTCCTCTGCTGTGCTATGCTAGTCTTGCCATTACTTGGGGTGTCTCTAACCTCCACTTCTAGCTAACTAAACACAGGAACAGCTACAGTTCTCTTTCCACTATCAGGCATCTCCCTATCTCCTATGTCTGCCACAAGGCTTCCCTGTACTCTTATTTATTTCCTCTGGGTAACATGCAGGTACCATTGGGATGCCAGCAGCGTTGCCCTTACACTGGCCAGATTACTTAGCCCAGCCAGTGCGGCATAACTCAGGCAGTTAACCCTTTCAACCCTTTTGCTCATTGATCATTCAGGGCAATGTATTTATATCACTGTGCATTCCTGTACACTGTCCCCAATGCGGTTCATCTTCAATGTTCATTGCACCTTGCTCAAAGCAAAATGACTTCCCCCGAGAGACGCCACACTATTGCATTCTGATTGTGGCATTTCCCTACAGTATGCAGCCATATCCAGGTTGTCACCCTACTTGCACCATACCTTTTTACAGTACCCTTGCTGCTGTTCCACGATCTGTGTAAAGCCCACATTAGAACATAGATAACATATCATATTACATATCACACCTGACATATCAACACAGATGGCACACATATGTGTGGGAAGTAATTTTGTACATCATAGTCACATCTGAGGTCAACATTTCAGCTTAAGTTAAGTAGCCAATGAAAAAATGTGAAAAGGTAACCTGTTACAACCAGTTAACCATGAAGGATGCATGCCTCAAAGAGGTTTCATTGCATTTTTACATAGAGAACAATGGTCAATGTCCATATCTATGCATAGGACAGTCAGAATATCCACAGGTTGTGTCTGCCAAAGACAGATCATAGCAGTCATTTACTGATTCTGTATAAAACAGAGAAGAATCTTGTTGCTTACCTAAATTCTACCTCCACAAGACTCAGTTCCTTCAAATCTGCACTGAGCTCGAATGCCCGTAAAATAGGATCTTCTTCGGTTAACATGATTAGGGCTGGACTGGCCAAGCATCGATAAATGTCAAGCCGAAATCTGTGATAGACATATGTGACATATGAATAGTTGCAACAATATAAAGTTGCAAATATGTAATTAATGACATAATTGACTGATCCAAACAAGAGTCCTAACCTGGAGTGTCTTAGACTGTCCTTCTTATTCTTGGCTGTACACAGGGTACATTCACAGCCTACAGCATGAGGTTTTGGAAGAGAGACATCTTGTTTTAAGAGCATTGTCAGGATCTCATAGTTGTTTCTGTGAGCAGCTAAAATAACAGGAGCTACATCCATGGTTGTGGAATACTCCGGGTTCTGTATACGCTCCATGAGTTTCTGAAATAAGAAGCAGATGTTAGAAAGCATAAAATTCAATATATTCTCTAAGAAAAAAGAACTGATGACGAATAATGCAGCATGCTTACATCTTAGGTAGGTAGTAACTACAAGTAATAATGCTATAAAATCTGTTAAAGGGGTTGTCCCACAAAAAGAATTCTACATTTTGTAAACCAGTACCTGGATCTAAATACTTCTGTAATTTGCATGTAATTAGTATAGACACTGTGTTATTCACTAAAATCTATCTCTATAGTGCCAACTGCTGTTTGTTCTTTTCCTTATTTCTCTGTCCACCTCAGTAACATCACTGAGGTGGACACACATGCTCAGTTCCATCCTTCAGCTGCCACCAGCTGTATCCTCTTTTAGAAGAGGAGACAGTTACAGGACGATACCTGCACCGGAAAGGACACATCCTCTGAGAAAGGACACACACTTGAGCTTCCATCTTGAAATAAATCTAGCAGTTGGAGCAATGATTGGGGAGATTTCCCCATGTACTCCTATATATGGATAATATTATATTCAAATACAGAACATGCAACTACCATCCATTGCTGAGTTGACCTCTAAGTCACAAATTCCTTCAACTTTAAATATTTGTACTGCATCATCACCTATTTGGATGCTTTTACTTTTATTGCACATGCAAAGAATGAGGGATTTATTTCTTATTTGACTGGGAAGGCCATGTAAATATTTTACGCCCACCCTTGTCTAAATATATGCATATATATGCATAGTACAAATCCAGTATATGACAGAACATCCCAATGTACATAGAGCTGTTTCAGACTTGTTACAGACTTGGACAGCACTTATTTTTTGGGACTTGTGATGGAAACGATGGGATGAAATAAATGCTGTTTAAGAAGGCATCAATTGTTAGCAGTTAATGATGGAGAATTGCAATTTACCAACTAAACATTTATTGTTGGTCTGGACTGCACAGCTCGGCACCTACCACAATTGTTGGCCTTGTAGACCATTTTGGACGATGATTCAATAAGATATCTACTGCTCCCACCACTTCAGAGTCTATTGCCACCAGCAATGCATCTGTGGACTACAAAATGAGAGATATACATAAGTAACATGCATGTTCTTATAACAGTATCATTTCATTCATATAAAACCAAATTATATATGGGGCAATAAGAAGCATAACCAATGATTAGGTACCGAGAAAAAAAGACATCTGTGGTATTATCCAAAACTTACCAAAGAGCCCTCTGCATCACTGACATCATCAGGGGTCACAAAAGGAGACCACCTGGTACCCCATATATGATGAGACTTGAGGAGCCATGACAAGAGAAGACAATGGGTGAAAGATGAACAAAGAGAGGAAGAAACAATGAGAAATGGGAGGGATAAACATAGCAACATAATGTCACTGAAGTACACAATGTTTGACTAGAAACTCTGTTTACAACTGGAGTTACATTGTTCAAAGCTATTGAAATGTTTGTATAAGGCCTCTTTCACACGGGCGTCACAGATTCAGTCCGGATGCGTTCCGGAAAATCTGCACGCATCCGCACCAATCGCAGTCAACTGTATGTTCGTTCAGTCTTTTCCGCGGCGCGGGTGCGAAGCGTTTTGATGCATTTTTCACGCGCGTGATAAAAAACTGAATGTTTACAAACAACATCTCTTAGCAACCATCAGTGAATCACGCATTGCATCCGCACTTGCGCACGGATGCAATGCGTTATTCACGCAACCCCATTCACTTCAATGGGGCCAGGGCTGCGTGAAAAATGCAGAATATAGAACATGCTACGATTTTCACGCAACGGCAAACGGATGCGTGAAAAACATCGCTCATGTGAAAAGCCCCATTGAAATGAATGGGTCAGAATTCAGTGCGGGTGCAATGCGTTCGCATCACGCATTGCACCCACGCGGAAATCTCGCCAGTGTGAAAGGGGCCTTAGATTTGCAGTCTTCACCTTCACGTACAATGGTCAGAGGGAAGCTGGTGACACAAACGGTCAGATGATCCCAATCATTTGTGCCCCAACCACAAAAGTGCTGTCAGGTGGCCAGTATGGTTATTAGTTTTCATGTCTCATACCTTTCATTAGGTATAATGGCTCGATTTGTCTAAGGAGCAATCATCACGGGAAATAAAATAGCCGCCATCCTATTAGTACACACAAAACCTGTCCTAATCACACAGGAGGACAAGTTACTTTACAACACTGTGGTAAAGAGCTGCCTCATCCTTCTCTCTGCTCTGCTTGTCAGGGATTATCCTGAATATAGCTAATAAGATCTTCAGCTGAATCTCTGTAGGAATGGAGTTCATGAGGAGACATTTATGTAAAAAATGGTGTATCAAAGAGTAAGTCAAGAAGGCACTAGGCAGCTGAAATCTATGTGAAGAGATAAATGAGAATCCAGACCTCTAAAGCTGATCAAGTCATTGTGAACTGCTATATAATTGAATTATTTGGGGAAACCCACACACTGACATTTTAGTTTAAAAAATAACTCTTATAATCACACAATTTAACAAAAGGCAAAAACATTAAGATCACAAAGACTATACACAGGGCAGTTTCTAGGAAATTTTCCAAACATGGCTGATATAAAAAAGTGCCACCTCTGCCAACATTAAACAATGCCAACAATGTTGAAGGGGTTGTACAGCTGATCAGCACGGGTGTTGGATGTCGGACCCCCACTTATCTGATACTGACGACCTAGCAGTATCATGACACTGCACAACCCCTTTAATAATAACACTGCACAACTAGATCAAAGCGGATAAATGTATTTCTTATCATTAAGGCCATTATGTTGATCTGGAATATAGAAAACGCTAAAGAATGCTCAATTTCCTCAACATAATACATACCTCAGCTACTGCAGAACATCATAATACTCAAATCAGCTGCTTTAGAATATTAAAAAATACAAATCAGTTGCTATGCCTCCTAAATCTCATAATTCACACCTCAGCTGCTGCAGAACCTCATAATACACATCTCAGCTGCTGCAGAACATCATAATACACACATCAGCTGCTGCAGAACCTCATAACACACATCTCATCTGTTGCAGAATATAATAATACAAATCTCAGATGCTGCAGAACATCATAATACACATCTCAGCTGCTGCAGAACATCATAATACACACATCAGCTGCTGCAGAACCTCATAACACAAATCTCATCTGTTGCAGAATATAATAATACAAATCTCAGATGCTGCAGAACATCATAATACACACCTCAGCTGCTGCAGAACCTCATAACACACATCTCATCTGTTGCAGAATATAATAATACAAATCTCAGATGCTGCAGAACATCATAATACACACCTCAAATGCTGCAGAACCTCATAATACACACCTCAGCTGCTGCGGAACCTCATAACACACACTTCAGCTGCTGCAGAACCTCATAACACACACCTCAGCTGCTGCAGAACCTCATAACACACACCTCAGCTGCTGCAGAATATAATAATACAAATCCCAGCTGCTGCAGAACATCATAATACACACCTCAGCTGCTGCAGAACATCATAATACACACCTCAGCTGCTGCAGAACATCATAATACACATCTCAGCTGCTGCAGAATATAATAATACATACCTCAGCTGCCGCAGAACCTCATAATACACATCTCAGCTGCTGCAGAATATAATAATACATACCTCAGCTGCCGCAGAACCTCATAATACACACCTCAGCTCAGAGGTCGCATTAACGCATAAAAAAGCGTCATAGACGCGTTTTCAGGCAATTTTACTCCCTGAAAAAAGTCTAAGGCGTACCACTACGCCCTAGACTTTTCCCAGTTTTTCATCAGCGCAGTGAGCGATGTGAACTGCACAGGCAGCACAGCAATGCAAGGAGCTTTGTTATTGGTTCGCCAGAGCAATACAAGTCGGGTGAGGCAAAGGAAGCTGGCGGGAGCTGGAAGGAGGAGGGGCCTGCTCCCGAGGCTGGAAGGAGAGCGGGCGCGTAGAGATGGACCCTGGGAAACAAAACAGGGCCCTGGAGAGGTAAAGGGCCGCCGACTGATGCCTAAGGTGCCTGGGAGAAGGCACTCCAGCCTGTGGCCCCCCCGGGGGAGAGGGATGGGAGAGTTGTGGCAGTGAAAAGCTGTCAGTCTTCAGGTGAGTGATTTCCCCCTCCCCCAACTATGGTTCTGTCCAGTCTTCCCAGTTCTCTGCTCCCGCCTCCTCCTGTCACCCCAATAGTAAACCCAGCTCCCCCCCCTCTAGTGACCCAGCTCCCCCTGTCGTCCCACTAGTGACCCTGCTCCCCCTGTCGCCCCTCTAGTGACCCTGCTCCCCCTGTCGCCCCTCTAGTGACCCTGCTCCCCCTGTCGCCCCTCTAGTTACCCCTGCTCCCCCTGTCGCCCCTCTAGTGACCCTGCTCCCCCTGTCGCCCACTAGTGACCCTGCTCCCCCTGTCGCCCCTCTAGTGACCCTGCTCCCCTGTCGCCCCACTAGTGACCCTGCTCCCCCTGTCGCCCCCACTAGTGACCCTGCTCCCCTGTCGCCCTCTAGTGACCCTGCTCCCCCTGTCGCCCCTCTAGTGACCCTGCTCCCCTCCTTCTGTCACCCCACAGGGAAGTTGAACAGACTCCACCAACTACAATGGGATCCGTTCAGTTTCCATTTGCGATCTGTCTTTTTACCAGACAAAAAACTCCTGCATTTGAGGCTTTTTTGTCTGGTCTTTCAACAGAATCTGCAACAGAGGCTCCAAATGCAGCCTCCAACACAGATGTGAGCAAGTGCAGGCCTTTGTATTATGTATTTTAATTACCGCAGATTTCGTACTCCTCCTCGGGTAAAAATACTCCTCAAAAATGGTCAGAGGAGTATTTTTACTCTGCCTCAGCTGTTGCAGAATATAATAATACACACCTCAGCTGCCGCAGAACCTCATAATACACACCTCAGCTGCCGCAGAACCTCATAATACACACCTCAGCTGCTGCAGAATATAATAATACACATCTCAGCTGCTGCAGAACCTCATAATACACACCTCAGCTGCTGCAGAATATAATAATACACATCTCAGCTGCTGCAGAACATCATAATACACACCTCAGCTGCTGCAGAATATAATAATACAAATCTCAGCTGCCGCAGAACCTCATAATACACACCTCAGCTGCTGCAGAATATAATAATACACATCTCAGCTGCTGCAGAACATCATAATACACCACCTCAGCTGCTGCAGAATATAATATACACACCTCAGCTGCTGCAGAATATAATAATACACACCTCAGCTGCTGCAGAATATAATAATACACATCTCAGCTGCTGCAGAACATCATAATACACACCTCAGCTGTTGCAGAATATAATAATACAAATCTCAGCTGCTGCAGAACATCATAATACACACATACGCTGCTGCAGAATATAATAATACACACCTCAGCTGCCGCAGAACCTCATAATACACATCTCAGCTGTTGCAGAATATAATAATACAAACCTCAGCTGCTGCAGAATATAATAATACACACCTCAGCTGCTGCAGAATATAATAATACACATCTCAGCTGCCGCAGAACCTCATAATACACATCTCAGCTGTTGCAGAATATAATAATACAAACCTCAGCTGCTGCAAAATATAATAAAACACACCTCAACTGCTGCAGAATATAATAATACAAACTTCAGCTGCTGCAGAACATCATAATACACATCTCAGTGGCTGCACAACTTTATAATACACCTCAGCTGCTGCAGAACCGTATAATACACACCTCAGCTGCTGCAGAACATCATAATACACACATCAGCTGCTGCAGAACATCATAACATGAGCAAGCAGTTTAATCTTTGGCAATAAGACGGCTACAGCCTCTGCTCATACCTGAAACAAACCATCTGTGGGCCGAAAAAGCACCACTTGTCAAAACAAAGTTGTACAGTATGTATACATGGAGCCTATCTATTAGGGCTTAGTCAGAAGAATGCTTTTCCTGTCTACAGAATGGACGGCATTCCACATGGACAGGAGTAAAATGGGTGCTTCATTGCTCTTGTATTGTGGATGCAACACCTGAAATGTTTGCGATTCATCAGAACTGGAGTTAGAGCGTCATAAATTTGGTACTGATTAACTGTAGGAGGAGGGTGTTGCATCCATAATATTGGCACAAAAAACACCTGTATTACACTTGTGTGGAAGTGGCCAAATACTAGGGAGAATGTTCTTAAACTATTTAAAAATGATCATTTATGGCAACACACAGTGGGTTAAATGTACTTTCTGAGAATATTTTCCATCCATCAGAAAATATTAAAGTTTGTGTGTGTGTTGCAAGTGTTTGGTGCAACTTATTTGGCACCATAATCTGGATGCTGGTAAATACCTGGGTCGTGGCATCAATAAATGGCCTAACTAGGTGCAGAGTGATGATTAGATAGATGTAGAGAAAAACCCTCTATATATGTCAAAGAGAGAGCAGGTATGCTCTCTGACTGATGGGAGGGAGGTGACCTATGGGGACCCCCTGAAATGAACAGAGCAGCTGATTGGGCATGTGCACAGCCGCCCAATCATTTCTATTAGAGTTCCGGAGATACCTGATTAAAGCAATTCCAGGCGAAAATGGCGACTGAAATCTACTCCAGTCAAGGACTGTAACAGATTTCAATCTAGGCACACAGACTGCCGCAGGATGTGATTAATTTATGACAAGGTGTGAGCCTCCTCATAAATTAAAGAAAAAAAATTATTAATATTAAGCAATACAAGTGAAGTTTTAAATAACTGAAATACTTTACTGTGACAACTAGGATCTCTGGCCCTCGGGCATTTGTTTCTTTATATGTTCTATATCCCCAATCACACTAGAGGGTTGACATTCAGGAATCGTCATAAATTAGGCGCGTCCTTCAGGGCCTATCAAAGACCAACGATAAATGGCGCCCAGTTTTCCTTGAGTGTGTTTTGGTGTACTTTGCACGGACTGCAGTGCACATCACAACCACTGGGTGGCCACATACAGACAAATATAGAATGTGCATCTTGTGACAGAATCTAACAAAATCATCATGTTTAAGCCAAGAGGTCATGTACAGAAGAAGAAATCCCTGCTTCAGCACCATGATGTACAGTTATGTCAAGGTGTCAAGCTTTTTAAAACCAATTTTGCTTGAGTGTGCATTGGTGTAATATGCACTGTATTTTTCAAACATTGCACATCAATGGTAAATTTTTTAAAATCGCACTTGTGTCCAGAGATTTTAATTCCATTTTTTTACACCACTCCCATATCAAACAGGGAGTTTGATGTCCCGTCTGTCTGTCTGTCTGTCTGCGACTAAAAAATCAACTCCATTAGGCCCCATTCACACGTCCGTATAATGTGTCCGCATCCTTTCCGCATCCGTTTCCGCAATTGCAGACAATTATGCGGATAGGATGCGGATCCATTCATTTCAATGGGTCCCAAAAAAATGCGGACAGTACACCGTGTGGTGTCTGTATCCGTGTGTCCGTTCCGCATAAAGAAATCCTCCTGTCCTACTTTTCTCCCGAGTTGCGGTCCGTAGCACAATGAAAGTCTATGGATCCGCAAAAAATGCGGAAGACATGCGGAAAGGCATCCGCATGTCATCCGTATTTGTGGATTCCGTTCCAGGAGGGGTGAAAAAAAAAGATGTTATTCATCCTTCCGTTTTTTGCGGATCCCCAAAAAACGGATGACATATGGATACATCCTTTCCGTTTTTTACGGAAAAACGGAACGGATGTCCTGGAAAAACTGAGTTTTTTGCGGAACAACGGATCCGCAAAAAACTGACCGTTATCCAGGATGTGCAAAAATACGGACGTGTGAATGGGGCCTTAATCTGAACTGGGTTGTTGTGGCAGGAAGCACATGGGTTACTGCAAGCCACGTTCAGATCAATGGAAACTGATTTTCAACCAAATCTGCAGCATGTGAAAGCACCCTATAGGCCTTTTTACACGGACCGATATTTTATACAATTATCGGGAATGAACCGAATGTCCGATAATTGCTGGGCTGAATTTACAAACTGCAATAATCTCTGCTGTGTGCATGTGTCAAAGAGAGAGCAGGTATGCGCTTTGACTGATGGGAGGGAGGTGATAACATTCACAGAAGTCCATGTTACCCCTCCCTCTGAGGTCATCTACAAGAACAGGAGGATCTATACCTCTCTCCCGACAACAAAACGGGCCACTTTTAGTATTTTTTCCAGGGCCACTTTTAATATCCCAGTCCGCACCTGGGGTGGAGGCTGCATCAACTCAGTGTACCTTAGACTATATAGCCACTACAGATACACGATAATCATTTTAAAGCAGAGAATCTAAGTTTTAAAACTAAAGCAGGACTGCCAACTTCATCTGGCTGTATCACAGCTAAAATTACTATCTTGGTCGTGTTTTAAAGCTTAGATAATCTTTAGGATCTTTCATTAACTATGGCAATACTCTGTCTAAAACCATAGTGTCAAACCATTAGCTCTGAATACAGATGTGCCCTACACAAATATTGTACCAACAATTATTAAAGAGTGTATGTTAACTAAAAGTGGAGCATGGATGACAAACTGGAAATAGCAACAAATTGATAAAATGAAATTAGAGACATAATGGGTCAAAGGTATGATAGAACTCACGCTAGAGTCCATTGAACATAGCACCATTTTTTTGGCACATGTCCTTTGCATGGCATATGTTAACATGAGTTATAAAACGCACTATTTTTGGTTTAGACATAATTTATGCCTTGTTTTATCCTAACCTAAGGCATTTTGTGTAGCATATTGTTGTCTAAAAGTATACCATCTCCAAGATGCTATATAAAGTGCGCCGTTTAGAATTTATGACACATTTAACATAGAACGTACTATTCATATACAGTGCCTTGCGAAAGTATTCGGCCCCCTGGAACTTTTCAACCTTTTGCCACATTTCAGGCTTCAAACAAAAAGATATAACATTTTACATTTTTGGTGAAGAATCAACAACAAGTGGGTCACAATTGTAAAGTGGAAATTAAATTTATTGGATCATTTAAACTTTTTTTGTAATAATAAACTGAAAAGTTGGGCGTGCAAAATTATTCGGCCCATTTACTTTCAGTTCAGAAAACTCACTCCAGAAGTTCATTGAGGATCTCTGAATGATCCAATGTTGTCCTAAATGACTGATGAAGATAAATAGAATCCACCTGTGTGCAATCAAGTCTCCGTATAAATGCACCTGCTCTGTGATAGTCTCAGGGTTCTGCATCATGAAGACCAAGGAACACACCAGGCAGGTCCGTGATACTGTTGTGGAGAAGTTTAAAGCCGGATTTGGATACCAAAAGATTTCCCAAGCTTTAAACATCCCAAGGAGCACTATGCAAGCGATCATATTGAAATGGAAGGAGTATCAGACCACTGCAAATCTACCAAGACCCAGCCGTCCCTCTAAACTTTCATCTCAAACAAGGAGAAGACTGATCAGAGATACAGCCAAGAGGCCCATGATCACTCTGGATGAACTGCAGAGATCTACAGCTGAGGTGGGAGAGTCTGTCCATAGGACAACAATCAGTCGAACACTTCACAAATCTGGCCTTTATGGAAGAGTGGCAAGAAGAAAGCCATTTCTCAAAGATATCCATAAAAAGTCTCGTTTACAGTTTGCCACAAGCCACCTGGGAGACACACCAAACATGTGGAAGAAGGTGCTCTGGTCAGATGAAACCAAAATCCAACTTTTTGGAAACAATGCAAAACGATATGTTTGGCATAAAAGCAACACAGCTCATCACCCTGAACACACCATCCCCACTGTCAAACATGGTGGTGGCAGCATCATGGTTTGGGCCTGCTTTTCATCAGCAGGGACAGAGAAGATGGTTAAAATTGATGGGAAGATGGATGGAGCCAAATACAGGACAATTCTGGATGAAAACCTGTTGGAGTCTGCAAAAGACCTGAGACTAGGACGGAGATTTATCTTCCAACAAGACAATGATCCCAAACATAAAGCAAAATCTACAATGGAATGGTTCAAAAATAAACGTATCCAGGTCTTAGAATGGCCGAGTCAAAGTCCAGACCTGAATCCAATTGAGAATATGTGGAAAGAGCTGAAAACTGCTGTTCACAAACGCTCTCCATCCAACCTCAAAGAGCTCAAGCTGTTTTGCAAGGAAGAATGGGCAAGAATTTCAGTCTCTACATGTGCAAAACTGATAGAGACATACCCCAAGTGACTTGCAGCTGTAATCGCAGCAAAAGGTGGCGCAACAAAGTATTAATGCAAGGGGGCCGAATAATTTTGCACGCCCCACTTTTCAAGTTTTATTATTACAAAAAAAGTTTCAATGATCCAATAAATTTCATTCCACTTCACAATTGTGACCCACTTGTTGTTGATGCTTCACCAAAAAAATTAAAATGTTATATCTTTTTGTTTGAAGCCTGAAATGTGGCAAAAGGTTGAAAAGTTCCAGTGGGCCAAATACTTTCGCAAGGCACTGTATGTGGCCCAAAATAAAAATGGCGAAGGCAAAATATTCTGGAGCAGAATGCTTCGCTATTAATAAATCTCCCCCATTGTCTAATGATAAGCAGCCCAACATAGGTAATCTGCAGAACAAAGAAAAGATGTCATTTATCAATTCTGCTGCTGTGTAGAAAGGCATAATCTCCAAGATAATCATGGAAAAGAGTTCATAATAAATTTTCAGAATGGGCACAAATGGAGTCACAGCACGGTAGATTGAGCGATTGAAGTAGATAAAATACATGAACCACATGACAACAAAGACGTAGCTAATACTTATATCTATATATATATCTTATACTTATATATCTACCTGACAGCCATGGTCCAGAAGAAGTTGTAGAATATCCAGGTTCTCATTTTCAATGGATATTGTAATAGCGTTTCTTCCCAGGACATCGACTGAATTAATATTTAATTCATCTGAACTGTTCTCCTCCAGGAGCTTTTTAACCATATAGTAGTCGCCTATGATAGGAGAGATGAAGAGTCAATGATTAGGGCTCGTAGAAGAACTCCAGTGGAAAATACTATGAAAGGTAGATACCACCAACTTCTGGTTTTGGCTAAAAAAAAAATGTATGAAAAACGGCCACAAAAAGCTGTATGTGGCACCTAAAGGATTACTACTTGACATCTTTTTTATACCTGTATACATGTACTCTATGCTAATACACTATGATCTGGCAGTGACACAAACCACTTTTAGGGTGGGTTTTGTGGCATTTTTTGAGTTCAAGAAAGAAGTGGGTTGGAAGGGAATGAAAAATATAAAGGAAAGACTTGTACTTCTCAGTGACTGGTACGTCTCAGTGATGATCCAGGCTCAGGAGCTGAGCTAATGCCATCCCTGGCAGGTGCCAGCTGTATTAAACAGAAGGCACCTGGCTCTCACTACCAGGACCAGCACTGACTCTGATGCTGGCAGTTAACCCCTTAAATGCTACGGCCAATAGCAACCACAACATCTGAGAAATTAAAGAGAGGGGGGAAGCTTCATCTGTACTCCGATCAGATCTGTACTCTGATCAGCACCCCACAAATGCAATTGCAGGGTACCCATTACTTTGCATGGCAGCCAGAGGCCTTCTAAAGGGCCCCATGCCAGGTCTGCCATGTCTAGGCCAATGCTATGTGCTTTTTCCTATAGCATGCAAGCATGGGCACCATCGCTGGATTGCAGGGTTGTTGTAACCATGGAAACGAGCTGTGTATGATGTGATGGAAAAATGAATCCAGCCAGCAAAGGAAGCAATATGGACAATCAAAATACATTAGTAAGTGACTTGTATTAACTTTCTCTCCATGATAAATGGCATTTGCTGAAGTGAGGCAACCCCTTTAAATACAAAACTAGGCTGCATCCTTATAGGGGTATTTTGTTATGTGCAGTTATCCTCTATCCTCAGGATAAGGGATAACAGATCAGTGGGAGCCCAATCACTGGGACCCCCACTGATCACAAGAATGGGGATCAGTGACCTATGGGGACCCCCTGAAATGAACAGAGAAGCTGATCGGGCATGTGCACAGCCGCCCAATCATTTCTATTAGAGTTCTGGAGATAGCTGAATAAAGCAATTCCAGGCGTACATGGCGACTGAAATCTACTCCAGTCAAGGACTGTAATAGATTTCAATCCAGGCACACAGACTGCCGCAGGATGTGATTAATTTATGACAAGGCGTGAGCCTCGTCATAAATTAAAGACAAAAAATTATTAATATTAAGCAATAAAAGTGAAGTTTTAAATAACTGAAATACTTTAGTGTGACAACTAGGATCTCTGGCCCTCGGGCATTTGTTTCTTTATATGTTCTATATCCCCAATCACACTAGAGGGTTGACATTCAGGAATCGTCATAAATTAGGCGCGTCCTTCAGGGCCTATCAAAGACCAACGATAAATGATGCCCAGTTTTCCTTGAGTGTGTTTTGGTGTACTTTGCACGGACTGCAGTGCACATCACAACCACTGGGTGGCCACATACAGACAAATATAGAATGTGCATCTTGTGACAGAATCTAACAAAATCATCATGTTTAAGCCAAGAGGTCATGTACAGAAGAAGAAATCCCTACTTCAGCACCATGATGTACAGTTATGTCAAGGTGCAGGAAGGAGCTAATGATGCAATGATAGCAATAGTAAATGAGGGCTTTAGGGGTAAATTTATCATAAAGGAGCTTTTTAAAACCAATTTGCTTGAGTCTGCATTGGTGTACTATACACTGTATTTTTCAAACATTGCACATCACTTGGTAAATTTTTTAAAATCGCACTTGTGTCCAGAGATTTTAATTCCATTTTTTTTTTTACACCACTCCCATATCGAACAGGAAGTTTGATGTCCCGTCTGTCTGCGACTGAAAATCAACTCCATTAATCTGAACTGGGTTGTTGTGGCAGGAAGCACATGGATTACTGCAAGCCACGTTCAGATCAATGGAAACTGATTTTCAACCAAATCTGCAGCATGTGAAAGCACCCTATAGGCCTTTTTACACGGACCGATATTTTATACAATTATCGGGAATGAACCGAATGTCCGATAATTGCCTGATCTTCAGGGGAGATGAGGGCTGAATTTACAAGCTGCAATAATCTCTGCTGTGTGCAGGGCCGTTTTAATACATTGGTGGGCCCAGTGCAGAAATTTCATGAGTGGGCCCCCCTTAGTGCCTCCTCACATTAGTTATGCTGCCTTAGTGCCTCCTCACAGTAGAATGCCCCCTTAGTACCTCCTCACAGTAGTTACCGTATGTGACCTTAGTGTCTCCTCATTGAGCACCCAAGCTGATCGGGTGTCGGACCCCCGCCAACCTGATATTGATGACCTATCCTGAGGATAGAATAACCCATTTAATCCTGGATGCTTGACAAAATAAAAGTACTTTACTTAGGTTAATTTCAGAACTTGACAGAATGTGGCTGGACAATGAAGATACATCTTCCTACCTAAGGGAAGCAGACCTCATCCTCTCAGGCTCCGATGGCTATCACTGTTTAGATATTTAGATATGAATCAGTGGTATAAGAATTTCAAGCTTTCATTAAGACTTCTGCCACATTTAGTCTTTTTTTTATGTTTTTTAGCTTTTTGCTCATCTCTCGTTTCAAAAGCATATTGATATCTAAGGGCCCGTTCACACAAAAAAACGCCTCCCATTCATTTCAGTGGGAGGCAGAACGCTTTTTTTTCCCATGTTGTAAAAAACAATGTGGAAAAAGCAAGCAGCGTGGTCTATCTTCGAGTGGAATAAACGCGGATTCTACCATTGAAATGAATGGGAATCTGAAGAGCTGTGCCAAAACTGAGTAGAAAATCAGAGTGCCTGTCAGTAGTTGAATATTAACTTTTATTCAGCCAAGTTCTGTTCCTGAAAGTGCCCTAGAGGAGGAGCTTCACTATGAAGTGCTCTCGACACAGCTCCTCCCTTCTGCTCTGAGTGCAGAGGTCACCCCCAATTTTAATAAGTACCGCAGACCTTTTTTTATCTCTTCCATCAATGGTAAAGGGGAGCAGCTTAGAGATAGAGGGGTGTGGTTTTATATTCCACAAAATTTCACCAAAATTCAAGCTCTCTATTTCCGCAAAGTAAGAAATTTAATAAGTGGTAAAACCTTAAGCCGTGCACACAAATGTATTTTGTATCTGCGTTATATTTTGCAGATTGCACATGGACCTATTCATTTCTGTGGGTTTGCAAAAAAAACAAAACAGACAGTATAAGGCCCCTTTCACAAGAGCGTGACCTCCCGGCACTGAACGGGAGTTACATAGCATTATACTGATTTATGATGCTATGTAACCCTTACAGTTCTGGAATGTGTTGGATAATGCGGACAGTGTTATCCAACACATTCCAGAACTGTAAGGGTTACATAGCATCATAAATCAGTATAATGCTATATAACCCCCGTTCAGTGCCGGCAGTTCCCGCTCGTGTGAAAGGGGCCTAAGTATGTCATCCATCAATGCAGAGTTGCCAGCCTCCTCTTCAATTATTTCTGTACAACTGAACCAAAAATCACGGCCAGACCAAAATTTATTTATGCCGTACACTCTACCCCTTTTTAGAGGCCACGCCCCAACATCCTGCTCTCAAAACGCTCCTGAATCATGAAAACTCCAAAATTAAAGGAGCTGCCCACCAGTGAAAAATAATCTGGCAGCAGCATGTGCAAAAAAAACAAAAACATTTCTCATCCCCGCTGCTCCAGTGCTAATGCACTCATTACATAGCAGCAGTGAGGACTGGCTGCTGACATACAAGAGCAAGAGGATAGGAGTAAGGCCTCTTTCCCTCTTCACACGAGCATGACGGATTAGGCCCGAATGCGTTCAGGATGCGTTCAGGGAAACTCGTACCATTTTGCAAGCAAGTTCAGTCATTTTTGCCTGAGATTGCGTTCAGTTGTTTGTTTTTTTTCCACGCCGGAGTTCACTTTTATGGGGCCAGGGCTGCGTGAAAAACGCAGAATATAGAACATGCTGCGTTTGCCACGCAACACAGAAGTGATGTGTGAAAAAAAAGCTCATCTACACAGACTCATTGAAATGAATGGGTCAGGATTCAGTGCGGGTGCTATGTGTTCACGTCACGCATTGCACCCGCGCGGAAAACTCGCTCACGTGAAAGGGGCCTATGGGTGCGGCCATGCTGTTAGGTTTCCTGATGCAGTTTAGGAATTAAGGAAAAAAAAAACATTTGTATCTGTCATTTATACTTTCTCTCCTTTTATAAACTGCTCCTGATTTTGGTGTCCAAAACTGTATCAGGAAACATGACGTATCACTCTACCCCTAGAGCCGCAGGGAATAAAACAGGTATAACAGTCTAATATACACAATGGCACAGAGCATGGTGGAGGCGAGGAGCAGCAATTCCTTGCAGTGTCTATCTGTGGTTTATAGGGAAGTCATAAACAGGACCAAGATAACCAACATTTTCCCTTACCAGTGCTGCAGCCATTTTGACAACCGATTAGACAGCTGTCGATATATAGCCACACATTTCCCGGAGGAATAACAGAGGAACAGTGCATTGCAAGATTCTAAGAAAATATGCTCCTTGATTGTAATTTTATGGGAAGCACAAGTATTTGCAAAACAGAAATGTCAGAAGAGCTGATAGATTTTCTTTAATAAGTGAATATTTGCTTGTTTGTTGCTGAAGTAACTCATAAGTGTTTACATTTCTGTCACCTGTAAGGAGCCATTAGTATATCATATTTAAAGAGGACCTGCCACCTCTCCTGACATCTGTTTTAGTAAATAATTGTATTTATCAATGCACTTATTGAGGCTCATCTTTTCTTTGAACATGCAGTTGTTTGTTCCTCTATTATGTATACCCCTTATCATATGTACAGCGCCATGGAATGAATGGAGCTTTAATAATAATAAATAATAATAATATTATTCCTCCTAGACATTTATGTATAAATTGAGAACCTGATGTTACCATTCCCCTTGTCAAAGCTGGTTGTCCCTACACCTTCTGACACTGTGAGCACTGATTAGACAACAAAAACTCTGTAGAGACACACCCCTAACTGGTAATGCCAAGTTGCTAAGTTCTAGGAGGAATAACAGGGGAACAGCACAACAGATATTTATGAGAAAAGATGCTCCAAAATTCATATTTCATGAAGAATACAATCATTTATTAAATGGACACATCAGGGGAGGTAATCAGACTGGCACATGCAGCAACCTCATGATGAACACCACACAACTGAGTTCATTCATACAGACTTTTTCCATTAAAGTTTTCAGAGTTTAAAGTTCTGACAGCGCGCTCAGAGAAATGTGGGTTGGAGGGTGCGGTAGAGAGCATCGTAAGAATTCTAATGATATGACTTACCCGGGTCAGTCTGTTCACTGTATATGTTCAGTTATTGCAACCATATATAAGTATTTTCGGTCCGCATATGAATATCATTTTTTGACCTATTCATTTCAATGGAACCGCAAAAGATGCGGACAGCACACCATGTATGTGCGTTCCGCAGCCACGCAACGCACGGATATGGAGACAGTTGTGAGCGTGAGGCTTTAGGGGTCATTCACACAACTGTATTTCTTTTGTGGTCCACAAAATGTGGATCAGCAAAATACAGCTGACATCCATGTTCCATCCATTTTTTTTTTTTTTTTTGCTGACCCATTGATTTAAATGGGTTTGTGGACTGTATTTTGCAGCCATGAATAAGACATGTTCTGTCTTTGACAGAACGGACATGTGAATGCAGAAAGCACATCCATGTGCTTTCCGCATCCATATGTCCATTCCGCAAAAGATAACACATATCCTATACTGTTATGAAGTCAATGGGTCAGCAAAAAAAAAGCATGGCACACAGACCGCATCTGTGCTTTGTAGATCCACGGTTTGTGGACCGCAAAACGGATAGTCATGTCACGTGCATGAGGCCTTAGGAACCTTTCACATGGGCGATGTTTCCGCGCGGGTGCAATGCGTGATGCGAACGCATTGCACCCGCACTGAATCCTGACCCATTCATTTCAATGGGGCTTTTCACATGAGCGATGTTTTTCACGCAGCAGTTCGCCGTTGCGTGAAAATCGCAGCATGTTCTATATTCTGCGTTTTTCACGCAGCCCTGGCCCCATTGAAGTGAATGGGGCTGCGTGAATAACGCATTGCATCCGCACACAAGTGCGGATGCAATGCGTGATTCACTGATGGTTGCTAAGAGATGTTGTTTGTAAACATTCAGTTTTTTTTCACGCGCGTGAAAAACGCATTGAAACGCTTCGCACCCGCGCTGAAAAAACTGAACGAACGTACGCAATCGCAGTCAAAACTGACTGCGATTGCGTGCGGATTGGTGCGGATTTTCCTGAACGCATCCGGACCAAATCCGGACACGCTCGTGTGAAAGGGGCCTTAAGCTACTTTCCCACACTTAGTTTTTGGTCAGTGATTTCCATCAGTGATTATGAGTCAAAACCAGGAGAGGGTCAAACACACAGAGCAGAAGCAGATCTTTTCCTTATACTGTAGGGCTCGTGCACATGAAGGTATTTTTTGTCCACATCCTATCCGCATTTTGTGCGTATCGGATACTGACACCTTTACTTCATGAGGCCGCAAAGGATGCGGACAGCACACAGTGTACTGTCTGCATCCATATGTCCGTTCCATGGCATCTGTAAAAATATAGAACATGTCCTATACTTGTCTGCCTTACTGATAACGATAGCACTGTTCTATTATGGCCCAGATGTTCCATTCTGCAAAATGAACAGTCCGCAAAACAGGCTACGGTCGTGTGGATGAGCCCTTATGGAGTGTAGGCTTCACTCCTGGTTTTGGCTCCCATTTACCAATGGAAATCACTGACCAATCACTGATCAGACACTGACTGTGTGAAAGTAGACTCATCTTTCAGAGTTAGCACATTTTGGTATATCTATTTGATTTGCAGCACTATACTGTGCATATTCCTAGTGTGACCATACACTTTTAGGATTGGTTAACAGCTAGGTACAGGTTAATTAATACAGATACCTCTGGCACTCACCATCTATTATATATTGCTTAATATGGTATGCTCTGTATTGTGTGGGGTTTACCCTGTTTTGGTGGCACTATATACTGCTGACTTTGCATTATACTCCTTTGGTTGCAATTGCTTATATGATTGCTCCTTATTATATTGCATCCACAACACCTGCCATGTTCTCCATCCATGTCAGTGCTGGTAGCTGATGTGTGTTTTTATCAGTAAAGGTTGATCTTTTTGATACGCTACTTTATGAGACCAGTGGGGTCATTTATCAAACTGGTCCAAAAAGTCCATAACAGCAAATCTGAAGTGAAATGTGATAGAAGGCTAATTCATTTGTAATAGGAGACTTTTTATTCTGGGAACATTGTAAAGATTCCAATCAGATTCCACCTTTCATTTTCCAAAGGGCCTCTGAAAAATGAAAGGTGGAATCTGATTGGTTGCTATGGGCAACTAAACCAGGTCTACTTTACATCAATTTGATAAATGACCCCACAGGTGTTTTTTTTTTAGGATGAGTGCTCCAGAGGTGCCTGGAGACAAGTAATTTCGTTCCCAGAATAAAAAGGCTCCTATTACAAATGAATTAGTCTTCTATCACAGTTTGCTTCAGATATGCTGTTATGTTCTGTTTGGATAGTAATAAAAATTAGAAACTTAAAACTAATTGTCACTGAAGTTTAGTAACTTTACTTTTCAGATTCTCAGACTGACAACCTACATACAACCTCAGCCAGCATGTGAAGGTTTTTCGCTGCAGTTGTCAGCTATTAATATACTGCTATAGAATCAGAGGCATAAAGTTCCTGGGCCCCTATGTAAGATCTGTACCAGGGCCCCCCAGCTTCCATGTAATACTGGTGTCTTACTAAGTAGAAGATGGATCCCTCAAATATTATGGCCCAGAGTACAGCTGCTGCCTCTGCACCACCTACTGTACAATGAACTGTAAAAGTATATTAATAATTATAGACTAGACCGATGCTAGATAGATACAGTGCCTTGAAAACTTATTCATACTTCTTGAACTTTTCCACATTTGTAGAATACACACAAAGAATACACAAAGTAGCAAGAATGTGTGAAGTGAAAAAATAATGATACATGGTTTTCAAAATTTTTAATAATTACAAATCTGAAAAGTGTGGCAGCATTTGTATTCATCCCCCTGTACTCTGATACCCCTAAATAAAATCCAGTGTGACCAACTGCCTTCAGTAAATAGAGTCCACCTGTGTGTAATTTATTCTCAGTATAACTACAGCTGTTCTGTGAAGGCCTCAGAGGTTTGTAAGTGAACACTAGTGATCAAACAGCATCATGAAAACCAAGGAACACACCAGACCGGTCAGGGATAAAGTTGTGGAGAAGTGTAAAGCAGGGTTAGGTTATAAAAAAAAATATCCAAAGCTCTGAACATCTCATGGAGCACTGTTCAATCCATCAACTGAAAATGGCACAACTGCAAACCTACTGTACCAAGACCTGGCCATCCACCTAAACTGACAGCCCAGGCAAGGAGAGCACTGATTAGAGAATAAGCTAAGAGGCACATGGTCATTCTAGAGGAGCTGCAGAGATCCACAGCTCAGGTGGGAGAATCTGTCCACAGGACAACTATTAGTCATGTACTCCACAAATCTGGCCTTTATGGAAGAGTGACAAGAAGAAAGCCATTTTTGAAAACAAGCCATAAGAAGTCCCATTTGCAGTTTGCCACAAGCCATGTAGGGGACACAGCAAACATGTGGAAGAAGGTGCTCTGGTCAGGTGAGACCAAAGTTGAATTTTTTTGTCCTAAATGCTATGTGTGGCGGAAAACTAACACTGCACATCACCCTGAACACACCATCCCCACTATGAAACATAGTGGTGGCAGTGTCATGCTGTGGGGATGCCTTTCTTCAGCAGGGACAGGGATGTGGGCCTGAGTTGATGGGAAGATGGATGGAGCTAAATACAGGGGAATCCTGAAGGAAAATCTGTTAGAGGCTGCAAGAGATTTGAGAATGGGACAGAGGTTGACCTTCCAGCAGGAGAACGACCCTAGACATACAGCCAGAGCTACAATGGGATGGTTCAGATCAAAGCATATTCATGTGCTAGAATGGCTCAAGGTCCAGACCTAAATCCCATTGAGAAAATGTGGCAAGACATGAAAATTCCTGTTCACAGACACTCTTCATCCAATCTGAGCTTAAGCTATTTTCCAAAGCAGAAAGGACAAAAATTTCAGCCTCTAGATTTACAAAGCTGGTGGAGACATACCCCAAAAGACTTGCAGCTGTAATTAGAGGAAAAGGTGGTCCTACAAAGTATTGACTCAGGGGGGCTGAATACAAACACACGCCACACTTTCCAGATTTATTAAATTTTTTGAAAACCATGTATCATCTTTTCACGTCACGCAGACTTTCTACTTTGTGATGGTCTATCACATAAAATCACAATAAAATACATTTAAGTTTGTGGGTGTAATGTGAAAAAATGTGGAATACTTTTTCAAGCCACTGTAGATAGATATTAGATAGATAGATAGATAGATAGATAGATAGATATTAGATAGATAGATAGATAGATAGATACATAAATAGATAGATAGATAGACAGATATTAGGTAGATAGATAGATAGATAGATACATAAATAGATAGATACATAAATAGATAGATAGATAGATAGATAGATAGATATTAGATACTTAGATAGACAGACAGATATTAGGTAGACAGACCAGTTCTGTGAACATAATGTCAGTGACGTACCTTTCTCACAGGCCAGCAAAAAGAGCTTTTCATCTAAATTAGTCTCTTCCTTCACTTCTCTGACATCTTTCAGAGCCAGAAATTTATTTGGGGAGGAGGAGTCAGTGCTCTGGTATAGAGCAGCCATTGTGACCGAACTCCCATCGGTACCTTGTCCCTGTGTCCGTCTCTTCTCTGAATTAACCCTTGCTGTTATAGTGTTGTTGTGCCTCCTGCTCCCTTCCAGCTGCACAGGGGTCTGTGATGCTCGGATGTAATGCGGGGCCTCATTGGCTGCTCTCTATCTTTCTCAGCCAGTGCACAGGGTTTTATCATTGGCTCCTGTCTGGATTTTGCTTGCAACCTCATTGGTCTGCTGCAGAACGGTCAGTGATGGGGGCTGCTTTCCCTCAGGAGCTTGCTTTGCATCAGCTGTCACAGGACAATGCTCACTGCTGCCAGATATCATTACTGGGGCATCTGCTCTTACATTCCCAAATTAACCACTTCAGCTCCACTCAGGCGTGCAGCAGTAATCCTCCCTATATGATAACAAGAATGACTTGTGGCTTCTGGGCTTATCCGGGAATTATGTCTATTCAATAAGATGTACAATACCCCCTAATGAGAGAATATTAACATGAATTATGTAACCTGTCGTAAGGCCATGGCCATATGTGACAGGTCCATTGTGGAATTAGCAGGGGAAAATTGCAGGGTCTTCTGCTGCTTCTAACCTTTCCATAGCATTTGTGCCATGTCCAGATGTTATTCTGCATGTTCCTTCCCCACTAGAACCTCCATCTACTTAACCTGCCAAATTGTGAATGCAGAATTCATAAAGCTGATTTGGTGACATGACACAGGATTTAGGAGTGGAGAGCATGGTATCACAGATGCCATACTTCACAACTAAATCAATAAAACACACAAACACCAAAAGTTGGAAATAACGCAGCAATATTTATTAAGGGGTTACTAATAAATACATAAAATATAATTAAAACCTTATAGGAATAAAATCAAGGGCTTAGTTGTGAAAAAAATGAAGCTCATTAAACCATTTAAGAAAAACCTTGAGTGGGCGACCATTCCACTAGGAAATATTGCGACAAAATAGGGAGAGGGGGCTTCTCGGGACCTTCTCTCTTCCACTGGACCCAGATTGCTCCTCGGCCAAATCATAAGTAGCCGAATCTTCCCACCAAATCTCTCAGCATCCAAGCATCAGTAGTCTTCACACATGAGTCCACACTCGCTGAAATATGGTCTGGACTGCTTTACTTACCCTTGGATCAACTCAAAGGTAAACAAATTAACCCTTTAAATACATAGCTGACATCCTAATCCCATGTGGCCCCCATATCTAATTGCTCTGAGGGCCTTACAGTCCTCTCTCATAGTCCATATTACCTGCAAGGGGTGGAGAAGGTGGGAGCTTGGTATTGTGATGTTGTATAAACCAGTAACAGTAGCCTTATTTTGATTTTTGGTACTAAGACATACCTCCTCTATATAAGGCAAAGCCTCTCAAAGATCATGCATATTGTGTATAGTTGCGACCAACCAGATTCTTTTCTTACACTTCTTCGTCTACTTATCTTGGGTACTCCACACAGTGGTTATTTCGAAGACTCTTACCCTGATTCCTCAGGATCCTGAAAACCTAAGGATTTATACAAAGTGTTCAGGCCTCTCCAGATATAAACACTACATCAGGCATTAAAAGAGGCATTTATGACTGTAGAGGCCAGAGGAGATCATAGCCACACAGCACGCCACTTCCTGAGGTTGTCAGGATCTGATAAGAACCCCAGCGACCTCTTCATTATGAAATCCCAGGTTAATAATACTTTGTGTATCTGTTCACACTATGTTACTGAAAACCATTTGCATTTTCATGTATTCTTGTGCTTTCTATAGGCACAGTGCCTGTTCCATGCCAGATTTTTTCAAAGAGTAGTTCTCCATGCATGCCTTGCTTTTCTGCATTTAAACTCATTTTATATTTTATGTATTATGCCATGACTAAGGGCTCCTCTGGCCAAAATCGGTCAGCACAATGTTTTTAACTTGTTTATGCCCTGAGATGAAATAAATGCATTTTATATGCTTATCCTGTGAGTGCTGAGCAGACCACACTTCAGACAACATGAAAAAAATCAAGCCTCTGACTAAAAGAGAATCTCCAGGTTTTTTTTTCCAGAATTGGTCTATTCACACCACTGTTATTTGTTCAGTCCGTACCAAGAAACTCAAAGTATGTTCTAGCTTGGGGCATGTCTGTCAGGATATTGGCCTGTACACCATTGGAGACAATGGTCTCCAGTGAACCCTAGGTACAGTGCCTTGAAAAAATACATACCCCTTAAACTTTTCCACATTTTTTAATGTTACACCCACAATCTTAAATGTATTTTATTAGGATTTGTGATAGACCAACACAAAGTAGCAAGTATGTATGGAGTGAAAAGAAAATACATTTTTCAAAATTATGAACAAATAAAAAGTGAAAAAGTGTGGCCGCATTTGTATTCAGCCCCCTGTACTCTGATACCCCTAAATAAAATCTAGTGTGACCAATTGTCTTTAGAAGTCACCTAATTAGTAAATAGAGTCCACCTGTGTTTAGAGGTTTGTTAGTTTGTTAGTGAACAGAGGTGGTCCCAGAAGTGGGACCCGCACCTATCAGACAATGGGGACATCCTAGCGATATGCCTCCATTGTCTAAGATGGGAATAACCCTTTAAGAAACTGAGTTGATAACAGGGCCGGTGTAACTACAGTCTTTGTAGAATTGGTTTAACTTTATACAGTCTCTCAGGGCCAGCACTTACTGTTCCTGCTTGCTGGGACCTTTCTCTTTGCTGCAGTGGATAATCTGGCCGAGCACGTCTGAGGCCTTGCATGTCTGGCACATGGGCTCCCTTGCACCGGTCCGTGTTGCACTCTTCATTCAGTGTCACACAATGCTCTGCGTGCCACAGCCTCTCTGTACCTGTCTGTGCTGCACTGCTTCACTTCGGTGGTCACATCACACCACACCACCCCTGAGATCTGTTAACGGACCCTGCTCTGGATCTCCTGCATTGCACTCCTCTCCTTCTCCAGGCACTGGCTGAACTGCTCTTCCTGTGTAGCAGGCTTTGTCTTCCCCTGTTATATCTAGCTGGGAACTGGCTCCCTCTGCTGGACTATAATGATGACAGCAAGTCCCAGCATTGCAACAGCTCCTCCTGACACTACAACAGGGCCTGGACTCCAGCCCTGGCAAACTTATTAACATTCACTTCAGCAAATAGTATTTATTATTAGAGTAAATTAATACAAAGCACTTACTAGTGTATTGAGATAGTCCATATTGCCTCCTTCACTGGCTGGATTCATTTTTCCATCATATTATACACTGCTCATTTCCATGGTTATGTCAGTGATGGCGGTGCTTGCACACTATAGAAAAACAGCACCAGTCTATGTGAGCTCCCACGGTCCTGGCAACCAGAGGGGCTGGCACTTTTTCCTATAGTGTGCAAGCATGGCCACTACTGATGGACTGCAGGGTGGTCGTAACCATGGAAACAAGCAGTTTATAATGCACCCTATAGAAAAAAGTGCAGGCCTCTCTGGTGGCACAAATAGGCTTGTTCTCTTTCCTATAGTGTGCAAGCACAACCACCGCTTCAAGTCTGCGCTTGCTCCTGCAAAACAGGCCTACTTCATATCTCTCATATCTTTCCTGTCTCACAACCCTAAACAACTTTTTTTAACATGTTTAATTCTCTTCTCTGACAGCCCGTTTCTCTTGTGATTCGTGTCCGTTGGGGCACTGAAGAGCTGTAATGACAGTGGGCTGCCCATCCTCCCCCTGTTCAGTCGCGGTTTGCTGTAGGGGTGTTGTTGGACTTGTTTTATGACTGCAGTATGATATGGTGGTTTTAACTATTTATTAAAAGATATATATTTTATTTATATTTTATTCTGGTTGTTACTTATTAATTATTTAATCCTAAATAAACATTGCGGCCAATTTTATCCACACAAGGAAGTGTCTGTGTCTTTATTCATTTATTTTCTGTTTTAGTATTTGCTTGTTAAGTAATGGGAGTTGTGCTGCCATGCCAACATCAGAGAAAGCTTCAGCCTGCAGTCCCCATAACCCTTGTACACAAAACTTTTCAGTTGTCTTCCCCCAAAACCAACTTTCTCCACCACAGAAGAAAAACTTTCCACTCTGTTCACCAGATCAAATCTCACCACTAGTGTGCTTGACCCAAGCCCATCCCACCTCATCCCCAACCTCACCACAGTATTTTTCCCTGTATTTTTATTTTTTCACATATCTCTATTTTTATTTTTTCACATATCTCTTCAACCTATCACTAACTACTGATGTCTTCCCCTCCTGTTATAAACACGCTACCATCACACCCATGCTCAAAAACTCTTCCCATGATCCATCTTCTTTGTCTAGTTATTGCCCCATATCACTTCTCCCATATGCCTCAAAAGTACTTGAGCAACATGTCCACCTTGAACTGTCCTCTCACCTCTCTTCCTGCTCCCTCTTTGGTTGAAATCTGGCTTCTTACCCCACCACTCTACTGAAACTGTCCTTACCAAAGTCACCAACGACCTGTAAACTGCCAAAGCCAAACAACATTACTCTGTCCTCCTTGACCTTTCCTCTGCCTTTGACACTATTTACCACTCTCTTCTGTTACAAATTCTCACATCTCTTGGCGTGACAATTTGGCCTTCTCCTGGATCACCTGATACTTCACAGACTGGACATTTAGTGTTTCCCACTCACACACCACCTCCTCGCCTTGTCTCCTCTCTGTTGGTGTCCCTTAAGGCTCCATCCTAGGACCCCTGCTCTTCTCAATCTACACTTTCGGCCTTTCTATCGAGGAGTAGTGGATGATTCCACCCAGACACATATACAGGTAGGAAGTAATTATCTTTAGTCCTAAGATCTTCAGCAGACCATCCTGTATAGATTTGTATACTGTACAGTAACCAAAGTACAGCTCCATAGAACTTTCAAAGCTGTTGCTAATTTCCTTAATGGTGTAACACAAGGGCAGTCCCATGATCTAATGAAGGTTGCAAGGGAGAACTCAGCCTAGACATCCAGCAAGGGAGATCCCAGCCTGTGCCGGCCTAGCCTGTTACCACCTACCGTATGTGTGCCGGGATTGTGCTATGCATCTGCCATTACTACGCTTTGCTCCTTCGCCTGTGCCATCACAACATCATATATGTACAGTGGTTTACAAGCAGGGGTTAAGAAAGTTTGCAGGGCCCAGTTGTGAGCTATAGCCCCAGTAGCCCAGGGTAGACCAGTGTCCATGTAGACGTGCAATGGTTTCACCAATGAAGCTAATTCTGCTCCCTAGTTCATGATGGACTATTGTTATGTATTTGCTGTTTTAATACATTCTCTACTTGTGATTACCGGGTGGTTAATGGATTCCACTGATACTATAAGTGAGATGGTAATTGAAACATGTTGTCTTCTACCTTGTGGTTCACCTTTCCCCCACGATCCACTGTGCTAGATGTAGGATGTATAATGGACTCTTCTAGCAATAATTGTTTTCCTGTTTGTATGTAAGACCTGCTGTAATTGTTTCCTCTTTCCCACCACTGTGCTATCATGTCATTATTGCACTGTTTTGTTTTGTTTTTTTGAGCTGCGATTCCATTATAGCAGACATATTTCATGAAATCTGCCCTATAATATACCTCTAATAGCTCCATAGTCTGTAATACATGATCGGTAGTAACAGAGGTCACATAACCATAACTCACTAAATGCTGGGAACAATGGGGGGAATTTATTATGAGGGGAATTTATGAAGTCAGTTTTGCTTCAGTCTATGTTACTATGAGTACTTTATGCCACATTTATCAAATGTCTCATGCTATTTGATAAATTTGTCTCATCCTTTAACCTGACACTTTTGTCTAGAAAAGCTCTTCCAGTTTTCCTACTCCACCCTGCAACATTTTTTGCGACTTTTTAAAAAGTATCAGTGATATATCTGGAGTAAAACTCATTAACGAAGCTAACCCGACCCAATTTTCCACTCCTGTTTCAAAACTGGAGTGGTGTAAAACCGCAAAAAGTCACAGTGATCACGCCAGGATCACACAGGCCTCTTTTATTTACAATAATACACTGCTGAGCGGAAGCAGTGTGTTTGGTGACATCACCGGCTCTGATGGGCCGGATTTAGCGCTGCCCTAGCCGTTTTACAGGCTAGAGCAGCGCTAAAGCCCGCCCATTAGTGCCAGTGACGTCACCAGGCTGACTGCTGGGCGGAAGCCTCTGCCTGGCAGCCCTAAGGAGAGCCCGGTATGTCGCCGGAAAGCCTGAGAATGCCTTTGGCCTGCGTGATTCAGAGTAAGACAAAGGAGCGCATCGGTGCATGAATTGTCCCGACCGATGCTAACATCAGGCGGGCTGCCTGGGTGAAAATATGGGTATGCCCCGGTTTAGCTCTGAACCCGGACAACCCCTTTAAAGAGCACACCACCTTGTTATTAATGCTCTGCATCCAAATTAGCATCTGGTTTAGCAATGACTACTGATCGTCTAGAACTCTGATTTATCAATTCAGCTCCTTCTATCAGCCTAATAGGCTAAGGCTACTTTTATACTTGCATTTCTAAAACCATTGTAAGTTCATTTGCCATTGTGTCTGAGTAAATGGATCCGGCACCACTGACTTGCATAGCATCCCATGCTGGACAGAAAAACGCAACTAAACAGAATGCAATGCATTTTGGAACATTCCGTTCTGTTCAGTTCAGTTTTTCCCCCATTGACAATGAATGGGGACAAAACGGAAGCGTTTTCTCTGGTATTGAGATCCTCTGCCGGATCTGAATACCGGAAAAGTTAAACGCAAGTGTAAAACTAGCCTAAGCTGATTGGCACATAGTGTGAATGTGCATTGTGTATTCATGGAAGCAAAGCTGGAGCTTCACTCTGTTCCTGCAGTGGTCCACGCTGAATTGCCCTCTTGACTGAAGACTTGTACGTAGTTCTGTAGAATCCAAGGAAATCTGGGTGCACCCTGTTTTTATTCATGTTGAAATAAAGTAACTGAATAACACACCATACTGTGACTGAATAACACCGCCATACATTGAAGAATACCAACATACTGTTGCTGAATAAAGCTGAGGAAGAGGGGTATTGAACAGACTCCATATGACCTGCTTTCATTTGCCTCCTTCTTACAGGCAGTGCTCCATGGGAAAAAATATTCAAATTAGCCTGAATCAGCTGAACCAAAGACCTAACGGTAGACAGCACCCAACGGCAGACATCACTGTTTCATGTAATTTTGCTCTTCATTTACACAGGACGATCTGCTGCTCAAGAACTATTATATTTTTGGTGTTTGCTCAATCATTAGGTGACTGACAGGACCTCAACAGTTATTCATATGCACGTTTTTCCTAATAATAGGCCCATGTAAAGGAGCCTTTATAATTTGAATAAGTTGTTCAATAAAACAGCGGCAGTGGTGGATAACATAGGCCCGGAGCTGTTTACACAACTTGGGCCCCCATACGACTTGGGCCCATTTCTCCTCATGTGTGACTGCAGTGAGGAGTCTGAATGGACTTGTGGTGATTGGAAGAGCATACACCCTGCCACTCAATTCAAACTCACTGAGACCCCCATTCTTCTAGAGATCAGTGGGGGTTACAAGCACAACCCCTTTCATAAGTGTGTTAAAACTGGCATCATGGCGCAGCATTGCACCTGTATTGATGCCAGTAAAGCGGGCCACTGATTGGACGCAGTTGTCAGGTACTGACCGCTTGTAAACAAAGAGTGGGAGGATGGGAGGACTGCTGGAGCTTCCGCTCAGGGTCTGCAGGATACAGAAGAGGTGAGTCGTCTTCTCTTTTGTTTGATTTTTTTTTTTTTACGTTGGTTAACCCGTTTGATAAAAACACAATTGTGTTTTTTTTCAACCCACTATCAAAATGGGTCTTGTACATTATAAGAGATCCACTCCATTTCCACCATTACTTTATACTGAAAAATGGGAAAAGAATCTTACTTGAAAAGGGTTCTTTCATATTTTCTGCCTTTTATCAAGTCCCAATCAACATGGAGCTCATTGTCTGTGTACAATCAGCAATTATTGTACCATTAGGATCAGGACAAACATGTACCAAAGTTTGCCCCATGTTAGGCTACTTTCACACTAGCGTTTTAAAATTCCGGTATTGAGTTCCGTCATAGGGGCTCAATACCGGAATAAAACGCTTCAGTTTTGTCCCCATTCATTGTCAATGGGGACAAAACTGAACTGAAGACAACGGAATGCTCCTGAAAGCATTCCGTTCCGTCTTCAGACCGGAGAGCAAACCGCAACATGCTGCAGTTTGCTCTCCGGTCCAGGCATCCGCACCAAGACGAATCCGGAATGACCCCCAATGCAAGTCAATGGGGGTGGATCCGTCTGGTGTGACCACAATGGTAACCGGATCCACCCTCCATTGACTTTCAATGGAGTTCATGACGGATCCGGCTACACATACACACATACAGACATACACATAAACATAAACATACACAGACATATACACATACAAATACACATACATACTTACATGCACCCCGGCAGGTCTTCAGAGCGTCGGAGGAACAGGACGGCGCGCACAGGTGATGATTCCACCAGGCGCCCAGCAGAGGGCGCTGTGGGGGAATCATCACCTGTGCGAGCCGTCCTGTTCCTCCGACGCTGCAGTCCTATGTAACATCACAGATAACACAGTGATAACTCTCTGGGTACAGATAATGTAGTAGATGTCCCCTGCAGTCCTATGTAACTCCACAGATAACACAGTGATAACTCTCTGGGTACAGATAATGAAACAGAATAATGATGAAACACCAGAAATAACACTGTGATAACAGATAATGCAGTAGATGTCAGCTGCAGCCCTACGTAAAACCATAGATAACACAGTGATATGAGTACAGATCATTTAGTAGAGATTACCTGCAGTCCTATGTAACACCACAGATAACAGTGATAACTCACTGAGTACAGATAGTGTAGTATATGTTATCTGCAGTCCTATGTAACACCACAGATAACACAGTGATGACAGTCTCAATACATATAATGCAGTAGATGTCGCCCTGTGGAACACCATAGATAACACAGTGATATCTGACTACAGATAATTTAGTAGATGTTACCTGCAGCCCTATGTAAACCCAGAAACAACACAGTGTAGTAGAAGTTACCTGCAGTGCTATGTAACATCATAGATAACACAATGATAGCTCTTTAAGTACAGATAATGTAGAAGATGCTAACTGCAGTCCTATGTAGCACAAAAGATAACACACAACTCTCGGAGTACAGATAATTAAGTAGAAGTTACCTGCAGTCCTATGTAAGGCTACTTTCACACTAGCGTTGAATTCTGGTATTGAGTTGCGTCATAGGGGCTCAATACCGGAATATAACGCTTCAGTTTTGTCCCCATTCATTGTCGATGGGGACAAAACTGAACTGAAGACAACGGAATGCTCCTGAAAGCATTCCGTTCCGTCTTCAGACCGGAGAACAAACCGCAGCATGCTGCGGTTTGCTCTCCGGTCCAGGCATCTGCACCAAGACGGATCCGGAATGACCCCCAATGCAAGTCAATGGGGGCGGATCCGTCTGGTGTGACCACAATGGTAACCGGATCCGCCCTCCATTGACTTTCAATGGAGTTCATGACGGATCCGTCACCACATACACACAATACACGCATACAGACATAGACATACACATAAACATAAACATACACAGACATAATATACATACAAATACACATACATACTTACATGCTCCCCGGCAGGTCTTCTGAGCGCTGGAGGGACAGGTCGGCGCGCACAGATGACGATTCCACCAGGCGCCCAGCAGAGGGCGCTGTGGGGAATCGTCACCTGTGCGAGCCGCCCTGCTCCTCCGGCGCTCTGAAGACCTGCCGGGAGCATGTAAGTATGTATGTGTATTTGTTTGTGTATATGTGTGTGTATCTGTGTGTATGTACTGTGTGACATGTGTGGGGCCGGATTGCGGTTCCGGCTCCACACATGTCGCTGCGGCAGTCCTGATCCGGCAGCACCCTTCACCTGCCGGATCAGGCCTGCCGCTAGTGTGAAAGTAGCCTAACACCACAGGACTCTGTCCACAGTTTAGACTATGCAAAACAACTAGTGCTAAAAGTGCTAGTTAGAGGCCAGGAAAAGCAAAAAAGCAAAAAAATATATATATCTTATCAGGAAAGTTGTGAACATGATGTTTTATTCTGCCAGGCACTGCTCCTACAAGTGCCGAGGAGCTGGCTTCTCACTCTGAAAGAACCTACCCCATTCTTTGAGAGCCAGCTATAGTATCCAAACTGGAGACTAGTGTTGAGTGAATCGAACCTGACGAAGTGGAATTCAATCTGAATTTCAGGGAAAATTCAATTTGCGACAAATCCAAATTTCCTAGTGATTTGTGGTAGCGAACCAATTTTCCTTGAATGGCGGTAAAAAACAAAACAAAACAAAAACATTCTTACTCTTATCTGTTGGAGCGTAAAGAGACGGCCACTGCCATCTTGATTGAAGATCCCACACAAAATCCCGTGCACAGTGATATATGACATCATCACGCCGGCCACCAGCCGGCTCTTTGCGATCAAATGGGTGAGAGTATGATTTTATTTTACTTTTTTAATTTTACATTATAATATTGCTATCAGATGCCGTGATCAGCAATGGACATGGCATCGGAGGGGTACAATGATGGGGGCAGTGCAATCGCCGCTCCCTGTCATTGCACCCACTGCTTACAAAGAAATGCGCTTCGTGACCAAGTAATTCGTCACAAAGCAATTTTTTTTTGTAAAATTTTGCAAAGTAGCTGAATCGAATTTTCCAATAATTCACTCATCACTACTGGAGACCACTGCAGCCGTCAAAGTAAGGGAAGAGGCTGTGAAGCTGCTGACTGCAGACAGCACTGCACTCTGATTACACATTGATGGCCTATCTAAATCATGGGCACTGGATACATACTGACTGTAAAACCCCTTTAATGCTCATGTTCCTCTTTATCTTACAATATATAGTGTACAGGTGATTTACAACAGGATTAGTCTGCTAGACCAGCCAAATGGATATCTACTGTATATCACAAAAACACTAGTGGCAAGATTTAAAACAGGGAACTGGAATAATCATCAGGTATAATACACTAAGCATCAATTAGTAACAGTATTACACATTTTTCAGAATAATGAAAATTGTATTTAATTTCCACCATTGTGTAAATATTTTATCACAATCATCATAGCTGATTACAGACGGGCAGACCAGTTCTGTTCCCTGAAGGCACTCCACGTACATAAAATGGCAATAAAACAGTGTGGGAAACATATCTCTGCGTTATTTTAACTTGTTTAGTCCTCTTCCCATGAGACAAGCAAATACTGTCATCACCATCTTGGGTTTTACATCTACTAAGTCATCAGGCAGGGCATATATTCGGGCTCCGATCTTTCTGGAGATGGAAATGGCATACCTTAAAACAAAAGAGTAAAAATGTTACAGCTCAAACACATTTCCTTATGGATTTATGAACTTAAATACTCACTAACCTTTCACTAAACTTAGCACAAATCAAATAGTACAGGTGAATATATGAAACTTTATAATATATCTTATCAGAGAAAATGCCTCTAGAAATTTCACTGACCTATAGTGAGTCTGTCAGGTTTCTGTTTAGATTTTTACCGGATAGAATAATGCAGCATGCTATGCTATTCTGGCCATCAAAGAGCAACAGAAGGAGTTAACCCCTTCCCGCCATCCAGTGTACATACAGTATACAACGCTCTCGGCTAGCACTTTCTGCAACCCATCATGTATCGTGGATGATGGTGTAGACTTCGGTAGCAGGTGTTAGCTGTAATTCCGATTCCTGCTGTTTTACCCCTGTTTAACTCCTATCATCTCCCCTTCCCCCAGGACAAGATTGTGCAGTGCCAATGGGTTGCTATTGCTGCCGATGCACTAAATAATGGCCAAAGGACTGTCATCTTAGTATACCTGCCAGGCCAAACAAAATACTAACCAGGTTTGGTGGCCAAAACACATAATTCCAGTACAGAACAAAATCACTGAAAAATAGTCCCTTTAAAAGGGTAAATTTTACTAGAAAAAGAAGAAAAGTACACATACTGTAATTGGTATCGCTGCGCCCGTAATGACCCATATGGTGAATGCCACTATTACTATTTTTTTTTCATCCCATCTCCCATAAAAACTAAATTAAAAGCGGTCAAAAAGTTGTACGTATCCAAAATACACATACAACTTGTCCTGCATAAAACGCTCTCATACAGTGGAGTAAAAAGTAAAAGATAACTTATGACTGGGAGTGATAAAGTATATATACAAGGGGGGACCACTTAAAACATAACTTTTACTCAATACAATTAAAACGAAAGCCCACAGAAATACAAGAAAAAAATGTGATGTGCCACAATCCAGTGCAGTATATAAAATAGCGGTCTTACCACTTAGATGAGTAGTGATTCTTCAAACATCCTAATCTAGAGGTGCTGGGTGTCTGTCCCTGGGATGCCCTATTGATTCTAGGCTACCCCAACTTATTATCCAGGGGTCAAATAATGACACCCCAAGACTAGATGGATCCTAGCTACTGTGTCCCTACCTCACCCTCGAGCAGGTGTGACTGCCCAGCAATTCGTCAGGGTAGAGAGAAGGATCCCTAAGTGCTAGGAAAGGATAACAAACCAGTTGGCCCAGCGCATTTCCTTGGTTCACAGTACCAATTCATCAGGGGACCGATACAGGAGTATAATCAGGACAAGTATTGATATTCCAGCTGGGCCTCAGGAAAGACCCACTGTCCGCTGTGATATATAGCAGAATACAGTGGTCAAATCTGGTGAGGCATATGGCGTCCACCCCGCAGATATTGCCGCGTGGATTTAAATACCTCAACAGCTAGAGAATGCTCTGCCCCTTCCACGGTGAATCGGAGGAAGCGCGCTCCTGGATAAGCTTATGCGAATTCGCCCATCACGTCACCAGCGGCGCTGCGCAGCCCAACCACAGAGCGGGGGTGAGGGAATCCCGGGCCGTGACGTGTGAGCTGTAGTCACGCCCCCGGACTCCCCGCCCATATCGCTGACAACTAATTACAGCTCTCAGCGCAAGGACCAAAATTAATGGACGAGCAAGCGCAATATGTAAGAGTATTTATTGACAGACATCCAATTCTTGGAAGTTGCTTTCGTCTCGGTCACAGTTATCTTGTCCCTGAGAGGCAGTAATACTCTCATGACTTATTCATCATTGCATCCGGAGCAGTTATAACGTGATGGAAGTCATTGCACACCCTTACATTTTACACTTCCCTAGTGATCTCTTTATGGAGTGTTACTCAACCAAGCCTAGAAGAAGCAAATAAACAAACAATTATCACCACTCACTTTGCATTGTCCATTTTGTCGGCATCTGAAAGATTTTCTCTTTTTACCATATCTGGATTGACAGCTTTAGGAGCGATGGCATCAATTAAGTCGAGCACAGGCAAGCTTGTGCTAATGGCCTTATCCTGGAAGGAAAAGGTTAATACACCATTAACTATTAACATGTTTTGTAGATGGAAGTGCCTTTAATGGATTTGTCTAAGTGTTAAGTTACTCTTACTTACTCAGCTCTGCAAAATTAGCGCTTAGGATTTTCTAAGTCTGTTCTTAAAGGAGTACTGTCATCAGATATGTCACAATGAAACCATCTCACCTCAGCCTTGTGCTTGACAGTTAAATATTACAGTCTTGGTCCCATCTTCCTAGGTGCCCACATTCTTCAGAAAATTGATGTTTTATAATATGCAATTGGGCCCCTAGAAACAACGAGGGCGAGTGTCGTTGCACCTTGCTGCTCCGAGAGCTCCGAGAGGCTCCACTCACTGCTCCACATGCTGCACCCCCCCCCCCCCCCACTGACTGACAGTGAAGACGTACTCACGACAGGCCCTGAAGTCTTGTGGGAGCTCATTCAGTGCACGCTCTGTGCAAGGATGCATCCCTCTCAGATCAACAAAGTGCAATTCATTTTCTCAAGAATGCGAACACTTCGGAAGATGAGACCAAGACCATGACATTCAACTGTCAAGCGCACAGGTCTCAGGTCAGACAATTTTATTATGATGTATCTGATGACAGAACCCCTTTAAGTTAATCAAATGAGTCACATGATTAACTTATATACTTATAACTTTTATATTGATGACCTATCCAGAGGATACATGAGAAAACCAAAGGCAAATTCTCACCTCTGGGCCCTGCACCATCTTCTGAATGGCCTCCCCACCTCACCTGGTGAAGAGGCCACCACTCCTGTGGACATGCCATAAATATCTAAGATAGGAAAAACCCTTTAACCCATTCACCCCCGGAGATTTTTTCGGTTATGCATTTTCGTTTTGTGCTCCCTGCCTTCAAACAGCCATAACTGTTTTATTTTTCTGTTCTGTATGAGGGCTTCTTTTTTGCAGGACAAGTTGTACTTTCCAATGCCACCATTTAATATTGCATATGGTGTAGTGGGAAGCGGGAAAAAATTTCCAAATCAGGTGAAATTGCAATAAAAACGCTATTCCTCTACAGTTCTACGGGTTTCTTATTTACAGCGTTCGATGTTCATTAAAACTGACCAGTTACTTTCATTCTACTGGTCAGTACGAATCCGGCGATACCTAATACGTATAGTTTTTCCTGCGTTTAGATGGTGATAAAATAATTATAAAGTTGGCCTTTTTTTTTCCTTGTCATATCTTGACCCCTATAACTTTTTGGTATTTATGTGTACGGAGCTGTATGGGGGCTCATTTTTTGCGGGGCGATCTGAAGTTTTTATTGATATCATTCTGAGGTGTGTATGACTGTTTGATCATTTTTCGATCACGGGCGTTTTCGGTCACGATGATACCCATGATGTCTATATTTATTGTTATTTAGGTATTTATTTTTTAATTATACGGACAGGGGGGTGATTTGAACTTTTATATATTTTTTATATATTTTTTAACATTTTTTTAAATTTTTTTGTGATTATTTTAAAGCTCAAATATGAGCTAATCTATTGTGTTTTTTTTTATTTATTTATGAGCAATCAGGGATTTACTAGATGGAGTTAAATCCAAAAATTGCTCATTTCTTATCCTGGCCTGCCATCTAGTGGCTAGAATAAGAATTGCAGTTTGAAAACTGTAATCCTCACCAGCTAGGATTACAGTTTTCATATGGTGTACAGACACCCCGATTGGCCACTCGGGGCGTCTGTACACCACCCGGAAGCGTACGTTTCCGGGTTCAGACGCATCCTGATGCCGTGATCACGGCATCAGAAGGCCCAGGAAGACGCCGCCGATGGCGGTAAGTAGCAGCTAGTCTCTGCTGTTAGAAACAGCAGAGACTTGCCGGCCATGACGCCCGCCGCACCCGCGAGCGGGCGTCATGTCCCCGCACCAGCGCCGTACATGCACGGCGCTGGTCGGGAAAGGGTTAATACTAATGCATGAATATGCAATGAAAACATTAGATATTCTGTTAATTGGATTATTTATTATAGATGATCATACATTAAAGAGGCTTCCTAAGTGTGTTGTAAGGCGATTTTACTTAATCAAGTACTGATTGGTTCTGTCCCTTTTACTTATTATATCACTTTCTACATTCTTTGTAATGATATTCCTTGAAATTTAGTGAGTTCGGGATAGTTAGATAACATATACAAACTCCCCACTGTGCTGAGAAGGCTGCATTCCTGAGTAATTACACTGGAGAGTTTTCCTTCACACCACTTTTGATAAATCTCTCCCTAACTGTTCACTTTCTGCTTAATGTATCCATCCAGGCACCATTGTCACAAGATAACCAACCTATTCACTTCACCTGTCAGTGGTTTTAATCATATAGCTATATATACCACTCACAAAAAGTTAGGGATATTTGGATTGTGGGTTAAATTTCAGGATGACCCTAAAATGTACTCCAACCTTTACAGGTGAACTGAATGTGACATTCTCTAAACTTTTGAATGCACATGTCCAAGTGTTCAGTGTTTCAGTACTTTTTGCACAAATTGCTGTTCTCTAACAAGGAGCTTAACTACAAAATTCACAGGTGTTTGATCCATGAATCACCCAATAAGTTTCCTGGTTTAATTGGAATTGGAATTGGAATTTTAAACAGTCCTTCTCATCATGCTGTTCATAATTTGACATAATGAGACCAAGACGACACCTAATAATTCATCAACAGTACCTCGACATTGCGAGGCTTCAAGCAGGATGTTCTCAGATGAAAGTAGCTACTGAGCTTAGAATGTCACAGAGTGTCATCAGCAGGTTGCAACAGAGATACAGAGAGACTGGAAGAGTCACAGAAAGGCATAGACGTGGACGTCCTTTGGCCACATCCCACACTGATGACCCCTTCATTGTGAACAATGCCCTGCGGAACCGGATGATGAATGCCACACAACTCCAGGCACATTTAAGGCAGGTGAGAGGCACCCAAGTGTCACATAAGACTATTCGAAACAGTTTACATCAGCGTGGTCTGCGTGCTAAACGAACTGCAAGGGTACCTGACCACTCCACCAGGCACAGTTGTCATCGTCTTGCATAGGCCAGGGAGCATCTACGCTGGACGAGGGACCAGTGGGCCTCAGTGCTGTTCACTGAGGAAAGTTGATACACGCTGAGCAGAAAGGATGGCCGCCAATGATGTTGGAGATGTCAAGGAGAGCACTATGCATCAGCCACTGTTGTCACCAGCTGAGCCTTTGGTGGTGGTGATGTTACAGTGTGGGCAGGTTTGTTTAGTCAATGCATTCACTTTGTGAATAGTACAGTGACAAGCCCATACTGTCTGTACCCCAGAACCTCAATGACCTGAGGGCCGCCCTTCAAGAAGAGTAGGCTTTTGTTTCAATAACTTGTTTGAGATGAGGAAATCACCATTGCATGCTTCTACTTAAATGCCCTGCTTTCATATCACTGTAGCATGAACTTTTTACATTTTCCATAAATTTCTCCAGGAAGCCAAATATCCCTAACTTTTTGTGAGTAGTGTATCTCAGAGAAATGAGTGCTGCATCCTGCATCTTAGGAGGAGGAGCAGAAAGGTATAAACTTTTGTGTACAAAGGCAAATAGTGGACCTCTGCTAGGTAGGATGTTGTAAGGTCATTATCTCTCTTGTATCACCATGGGGTGTCAGCCATGCGCTACGACATGGCGACAGGAGTTCCTGCCTATTGTGTTGCAGGCCAGTGATTGTTATTTACTTTTACTACTCTGTATGTGATTTGTCTGTTTTATATTTTTATCACATTAAGTAAATATATTTATTCATTTAGCCTGCTTAAGCCAATTTATTCTTAGATTGTTGAATTCATGTTAAAACCAAGGAAACAACATTTTTTGTAAAATGGGCCACAGCGGGTAAAAAATGATAAAACAATTGTTACTCACCACACTGATCCACTGTTACTGTTCTGATGCTGCTCTCCACTTCCAGGTCATCAAACAGGAAATGCCTTGAAATGCTCACTCAGTGACTCTGCCAATGATTGGTCGAGTGGCATTTCCAGCCACTTTCTGTCTGTAGTATCAGAACCAGGAAGTGCAGAGCAGCAGGGACTCGGCCATAACTAGAACAGTGATCGGCTGCATTGGTCACAAGCACTATACCTGCATGTCACCATCACAGTCTGTAAACAAGCAGCAACAAGAGGATCAGACCAGTGCATACAGTGTTGCTGGAGACGGAGGTAAGTATGCTATCACTTTTTATTTTACAACATTCCCGGTTCTATACACCAAACAGTATGATAAATATATCAGTGATACAATTAACTCCTTCAGTCCCAGTACCATACATGTACACTGGAAGTGATGGGTTTAAAAATGGTGTCCGTTCCTGAGTGCAGTGGTCACAAGATCACTGATGACAAAACTGTGGTCAATGATGCTCGTATGTTTTATTTCCAACTGTTGCCTCATAATCCATGCAGGACATACTGCTGAGCACTTCAAATATCTATACTTTTAAGTTCATCTTGAATAATAGCTATACAGTACTCATACTGAAGAGTTGTAACATAACAATTTGCACAGTTGGACTCTTTCACATGATGTGAAAGAATGTCCATCAACTGTAAACTAGGGTTTTCTTTATTGAAGTCAACAAAAAGTTCATTACCTTGAAGCTGGTGATGAATGTGGTCTTGTTTGCATTACGTAGTGTTTCATTTACCCACTTTATAATAGCTCTGTCATCAATCTTCGCACCCTCTCCAAGATCTGATAGCACATTTAATGTATACCTATTAAAGGAACATCTCAGAGTTAGGAATATAAATTACTACAACAAGCTATTCATATGCAGCAACCCCCTGAGGAGTCGGGGTAGAGGATAGGAGTGGTAGTGGCCCTGATGAAATGTTGTCTCACGGTGTACTCCCTCAGGCCGTAGCTCCCTGGGGATCGGTGCACTGAAGAATAAGGCCAGAGTTAAACTTTAGAAAGTCTTTATTTTTACTTGAGATACATACAGTAGCAGTAGGCTTTAGTGCAATTCCTCTATGGCGCCAGCAAAGGTATGGAGGCAGGTTGGTTGGTGGCAATTAAGCATTTGGGTGATACTGGCTTTGTAGTTGTTTGGTGATGGGCGGCTTGACTGTAGTCCCTCACCTAAAAGAAGTTTCTGTAGACGCAGAAGTAGCAGGTCACTTTGCTGTCTGGACTCTCAAGGCTTTACTTGAGGACAGATTAGGTCACAGGAGCAGGAGCACTGCAGATTGTGTCCTCTTCATTCTGTAGCTAGACAGATACTCCCTCTCTTGGTAGGGAGCAGGGCCAGCCCACTCTTACCAAGAGGCGAGGAACAGAGTGGTTAACCCTGTTCCTGACAACCTTTGCTAACCATTCCTTGCTGGAAACTACAGCCAGAAACAAACAGTAAAATACACAATGTACAACTATATACAATTTGTAATACCCCCAGGTCTGGGGTACTACACATACACCAATTTTCTCATTTTAGTAGAATACAATGGAAAACAATTTTTGTTCAGTCAGTCCACTGAGACTGTTTTGTGCAAAGGCTGCCATTTCTGATGTATACATGATGAATCTATTTTAAATGATCACTAACTTTTCACACAATTTTGTAGACATTAATAGTACAAGTGACCACAAGAAATTGGGATTTATCTACTGAAATATTGCATAGGTCCATATAATGTAGTGCTTTTAGCTTAAAGAGGACCGGTCACCACTGTTGACATATTGGTTTTCATGAATAATTGCAGTCCACATGACAAATCTGGATCATCCATTCTTATGGCTCTGTGTTATGCCATTCTTTTGTTACTCCTATTACAGGATGGGGTGTTACCAGTTGGGATATGTCTCAACAGTCTGACACTGTCTAATCAGTGCTGCCGGTGAAAGACTGTGCAGGCACACATCTCTTTGACAAGAGGTATGGTAACATTCAGTTGGAAATGCATCTATACATTTATAGTAGGGTTAATAGAACAACATAGTATTATGAAAAAAGAAGATGCTTCATAATAGTTGTTACATTGGGTATACCATCAGTTACTAACAGACATGTCAGTAGAGGTGACAGATCCTCTTTAAACTTGAATGAATCACTTCATTCTAATTTTCACTTATTTAGATTGTTTATTTAAATCAGTTTTTTTTTACTTTGACATTTGAAGGACTTGCTTGCCTTCCTGTGGGTGGGTAGCTGCCCATTAAGCACCTGCACCTCCCAAGATGCATTGCAACTAACTCTTGGTAACTTCTTCCTTTGTCATATATCCCCAGAGATACATATTTTTAGTTCTCCATTTTCAAGCAAGAGAGATATAGTTATAGATTTCTATGAATTTAGAAGTAGGAATGAATGGAGCTAGGTGTCTGGACCACTTCACCTGATCACTAGGCCAGCACTGAGAAGAGACAGAGCAGGGAAACTATTGAACATGGTAGCCCACCACTGAATGAAGGAGAAGGTGGACCAGAAGGATAAACTGCAGGGGGTGCTACCAGACAGCAAAATGTAACGTAAATAAAAATGAACTTTATTTTTATTGCATAAAAATACTTTTCATGGGATAACCCCTTTAAGGACAGAGCAGCATAATATAATGTACTATATGCCACATATAATACAAAATGCACAGAAAAGAAAGTCCAGGTGTGTCCCGAGGGGAAGAAGGGTTGCACCACTCCCATCACTGCATGGCCCAGGAAGTGCCAGGTGAGGCTATTGTGTATAAATTACATATAAGAGAATACTGATTATGATAATTGTACAAGCGCATGATTGGATGCGTACATTTGGGCTATGTGCTGTACTTACCGCCTCATTAGCTGCCAAACAAGGGCCAGTGTGAGTGTGCGGTTCCCCTCATGCAGGTCACTCCCACATATTCCAACTAAAGAGAACCTTGCCTTGTTCTTTCCCAAATCTACAGCATAATTACAATTCTCTATCTAGAAAAATGAAAACATACATAAGTAAGTAGAAGAAAGTTCAAATATTTTCTTATTTTGGGTAGGGTATATTTTGGTCAGTTTTTAAGCAAGACATATTACTACTATTATAGAGTCAACTAACATCTTACAGAAGTGCCAAGTTAACTTGCCAAATATGCCCCTACACAATGGCACCCTCTTAGCAATGCAGCTGTGTCACATAGCACACTTCCCTCCAGCCCTGAAAAGAACTGCAATTGGGAAGGAGCACACTTCTGGCCTTATGATTGACGCAATTATGTGCGCTATTCATATTTGAAACCAAAATGAGCCTCTCCTTGTGAATCTGCAAAAAATACGGATGACCTCCATGGCATCTATTTTTTTGTAGACAAGAATAATGGCCATCCTTTTTTTATTCAAAACAGACAAGAATAGGGCATGTTCTATTTTTTTTCCAGGGCTGTGAAACAGACATACGGATGCGGACAGCAAATGGTGTGGTGTCCACATTTTTTGTAGCCCCATTGAAATCAATGGGTCCACATATGATCCACAAAAAATGCGGATCGGATGTGGAGCAAGAATACGGTTATGTGATGGGGCCTTAACTAAAGCTCTGTTTTTTTCCAAGTTATTAAAGAAGGACCTTTCACCGTTCCTGACATGCCTGTTTTAATAGCTTCATGCATTCCCCATGTAATAACAAGTCTGGAACATCTATTCTTATGTCTGTATGTTGTGCTATTCCTTTATTATTTGCACTAGAAGTTATGAATGAATTGCTATTTGTCTTCAGTAAGGGAACAGGTAACACGTTGGGGGGGTGTACCTGCACAGTCTGAACATGGCAGCACTGATTGGCTAGAGTCAGTCTGTGCAGGTACACACCTCCAACTGGTCACCTCCCCTCTGTTCCTTTACTAAAGACAAATAGCAATTCATTCATAACTTCTAGTGCAAATAATAAGGGAATGGCACAACACAGAGACATAAGAATAGATGTTCCAGACTTGTTATTACATGAGGAATGCATGAAGCTATTAAAACAGGCATGTCAGGAGTGGTGAAAGGCCCTCTTTAAGTTTCCATTGTTTATGATGAACAGAATAGCACAGCTATGAGATTCATCCAGTTTTTGTAATTTTCCAATATATTCTTGATGCATTTTGGAATCAGTATGGGTGAAAGAGAAATCAGTAGCACTGCCCTGAAAATATACTGATTGAGATAAGAGGTCTACTTCATCTGCTTTACAAACAGAACAAAAAAAAACGAAGGGGGGCAATTGGCTAACACCATGATACTTGTGGGCAATAATCAATCCTGCCCTCCAAATTCTATATAACCCTCGATATAGGAGATAATGGTGAATTGTCTCTTGGTGTGAAGGCTAGTAACAGATACAAATAAGATTTTTCTACCTAGACATAGAATTAAAAAATGATAAGCTTTCTGTGCCTAGTATGTGGAGCCAGTACAGCTCCATCTACTGTGTACTGGCCTTGCCTGGTTACTGCTGCTCATCGGAATGAGAACCAAGTTGCAGTAACCTGGCATGGCCACTATATAGTTGATGGAGCTGTGCACCCAGTACTGTTCCCTGCGTTAGTTTATGCACCTGACAGCAGAAAACAGCTGATTGGTGGAGGTGCCGCATGCTGGAACCCCATTGATGTGATGTTGATGACCTGTTACTTTAAGGATAGGTCACCAATATCTATAACCCAGAACGCCCCTTTAGAACCAAGACAGTTCATTTACAAATCTCATAAGTATATCTGAGGCCAGTCTCGTTCCTGTAACTGATCTACATATTCACCAAATGAAATACTTGTACTTGTCCATAATATCAGAATATCATCAACATATCCTAATAATAAGGACACCTAGAGAAATTAATAGGATTTGTCATGATCACTTTTTAAGATAAAACATACTGCAAAAATGTGTGCACACAACCCAAGCGCTCATTATGTGAATTATCTAAGAAAGAATAAAAACTACACTCGATTGTGGCCATATTGTTGTATTATGCTATAACTCAGAATATGCTGTCCACACAGACCTTTCTCATATGTCTACCAAGAGCTGAAAATGGTGGTTTATTAACACGACCCCAGTCAACTGGCACTCTTATTTGATCATAAAGCTGGAAGATCACCAAAGAATCATTTAAATCACTAGAAATAAAGGAAAAGAAAGTCTCATCAATTTCAGATACATTAATACAATAATATAATATATTCAACCAAAGTCATCACTCTGAAGTTATGCAATAATTCAAGCGGTATTTTAACCTAATAAAATAAACATATACCACAGTGATGAAAAAATGACTTACCTGTACATGTGGTTTACATAAGGGTTCACACCAAGTGAATTCATCCAGTTGCGGAATGTCCTCTCCTCATTGGTTTCCCCTGTATTCATGAATGAAAAATACTATTGATAAACAATATACCATATAACACATTATTTAGAGCCCCTGTGTATGAAATACTAAGCAGGGAGCAGTGGGACACGCATCATTATCTGTACAAATGGGATCTCCTGGTATTGAAGGAGCATGGAGCAGTATCTTCGCTGGAAGACTAGTACCATATGTGTTCTATGGTTTAAGTGGTGGGTTTAAAAGTTGGAATAATATGAGGAAAATTTTGAATCTCAATTATTCAGTCACCATTTTTAAAATGTACACAGTCACCACCATCAACATGGAAACTACGAGCACTTTGAATCAAGATTTTATAATACAAATGGTATACATTAATAAATTGATACCCAATGAGGCTGGTGGACACACAATCGGACCAATTTACTAATCCTATAGTTGGCATAAATTTAGACAAGCCGTTTAGACATGCTCCCAATTTAGTGGCTCAGGTTGGATGATCGATTTGGTGCATGGCAAAAAAACTTTTGGCTAATTTTAACCATCTATTTTTTTAACTTCGTTTGAAACAGAATTTTACACCAGAATTGTGGTACAATTTTGGTATAAGCTGGTGCATCACAGACCACTCCCCTTTCTATGAAGCCACACCCCTTGTCAAGCTAGGCGCTACTAATTTCTCTAAATCTAGATGCACCACATTGTAGTATCATTTATTCCCTCACATTAGTAAATGTCTCCTCATGCAGACCACCCTAGTCCACTCCTACCACCCAAGGAGAAGAAATCATTGGTTTGTTTATTTGGATGGAGATATCCACAGTGTCCAAAGCTCCATCAACACCAGATTTAGTTTGACCCAGCATATAAACGATTAATCAATCCAGGGGACCCTGAGGTCAATCCATAGAGTTATAATATATCCCCTGGAAATAGAAACTGAATGATAACCTGAATTTATATTATAATAAATACATTGAGCATGCACGGGGCATCAATCTCAGAAAGGCAAGCAAAGTATGTGTCTAGATTCAGCAACAGGCAATGACAATAAACCAATTCACAATCAATAAAATCTAAAAAAAATCCTGGGAATACTGAAGACATTGAACTGAGTCTGATAACATCACATTTTACTATTAAAGAGGTTTTCCAGGATTTTCATTGTAATGACCTTTCCTTAGGCTAGGCCATCAAATCAGGTCTGTGGGGGTCAGACTCCCAGCACCCCTACTGAACAGCTGACTTAGGGGGCAAAGGCCCTTCATTTTGTAACTGTATGGACGGGACTTACGCATAGCCACTAAAAAAAACGGATAACGCTGTGCCTGATTAACAAAGAAGCGGAAGCTACACTTGCCAGAGAGCTGTAGCCGCTTCTGTCAGCTAGTCCTCATGGGTGACGGATAGTCATCTGATATTGATGGCCTACCATAAGACAGGTGATCAATACTAAAGTCCAGAAAAAAAAAAACTTTAGCCATGTAAGCATTTTATGAACAAAATATTATAGAATTAAAAATGAGTGTATTTTTGACAATAATAAAATAATTAAAATAAATAATAATAATAAACTTAAAATTCAAAATAGTTTCAGATTTTGCCTGTTGACATATCTATATCAACCTGCCTTATATTCCACCAGCTGGACAGTCCAACAAATAAACATGAAATAATAGAAAAGCATGCATATTTCATGTATCTACTCTCAGCTGATAAGAAATAATCTAAGCGGTTAATAAGTCATATTTATTAAAGCTTACCTCTACCTATCTATCCTCACTGTGAGGACCCTGGTAGACAGTAATACATATCTCAGTCTCCTGGACCCATGTGAGTATGCATTGCAGAGCACTGGGAACTGGGATATGTTCCAGCTGAATGGGAATTTTTAGGTTTTGTGTGGTTTTAAAGTAAGTATGTGCCATGTACGGAAGGTAGTAATTATCTTTTAAACCAGGTGTCTCATGCAAAGGGTTATAGCAACATCACTCTAGAACAGATCAAGCAAATCTTAATATACTGTACCTACTACATATGAGAGAGTGATATCTATGGTCCATGGATTAAATGGAAAAACATCAGAATTATAAAATATACTAATATAAAAGAACTGTAGATCCAGATATCTGTGATCACCTTTAACCCAAAATAAAATAAACCATGCTTCTCTGCACAGTAAGGTGGTATGGATCCCACATACGGTATCACTGTTGCAAGTTGAAGTCTCTAACACCATGATTAGGATGTCTGTTGAGTTATCTTCACAATTTTGTTCTTTCATAGTTATTGTATTGAAATATAAACTAGATAAAGGGTAATGATTTGTCAAAGGGGTTCTCCAGCTAGTAAGATAAAAAATTTAAAAAAAGATCAAGATGTCTAAAAAAAAATAAGTCATACTCACCTCGTTGATCCCTCTGCTACTCCTGTTCTTAAGCTCCCCCTTCCTGCTGGTCTCTACTTCCTGGTCCCTCTTGACATAGAAAATATGACTATTCAGCCAATGACTGGCTGCAGCATTGACCCACCTTAGCCGGAAACCGTCTGGGCAGTCCCACTTTCATGTTGAGAAGTCCAGGAAGTAGACACAGTCAGGGACCAGGAGAAGTGCCATTATATTTTATGATTGTTTTATTTCATCCATTTGATTATCGTTACTGGCATCATTCTTGGTCCCCATTGTGGCTAAAATTCTAAATTACAAATGTACATGTTTTTGGAGTCCTGGAGGAAACCCACGCAACATGGGAAGCACATACAGACTCCATGCAGATGTTGTCCTCGATTCAAATCCAGGACCCCTGCACTGCAAAGGAATAGTGCTCATCCACTGAGTCACTATGCTGCCCGAAAAAGAAGAGGAGTGGAGGGGGATCAGTGAGGTATGACGCCTATCATTTTTTTAAAGCCATACGGACCCTTTTTGTAAAAAAAAAATATATATATATCATTTAGTAAAAATTTTGTAAAAGAAAATATTATCTACAGTCGGCAACTAGTATAAAAATGGTGTACATTGCAAAATATATTTGACACAATTAACCGGGCATGTTAGACATGTCTATTCCTTACATCATGTACACCAATAATTTGAGCAAAAAATTCATTTCTTTATTAAATCAGGTACATTACACTTCTTTCACATGGTTTTTCAAAACTCACACTATAGGGGTAAAAAGTGTCAAAATCCGTAATACATTTGGGGCATGCCATGTACTCCACCTTTGCCGCAATCTACTGTGCTATTTGCTTAGTTGATTTCCCTGCTGTACCCATTTTACAAGCTTGATATGTCCCAACCTCTCCCAGTAAAGTGTGTTCTCTTTCCTTAGTGATGTGATAATATATGACAGCAGAGCCTGTACAATTAAACCTTTATTACATCCATGACTTGGTGTCATTTATCTTACCTTCTATCTGGTTCAGGAAATCATAACCATTGACTTTGTTCAGAGCTGGGTACATATTAAATAGATTTGCTACAAAAGCCAAGTTCAGTTTAGGGTTTCCAGAAACGACATCTGATGGTGTCACAAATTGTCTGCAGCCCAGTTTGTCTGCTTGGTTAAGCATGTAATTAGCCCTTTTCAGATCATTAGGCTCCTACCAAAACAAGACAATTTTTTTTAAAATATCCCGTTAGTTTTAATACATCGTATCCACATATTAGGCTTTAAACAAAAGTTTCTACATTCGCCTGCAATACATGATTTTAGGAATTTCCTAGAAATCCTGTAAACCTACTCAAGTGTTTCTGTAAGGTAGGATTGTGCCACACTACCAGAGAAACCAGCCTTATCGAGGTAATAATATACACAGTCGAGTCCCATTGTTATGACCACTTGCTATTTTCGACGTCAGCAGGGCATAACTCATGAAGCACGTCATGCGTTGTGAATTGGCTTGGTCTGTTTTATAAGGTGTATGATAGGCTGTCTATACACATATCCCTCATTGCTGTCATGGGTAAAAGGGTGGATTTATGAGTTTCAAAAATGGCTTTCGGGCAAGGGTGGCAGTACATTTAAAACTGCGCCTTTTGAGAACTCTTCTCGTGCTGCTATGATGAAAGTGTATTGTGAGTGGACAAATGGCACCATTGCAAATAAGCAACGTGTAAACTGCGGAGAGACACGTGCAATTGATGTGAGAGGTGAGCGTCGGCTATGAAGGTTCGTTAGGGCGGACCATCACGCTGCAATAGAAGAGCTCACCACCAAATTGAACCATGGGGCTTCAAAGCCAACAGATGGTAATCGCACCTCTGCTAACGAAGTTGGATTGGCAGAAAAGGCTTTAATTTTCGCACCAGTATCAGAATTGGACCTCCGCTGAGTGGCAAAGAGTTGCCTTCTCTGATGAGTTATGTCTTCTTCTTCATTGAAAGGATGGACATTAGCATGTCAGGCAAGAAACATCATAGAACAAACACCTTGCAACCAACACTGGAAGAACACAAGCTGTTGTCGCAGCGCTATCATCTGGGGAATGTCATCATGGCATTCTTTGGGCCCACTCATTCATTGTGGCACGCTCAACCGATTTGGGTATGAATCCATCCTTGCAGATAACGTACACCCATACATGATTATTGTTTTCCCTAGGGCAGATGGGAACTTCCAGCAAGACAATGAAACATCTCACAAAGATAGAAATGCCCAACATTGGTTGGAAGAGCCTGACTAAGACTTCCAAGTACTATACTGACCCCCTAATTCCCCATACTTGAACCCAATCGAGCATGTGTGGGACCACCTTGATTCTCATGTTTGCACTATGCATCCTCCGCCATGCTTCCTCCAGAGGCAATCAGCATGGCTCCAGATACCTATGACAACCTACCAGGACCTTATTGAGTCACTCCTCTTCCCGTCTAGCTGCTGTCCATGCTACACACAGCGGTTACTCTGGATATTAGCTCATGGTCATAATAATCTGGCTCAACTGTGTGTAATATGTAAGATATAACTAGATGTAACCTATACCAAGAACAAAGGTCAATCAAAAAAAAAATAATTGGATAGCATTAAAAACCCATAAAAAACTGTCTAATAAACAAAGTTGAAGTTGGATTTTTTTCGTGTGGCTAGAAAAGATTTACAAAGTAAAGTCTTCAAACTGTCTTTCGCAGTCATCGGTGATACAACTAGATAGATAGATATACAGACAGATAGATATACAGACAGATAGATAAATAGATAGATCTCACTCTGTTCATGCTGATTTCTTTTTAGGGCAGATTCACACGAATATAAGCCATCCGTGCCCATGCACCGGCACCAGCCATGTGAATCCCGTATTGTGGTGCGAACCCATTCACTTGGATGGATACACGATCTGCAATATACGGCAAAAGATAGGACATGTCCTATCTTTTGCGGTGCAGAGGCACATGTCTCTGCTCCACACCGCGCTGTATCTTGAGGATTGTGGACCCATTCAAGTCAATCCGTGATTCAAACGGCTGGTCCTGGTATATTGCGGAGCAGCTGTTTGCACTCTGCAATACAGACATGGACGACCTACGGTCGTGTGAATGGACCCTTAAGCAGAGGAGCCCGAAGTCCTGTGACCCAACAGATATACTATAACTTATGCCAGAAACTGGTTCAATTTATAGCACAAATCTGTACCAGCTCATAGATTTTCTGGCACATAGAAAGTCAAAGATTTGACAAATTTAACTTTGTTGTATTTTAGTCCGGCACACTTTGGACTAAGATAAAAGCCAGTTTTAGTAAATTTCCACCTAATGTTTTGTCTACAACAAATACAGTTCTAAAAAGAGTGTAAAAGTAAAAGAGTAAACTTACATTAAATCCAGAGAAGTCTATGAAGCCGTCCTTAGGGGCAATCTCTCTCAACAAGTGGAAATAAGCTTTAGAATCCTGGTTTAAGGAAGAAAAAAATGCACGTCTAATACAGTAAGCATAGTAAAGTCATTGCTGCATAATGTAGAAGTACTGTAGCAAATAAATACACACACATCATTGTCAGAGCTCTGTGCCCAATCAGCCCCTCACAACTACTTTCAGCTTAACTTGGGAAAGGCTGTAATCCAAGAGAGATCTAAGAACCAGACCATGCAGATCTCTCTAGATTCTTGTGCCCAAGAAAGGGTTGCTTCATCACGACAACCCTACCTCTAAATACAGCTGCTTCACTGATCAGACTGCTGTGGTTCTTGCTCCAGAAACACCCAGTGATCAGCTATTATCCTCAGGAAAAGTTCTGTCAGCCTCACATTTTGGCAGAGGCCAATGCAGAGAAAATTATGACACCCATTCAAATGAATAGATGATCATTCAATATTTGTCTGGGCTGAGTCCACATGGAACACCTTTATATGATACTTATATGCAGGGCATACGGACAGGGCTTGTCTGAGAAAACGCCTTAAGGGGTATTCCCATCTAAGACAATGGGGGCATATCACTAGTAATTGCCCCCATTGTCTGATAGGTGCGGGTCCCACCCCTGGAACCCGCACCTATACTGAGAAAAGAGAGCGGAAGGTGGTGGCCGGAGGACCCAGGGTTTCCCTGGGTCATGCCACCGCCAATCGCTCTCCCCATAGAAGTTAATGGGAGCACACCACGCTTGCGAGGCCACCGGTCCCATTAATTTCTATGGGGCTGACAGAAATAGCCGAGCCAGTGCTTGGCTATTTTCGGTGGCCCCAAACAAATTAATAGAGGGTGGTTGTGCATGCGCACTGAGCCCTCCACAACCATCAGGGATCCGTTCTCGATGTAGGTGCAGGTCCCAGAGGTGGGGCCTGCACCTATCAGACAATGGGGGCATATCCTAGCCCTTGTCTGAGATGAGAATACAACTTTAAAGGGGTTGTCCATGATAATTAAAAAATTTGGACAAAGCCCTTCAATAACAAAAAAATTTAAAAAAGCATGTTATATTCACCCCTTTCTTCAGCGCCATTCTCCGTGGTGCTGGTCTAGGCCTCCTGTTACTTGTTAACAAATTGCAGTGGGAGACATGCTGGTATACAACTGACTGTTGCAGCCAATCTTTTTCTCAGTGGTCTAAGGCCCCCAATGGGACCCCCAAAAAAGAGGACAGCACACATCCGTATCCCCGTTCTGTAGCCCCGCAAAAAATATAGAACATATCCTATTCTTGTCCGTTTTGCGGACAAGAATAGGCATTGTTACAATGGGTCCACAAGAAAAACAGATGCAACACAGATGTCATCCGTATTTTCTGTGGACTGCAAAATACATATGGTAGTGTGAATGCACTCTAATGCTGAGGTCAGTGAATAGCTGCAGTAGTGATGTTCTGTGAACCTGCATATCATAAAACACAGTGTAGTGATGTGCATAGTAACGTGCAGCTGTATGACATGTGATGCTGCAGCCACTCAGTGTGTGGTTTGTAAACAAGCAGCGGCAGGAGGATTGGACCAGGGCTGCCAAAAACAGCGCTGAAGAAAGGGTGGGTATAAGACGATTACTGCAGGGCTTGTCTGAGGTTTTGAATTATCTTGGACAACCCCTTTAATTAACACCCCTCAATAACTTACAAACATACATGGCTACATCTGTTTATTAACTCAGAAGAGGAGCATCGCTTAAAAACTATCATACATATCAGTTCAATCAATTAGAATATTAAACAGTTAAAGTTAAAAAGTGTTTTAAAGAGGACCAGTCACCGCTCATGACGTCTGTTTTAATAGCTTCATGCATTCCCCATGTAATAACAATTCTGGAGCATCTATTCTTATGTCTATATGTTGTGTCATTACTTTATTATTTCTACTAGAATTTATGAATGAATTGCTAGCAGTCTGCAGTAAGGGTACAGAGGGGAGGTAACCAGTTGGGGGTGGGTACCTGCACAGTCTGAGAATGGCAGCACTGATTGGATAGAGTGAGTATGTGCAGGTACAAACCCCCAACTGGTTAAAACCCTCTGTACCCTTACTGCAGACTGCTAGCAATTCATTCATAACTTCTAGTAGAAATAATAAAGGAAAGACACAACATACAGACATAAGACTAGATGCTCCAGAATTGTTATTACATGGGGAATGCATGGAGCTATTAAACCAGACATGTCAGGAGTGGTGGAAGGTTCTCTTTAAAGGCAAAGGTCAGTCACTCCAAATATTGATTTGATTTAGATTTCTCTTTTGTTCATTCACTTTCCAATTTAATATTCAATGATAACAAACTATTAACACTCTTTTTGAAAGCATTCTTACAATTAATATATTTTGTTAACTGATAAATGTAAACTAGCAACACATCTATTTTTGAAAGCAATCTTACTTAGCAGCATTTTTCTCAAACTTGTCCAAACCCTTTGCACTGTCTTTACTCTCTTGCTCTATACATATACACACTATATCAACCTTTACCTTAATATCTCGGCTGAAGTTACTTATGTTTGGCCAGTTAGCATTAGTCAGGTGGTAATTCACCCAGCGGAGCAGAAGCTCTTCAGGGGACAGTTTCATTAATTCTTCCAGTGTCTCTCCATCTTTCAGCAATGCAATCAATGCTACATTAAAAAAGAAACACTAAAGTATCACACTAATTGCAGTTATAAACAAAAACTCATGATATAAAACTTATTATATATAAAACTAGGGCACACTATGCGCTGACATGTGGACTGGTGACAAAGGAAAGCTTAAAGGGTTTCTGTCACCATTTTTTTGCGTATGAATCAGGCTGACATTAGAGATGTGCTAATGTCACCTGATTCTAACTATATATATCTTTTATTCAATAGTGCCCCCATTTTTCTACAATTTTAACTTTTATTTTATGCTAATAAGCCTCTAGGAGCGGGGGGGGGGGGCGTTACCTCTGCTCCTAGCGGCTCAGTACCGGCAGGAGGAGAAGAAAGCTTCCTGGCCCTGTCACTCAAGAAGAAGGGGGTGTTTCTAAAGGTGGGCGAACTGAGCCGCTAGGAGCAGAGGTAACGCCCCCCCCGCTCCTAGAGGCTTACGTGTATATCGCGCACTTCCCCTTCAGTACTCGGCGTAGGTGCAGTGAGTGAACGATGCTGGTGGGCTCCCGGCTTTCTCACTTTGCCTGCGGCGAATATGTCACAGTCAAGCACAGCGCAGGCGCAGTGAGGAAACAATATACACAGAGGACAGGGCCGGCAGGAGGAGAAGACATTAGCACATCTCTAATGTCAGCCTGATTCATACGCAAAAAACTGGTGACAGAAACCCTTTAAAGGAAATTACTCCTATAACATTACTGTACTATTTTAGGTCCTTCTATGTTTCATGCCTCTTGGATGCTGTTGGCTCTCATGGAACATGCTCAGAGGAGGTTTGGAAAACAGCAGCAGCAATAGCTATTATTGCAATAGTATGGCACACTTAAGAAGCAATACATGGTAAGTAAAGATATAAATCAGACAGGATTTAGCATTGGGAAAGAAAAAACATACATGTTCTCTGTAACAGACATTTGACTTTTGGCTAAACAGAAGGGTGTTGTCCTGGCAGTTCCCTAGTATTCATTCTTTAATCTCTGTACAAGAATGGGGACCATGGTGCAGTGACCCAGTGTAGTTGGCAGCTGACCCACAGGGGTCAGAGAAACCGGTCTGAAGCATTAAGAAATCAGGCAAAAGGTGCAGTCTGAACACAGCGCAAGGTGAGGGCAGGCCGAGTACATGCATAATACAGATAGCAATTTCAGGGCAGGCGGCAAGGAGAAAAATCGGTAGTCAGGCAAAGTACAGTACATGGGTACAAGAGTTCACACCTTTGCTGAATGCTAGTCACTAGAAAACCTCAAGACTCAGGCAAGGAGCAAGGAGGTGGAACCACAACCCAGCTAAATAGGAAGGCTGATCAGCACCTTAGTCATCAGCTGTACAGGGAGCAAGAGGGAAGGATTAACTCTAGCAGTGCTGAAAAGAAGTTCACTGAGCACTAGTCCCAGCACACACAGGGTGAGTGGATCAGGAACCCAGCCAGCCTGGGAAAGCATAATTGGTGTCTTCTAATGTAACAGAAGTCCCTACAGGCACCAGAGCTCAATTCGGACTAGAGCCTCTGCATATTCTATAGTTCTACCCTCACATGTTATAATCACTAGAATTGCTGTATTTGCTTTACAGTGGTGAAATACACCTTTTTTGAAGAGTAACTTTTAAATTACCTTCATTCTTGGAGATCTCGATGTCAGCAAACAATCCAGCTTTAATAATCTGCCATAACAGTCCCAGGACTAAGTGAGGCTTTCCTTCTTGTAAATCTTGTGCACCGATGTTCACCACTGTACAACCAATGGCAGAGGCAGAATTCAGGGCTAAGTTAATATTTTCCTAAAGTATGGTAAAAACAAAAAGGTTCTGTGTGTTATAAAGTAAGTACTGAAGGTACATATCTATGTATATAGCTTATATCACGTTTATCTGGGAGTACTAAATATAAAATATATACAGTAATTCTAACATTTTAAAGCATTAGTGGTAACTGATGTACTTTGCGCCCCCCTAGATCCTCTCCTCTATCTGTGTATCATATGCTAATAGCAAGCGGCTGTCCTTGCACCCTCACCAGTACCATGAACTGGGGTCCTACAGTGGGTGCTTGAAAGTCTGTGAACCCTTCAGACAGAGGCGTAGCTAGAGGTTCAGCACAGGGGGGGCGAAACATACTTGAGTGGGCCCCCCACTTAGTGGCTTCCCAAACGCACGTTTCCAACTTCACAGGCACATACTATTAGTTGTGGTTATAATATTGTATTAGAAAGATGACTGTATAAACTGCTAGATCATCTATGCTGTTAAGTACAGTACAATAGACTTTCTACATACCCTAGTGTAAATACTCTACCACATAATGCAGTAAAATATAGGAGTAATAGGAGTAAAAAACAAGGGGACTCCTATGTTAAAGGAAACCTGTCCCCAGTTTTTACATAACTAAACTAACAGTCCCCTGCCCCCATCAGACATCAGATCAGCGTATTGTGCCTCCATCAGACCTCAGATCAGTGTATTGTGCCCCATCAGACCTCAGATCAGCGTACTGTGCCCCCATCAGACCTCAGATCAGCGTACTGTGCCCCATCAGACCTCAGATCAGCAGAATGTGCCCCCATCAGACCTCACATCAGCCTACTGCGCCCCCATCAGACCTCAGATCAGCCTACTGTGCCCCCATCAGACCTCAGATCAGCCTACTGTGCCCCCATCAGACCTCAGATCAGCGTATTGTGCCCCATCAGACCCCAGATCAGCGTATTGTGCCCCCATCAGACCTCACATCAGCCTACTGTGCCCCATCAGACCTCAGATCAGCGTATTGTGCCCCATCAGACCTCAGATCAGCAGAATGTGCCCCCATCAGTCCTCACATCACCCTACTGTGCCCCCATCAGACCTCAGATCAGCGTATTGTGCCTCCATCAGACCTCAGATCAGCGTATTGTGCCCCCATCAGACCTCAGATCAGCGTATTGTGCCCCCATCAGACCTCAGATCACCCTACTGTGCCCCCATCAGACCTCAGATCAGCCTATTGTTCCCCCATCAGACCTCACATCACCCTACTGTGCCCCCATCAGACCTCAGATCAGCGTATTGTGCCCCCATCAGACCTCAGATCAGCATATTGTGCCCCATCAGACCTCAGATCAGAGTATTGTGCCCCCATCAGACCTCAGATCAGCCCACCCAGCCACAGAAGATTAAAATAAAAAACCTTTCTTACCTGTCCCGGGCTGCAGCTGCCCTCCGGTCGGCGCTCCACTGTCTTCCCTGGCCGGCGCGCACTATGATCTGACGCTGGTCATAGTGCGCGCCGGCCAGGGAAGACAGTGGCGCGCCGGACCGGAGGGCAGCCGCAGCGCGGGACAGGTAAGAAAAGTTTTTTATTTTAATTTTATGTGGCTGGGTGGGCTGATCTGAGGTCTGATAGGGGTCGCTAAATACAAGTGAGCGCTTCCATAATGGAAGCGCTCACTTGTATTCGCCTGATAGTCATCTTTGCTGGGCCCCCCCTGACTCACTGAGCCCGGAGCCGTCGCCCCCCCTGCCCCCCCGGTAGCTACGCCTCTGCCTTCAGAATTTTCTATTTTTCTGCATTAATTTCACCTAAAACTACAACAGATTTTCATACAAGTCCTAAAAGTACAGTAGATGAAGGTAACCAAACAAATGAGTCAAAAATATTAGACTTGTTCATTTATTTATTGAGGGAAATGATCCAATATCATGTGTCTGTGATTGGCAAAAGTATATGAAGATAATTTGAAGGTGAAAAACCTGTCGTTCAATGAATGGATAAAGGGGTTGTCCGCTTTATTTATATTGATGACCTCTCCTCAGGATAGGTTATCAATACCAGATCAGTGGGGTCCGGCTCAGCACCCCCACCGATCAGCTGTTTGAAGAGAAGGCTGCGCGCCGTGCGAGCACTGTCTTCTCTTCATTTACCAGCTCGCCGTCGAAACTGCAGCGGTGAGCAGTGTAATTACAGTACAAGTAAGCCATCCCATTTACTTCTATAGGACAGCCGCTTCCTATATACTTCAACGTAATTATTCTCGATATAGGTGCGGGTCCCAAAGGTACTCGCACCTATCAGATAATGGAGGAATATCTGAGTGATAAGCCCCCATTGTCTCAGATGGGAATACCCCTTTAAATATAACCTATTGTGAATGGTGGGTCCTGTGTTATCTTTCATTGGAATCCTGCATGTGATAATAATGAGAAGACTGCTGAAAAGTTATATCTACAAAATGGGAAGTGCCAGCATATTATTGGGCTTAAAGAGGACCTTTCACCACTCCTGACATGCCTATTGTAATAGCTTCATGCATTCCCCACGTACTAACGATTCTGGAACATCTATTCTTATCTTGTGCCATTCCTCTATTATTTCTACTAGAAGTTATGACTGAATTACTAGCAGTCTGCAGTAAGGGAACAGAGGGGAGGTAACTAGTTGGGGGTGTGTACCTGCACAGTCTGAAAATGGCAGCACTGATTGGATAGAGTGAGACTGTGCAGGTACACCCCCCCAACTGGTTACCTCCCCTCTGTACCCTTACTGCAGACTGCTAGTAATTCATTCATAACTTCTAGTAGAAATAATAAGGAATGGAACAACATATAGCCACAAGAATAGATGTTTCTGAATCGTTATTACATGGGGAATGCATGAAGCTAGTAAAATAGGCATGTCAGGAGTGGTGAAAGGTCCTCTTTAATGGCCCGGCCAAATAATGAAGAGATGTAGGACTTTTTTTTAAATAAAGGTAGCAATATGGAAAATTTAAAAAAATTAAGATCACAATTCTAAATAAAAGCTAATATAAAAATTGATTTAAACAGTATGTAATTTATCTGCTGATCTCTGTTCCATTGTTTATATTCAAATCTCCTAAGAATTTACACTTACACTTGGCATGTCATAGTAGTTTTCTAGTTTCTAAACTATGGCTGTAAAGCACAACACATGAACACAAGATACCCAATCCAGCATGCAGACTACGGCAAAGAGATCATGAACTTACTGAAATGGTGAATGGTGTTAGCTTTGTTGTGTTGATGGCTCTTTCATCAATTGTATCTGGCTGGGACAAATTTATCATTTTGCTAAATAAAAAAAGGAAAAACTATAAGACAGACAATAGATGTGCCATCTAGTACTTCTACAACACTGTAAAATAATACAGGTAAAGACATATACATAAAAGCTCCGCCAGTCTATGTATGAAATAAAGTACTTTATTTATTCCCTGAAATGAATAAAATTCACAGAAAAATCTAGTTTATTAGTTTTTCTTTGCAGACTTTTACAAGACATTTTAATTTAAAAAAAGAACAATATGCCATGTATACAGTATAATATATAAAATTGTAGATTCACACTGAAGGCATCAAAACTATAAATTAACACATGTGGAATTGTATACTTAACAAAAAAGTGTGAAACAACTGAAAATATGTCTTATATTCTAGGTTCTTCAAAGTAGCCACCTTTTGCTTTGATTACTGCTTTGAACACTCTTGGCATTCTCTTGATGAGCTTCTCGAGGTAGTCACCTGAAATGGTATTCCAATAGTCTTGAAGGAGTTCCCAGAGATGCTTAGCACTTGTCCAGCTCACCCCAAACCATCTCGATTGGGTTCAGGTCTGGTGACTGTAGAGGCCAGGTCATCTGGCGTAGCACCCCATCACTCTCCTTCTTGGTTAAATAGCCCTTACACAGCTGGAGGTGTGTTTGGGGTCATTGTCCTGTTGATAAATAAATGATGGTCCAACTAAACGCAAACCGGATGGAATAGCATGCCGCTGCAAGATGCTGTGGTAGCCATGCTGGTTCAGTATGCCTTCAATTTTGAATAAATCCCCAACAATGTCACCAGCAAAGCCCCCCCACACCATCACACCTCCTCCTCCATGCTTCACGGTGGGAACCAGGCATGTAGAGTCCATCTGTTCACCTTTTCTGCATCGCACAAAGACACGGTGGTTGGAACCAAAGATCTCAAATTTGGACTCATCAGACCAAAGCACAGATTTCCACTGGTCTAATGTCCATTCCTTGTGTTCTTTAGCCCAAACAAGTCTCTTCTGCTTGTTGCCTGTCCTTAGCAGTGGTTTCCTAGCAGCTATTTTACCATGAAGGTCTGCTGCACACAGTTTCCTCTTAACAGTTGTTGTAGAGATGTGTCTGCTGCTAGAACTCTGTGTGGCATTGACCTGGTCTCTAATCTGAGCTTCTGTTAACCTGCGATTTCTGAGGCTGGTGACTCGGATGAACTTATCCTCCGCAGCAGAGGTGACTCTTGGTCTTCCTTTCCTGGGGCGGTCCTCATGTGAGCCAGTTTCTTTGTAGCGCTTGATGGTTTTTGCTACTGCACTTTGGGACACTTTCAAAGTTTTCCCAATTTTTTGGACTGACTGACCTTCATTTCTTAAAGTAATGATGGCCACTCGTTTTTCTTTACTTAGCTGCTTTTTTCTTGCCATAATTCTAACAGTCTATTCAGTAGGACTATCAGCTGTGTATCCACCTGACTTCTGCCCAACACAACTCATGGTCCCAACCATTTATAAGGGAAGAAATCTGACTTATTAAACCTGACAGGGGACACCTGTGAAGTGAAAACCATTTCAGGTGACTACCTCTTGAAGCTCATCAAGAGAATGCCAAGAGTGTGCAAAGCAGTAATCAAAGCAAAAGGTGGCTACTTTGAAGAACCTAGAATATAAGACATATTTTCAGTTGTTTCACACTTTTTTGTTAAGTATATAATTCCACATGTGTTAATTCATAGTTTTGATGCCTTCAGGGTGAATCTGCAATTTTCATAGTCATGAAAATACAGAAAACTCTTTGAATGAGAAGGTGTGTCCAAACTTTTGGTCTGTACTGTGTATATATATATTAAAGAGGACCTGGACATATCTGCTGTCTGCTTTATTATGTACTTGCATTCGCCGTGCAATAACAATTCCGGGGTATCTTCATTTCTTTATTATTCCTGCTAGAAGTTAGTAATAAAGATACAACTGGGTGTTTCTAGTTTGGGGGGGTGGTGGATGACAGCACTGATTGGACAGTGTTAGGCTCCATTCACACGACCGTATGTATTCCGTGATCCGTATAAAAACGGAACGGAAGACATACGGAAAGTCTTTCGTAGTGTTCCGCAATTTTGCGGACCCATTGACTTTAATGGGGCTATGGACGTGATTTGCGGCCAAGTATAGGACATGTTTTATTTTTTTTGCGGGGGAACTTTCGTGAAATATGGGATGCGGAATGCACACGGTGTGCATTGACAGGGCCAGGTGTGATGGCGTTTTCACTGCCTGGTAACCGATAATGACTTGTCTATAGACAGACCCTATTCAATTTTATGAAACTCAAAATGAAGTCAAAGTGGATGAATTTGCACCAGTCTTTACCCATACTTCATTTTTCCATACACTACTGTACTACAGACCTACAGGTTTATCCCTTGGTACTATACAATGCATAAAACATATAAAATCCTTCACAAAAGGTGTAAACATTCTAAGCAGTGGCTTACATAGGGAAGTAAGGGCCCCATAGCAAGGATCAAACCAGGCCCCCACCCAGCACAGAAGGGCTTCAGGCTAAACCCCTTTCAATGACCCTTGGGCCATTTTTCCACTGCTTCGTTTGGTAAAAATTGTTCCTTTAGAGGGTAGAGTCCTGACCAGGTTTTCACCTCCAGTAAAAGAGGGGATGATCCCAGCTAAGACTGGACCCCTTCTTGCCCTGGGCCCCATAGCAGCTGCATGGTCTGCCGCTATGGTAGTTACGCCTCTGATTATAAGATTCCGTACAATAAGCCCCTTTTCATACCAATACACAATAACAGTGTTAATATCTTTTAATTCGTCATGTACCAAACTAATTGACTGAGATCAAGTCAGCACCCAGGTAAGTCATTAAAAATGGATATCCATCTTGTGTTTCCTATTAACGCCACAAAACAAAGAGCAGAGGGGTAATCCATGTGGAAAAAAAAATCCTTTTTATAAAGGGATGGCAAATTATTAATGCAGAAAGTTGACTGAACCAATTGGAAAAGGTAACTTTCCATAAACCAGTAAAAAATATTTCACTGTGGTTCTTACAAAAGGTCAGTGTATCATGTTTCACAGTCTGGGTCATACATAATCAATACTAAACCTCTTACAGGGGTTCCACTCACTGTGCATAGGGGTACTGGCTCTCATTGAAGAGACTCAGTAGTGTATGAAGACCTATTTTCAGGCAATGCTCCATGGGAAAAAATACGCAAAATAGTTCAAATCAGCCATATCAGAGACCCATCTATAGACAACACTGGTTCAGGGGAGCCGGTAGTAGCGCTGTCTACAGATCGGTCTTTGGTTTGGCTGATATGAACAAATTGGCAAAGGCAGACAGAGCTAAAGCAGATCTCTAGACAAGTATTTACATCTTAGCTTAGCTGATCCCGGGGCACTAAAGACACAATCCTATAAATTGGTCATCACCACATTTATCTCAAATACCAAAAAATAGTGCAAAATGTTTATTAACATACACACACATCTATACAAGCATACGAGACATACGGTCTCTGTAGCTTTTACTCTCCTTTATGGGCACCGGGTGACCAAACTAGAGCAGAGTATATTTTACAATTAAAGGCGTGTTCCAGTTTCAGCACATACATGTTATACTTTGTATAATTAAACCTTATGCAATTTTTGTCATTTTTCTAAATTCCTCATCGTTTTACAATCTCTGCTTGAAGTCACCTATAGTGAACCTTAATGAGCATCTGTCATCAAGATCAACCCTATTAAATCAGCACAATGCCTGGTAGGGTTGATCCTGATGATTAAAACAATACCTTATTTAAGTGTCACTATTGCGCCATTCCCTTAATATTGGCAGATGGGTCCCAGCTCCTCAGAGGACCTGAGCTCCTCTGTCCTGCACCACTTGACACTCCTCTCAACCCCTTGATTGACAGAGATGCCTGGTTCTGTAATCTCACACCTTTGCTATACACTACACTATCGGCGCATGCACAGTGCATCTGACTACTATGCATGTGCTGATGCCACCATGCTCCACCCAGAAGAGGAGACACTCAGTGTCATTTAGGAGAGAATTACATCATTGGCACATTCACAGAATTCATCCACAAAGCAAGGGATACAGAGCTAGATGCATTGCACATCTGCTGATCTGAAACTACAACTCCCAATTTCCTCCTATCACTTCTGTGGGAGTTACAAGAACAGCCAAGTAGATTTGCATGCTGGGAGTTGTAGTTTCACAGCTGGAGTGCCGAAGGTTGCTGATCCCTGGTGTAGACTAAAGTGCAGGTGTGAGATTACAGGGCCAGGCAAGATGGACGGCAGGGGGAGCGCCAAGAAGTGCAGGGTATTAGTGTTCTGGTGCTCTGAGGAGCTTGAGCCCAACCCTCTGTGCACTGAAGACCTGATTTACATATCAATAAAAAGTGATAGTGCAATGGAGATATATAGCTATAACTCATCAGGATCAACCTTACCAGGCATTGTGACTGGTTTAAAAGGGTTGGTAGTGCTGACAGATGCTCTTTAATGGCTTACTTACATCAGTCCTGACTATGCGACTCACAGGTGAAGAACTGTAACGGTACCTTCACACGTGATGTAGGTTTTCACCACAGACAAATATGCCGAAGGTACCCTTATCACTGCTGTGTGTTCTCATGAGCTGAGTACTTGTCTATCCATCACATGAGCTTGGACAGAGTCACAGGAAATAATTCCTTTTCTCCTGACAGCAAACAGAGATCTTGACAGCCTTTAGAAAGTCGTACAGAAAGTATAAGGGAAAAATATATCAAAGAATAACATTTATTTGATCAAACTGGAATACCCATTTAAAGATGTATAGTGTTCTGAAATGGTATACAACAGCTTCTGTATAATGTTGGAAGAACAAGTAGAAAAGAAGAAAATAATTGCAGATCGTTGTTTTGTCATATGCGAAACCGTGTCCACCACCCGTTTGGTACCTCCACTTGTTATGGCGGGAAGTCAGTTGTTGAGAAAGAGACCACTATTTAAATATGGTTTCAAGGAAGACTATGTAGAAAATGCATAATACTTGCAATAAAACAGCATATACAATGTACCATAAAAGACACCGCTGTAAATGTTTCCTCCATATCACATTATTTGCATACAATCAGCCACTAGCACTACGGAAGGTGAAGGCATGAAACCCAGCGGAGTCACTGGTGTAGCACTCACCATAGCAAAATTCCATCCCTCAGCGAGGTGAAGAGGCTGTTGTTGGAAGGCTCCATAGGCAGAAGATGCTTAACGTCTGGGTCATCCTTTAAAGCTTTATTTATCCAGTTGACAAAGGCCACTTTCTCTTCATCTGAAAGGAGCAGCAGTACAGTTATCTACTGGAGGTACAGTAGACAGCAGCGGCTACTATGATAACCTAGCCTCACAGGGGCGTGACGAAGCTCCTGCACTCTACTCTTACCTGAATAGGAATGCTGTGTTCCCTGGCTGGAAATCGCAGAGGTCCCTCCTAATGCCGTTATGCCCAGTCTTTTGTTGATTGATTTTCGGAATGTTCTGCTCACATCTTTACTTTTCAGATCTTGGTATAACTACGACAGAAGAAGGTAATGTAAAGAAGCGCTCCCACAACGGTTTTTATTCTCTGGCTTGTTAGAAAGGTACATGATGTGAATTGTAGTGTAGGTAATCTCCTTACCCGTGACTGTAGTTGTCAGCTATCCACTCCCTTCTGATCCTCAGCTGTGTCATGTGACTGGCACTCCGACTTTCCAACTGACACACTGGCAGATATTTATCAAAATGTTTACACCACTATTGTGAAGTAAAAAAAAAGTTGCAATTCATGGTGCACACATATTTGCACCGTAGTTCGCAACTTTTTACTTCTCTCGCCTCTGGCTTAGAGGGAGGTGGCAGGGATTCCTGTGGCCTGCTGTATTTACTACCAGTTATATCAGAAACTGGCAAAAGCCATAGTTCAAATCTACGCCAGCTCATGGGTGGTGTATATTTGAACGTCTGGTGCACAGACTGCCAGGAATTGTGCCAATGGCACATTCTGCACTGCCGGACTTTATACCTAGACTGGCATTTGTAACTCCAGTCTTAGATGGGTATTCCCATCTCAGACCATGGGGGCATATCACTATCCCAGAGGTGGGACCCGCACCTACATCGAGAACGGACCCTGAAGATTGTAGAGGGCGCACTGCGCATGCGCAGCCACCCTCCATTCATTTCTATGGGGCCGCCGAAAATAGCCGAGCGCTGGCTCGGCTATTTACATCTGCCCCATAGAAATTAATCGGAGCAGTGGCCACGCAAGCAGGGTGCACTCCCATTCAATCCCATGGGCAGAGTGCTTGGCGGTGGCCGGATCTCGGAAAACCCAGGGTCCGCCAGCCACCACCTTGCCTGCTCCGTTCTGAGTGTAGGTGTGGGTCCCAGAAACATAGAAACATAGAAGATTGACAGCAGAAAAAGACCACCTGGTCCATCTAGTCTGCCCTTTTATTATTCATTTATTGTTATCTTAGGATAGATACATGTTTATCCCAGGCATGTTTAAATTCAGTTACTGTGGATTTATCAACCACCTCTGCTGGAAGTTTGTTCCAAGCTTCTACTACTCTTTCAGTGAAATAATATTTTCTAATGTTCTTGATTTTTCCCCCAACTAACCTCAGATTGTGCCCCCTTGTTATTGTGTTCTGTTTCTTATTAATAACCCTTCCCTCCTGAACTTTATTCAGTCCTTTAACATATTTAAAGGTTTCAATCATGTCCCCCCTTTCTCTTCTTTCCTCCAGACTATACATATTAAGAACTCGGAGTCTTTCTTGATAAGTTCTGTGCTTTAGACCTTCCATCATTTTGTAGCTCTTCTTTGGACCCGTTCTATTTTAGCAATATCCTTTTGCAGGTGAGGTCTCCAGAACTGAACACAGTATTCCAGATGTGGTCTCACTAGAGCTCTATACAGAGGGATCACAATCTCCCTCTTTCTACTTGTTATACCTCTAGCTATGCAGCCAAGCATACGATTTGCTTTCTCTACCGCCTGGTTGCATTGGTTACTCATTTTGAGGCTGTCAGAGATGACTACCCCCAATTCCTTCTCTTCTGAAGTCTTTGTTAACACAGAACTGCCAATACGATACTCAGATAGAGGATTTCTTCTCCCCAAGTGCATTATTTTACATTTGGAAACATTGAACTGCAGTTTCCATTGTTTTGACCACTTATCTAATAAAGATAAATCATTCTCCATATTACCGACACCTCCTGGAACATCAACCCTATTACACACTTTTGTGTCATCAGCAAACAAGCAAACCTTCCCTACCAAGCCGTCCCTTATGTCACTTACAAACATGTTAAACAGAACAGGACCCAGAACAGATCCTTGTGGCACCCTACGTGTAACCAGCCTCTGCTCAGAATACACTCCAGTAACAACAACCCTCTGGTATCTGTCCTTCAGCCAACTGAAGATCCACTGAACTATCCAGGGGTTAAGTCCAATTTTTGATAACTTATCTATCAGCTCTTTATGGGGAACCGTATTGAAAGCTTTACTGAAATCCAGGTAGGCGATATCCACAGCACCACCTTCATCCAGCACTTTAGTTACATAGTCAAAGAAATCAATGCGATTAGTCTGACATGATCGGCCCTCAGTAAAGCCATGCTGGTTAGGGTCCATCAAGTTGTTTGTTGTTAGATGGTCAATTATCTTCTTTTTTAGAAGAGTCTCCATCATTTTTACCACTACAGATATCAAGCTGACTGGCCTATAGTTACTAGCTTCTTCTCTACTACCCTTCTTTTGAATGGGTACAACATTGGCCATTCTCCAATCATCAGGAACATCTCCTGTAAGAAGGGACTGATTATACAGATCAGTCAGGGGGCCAACAATTACAGATCGGTGTTCTTTAAGAACTCTGAGGTGGATGCCATCCGGACCCATTGCCTTATTTAACTTTAGCCGGACAAGTTCCTCTCGAACATCGGCCTCTGAAAACACTGGGGCTGAATCCTTACAACTAGAGGCAATGCTATGTCCAGCCATGTTCTGATTATGAAAGTCGCCATCTGAAAAAACTGAGCAGAAGTAGTTATTCAGGTGGTCAGCGACCGTCTTATTCCCATCTATATACAGATTTTTTCCATTGCTAAGTTTTGTAATGCCGCAGTTTTTCTTCTTCCTGTCACTAATATATCTGAAGAAGGTTTTATTACCCTCCTTAACAGATTTGGCCATTTCTTCCTCCTTTGAAGCTTTAGCAGCATTAATAATCTGTTTTGTCTTCTTCTGTATAATTTTATATACTTCTCTGTCCGCTACACTTCCAGACTCTTTATACCTCTTATAGGCAGACTTTTTATCATTCACTATAGCTCTTACCTCTCTAGTAAACCATAGTGGATTTCTCTTTCTTTTCCTTTTGCTAATTTGTCTAACATATAGTCTAGTTGCCTTTAAGAGGACTTCTTTAACCCCTTCATGACATAGCCATTTTTCACCTTAACCCTTTCATGACCGGACCTATAAAAGGCCTGAATGTCCAGGCAACTTTTTGTGATTTGGGCACATGATGGCTTAGTGACCCTAATTTTTTTTTTCGTTTGAATATGAAAATAATTTTTGTTATTTTTTTTTACTTGACACTTAGGACTTATTATTAGAATGTTTTTTTTAAAGATATTTTATATTTTTTTAAGGTTTAATTTAGACAAAAACCGCTAATTCTTATTAAAAAAAAGGATTTTTTTTAAATTATAGATTATTTTTTTTAAATATTAAAACTGACGCACAAATTAATTATTGCAATGGGTTCCCTATTTGATGACGATCATTTTGATATATAGCATGTATAGATTTTATTTGACGGGGCGACTATGGTGACTGTTTTACATTGGCGACTGCGTGTTTAATTTTTTTTTTTTACACTTTTTTTGTTTGTTTTTTATTTATTTTTTACTTATATATTAATTTATTTTGACAACTAATATGTCCCCCAGGAGGTCATTAAAAGACCTCTGGAGGACTGACTTTTTTTTTTCTTCTTTTTTTTACAATTTTTTTTCCAAACTGTTTTCCACTGTAACTGGGGCATCCACAGGAGCCCCAGTTACAGGGGAAAACAGCCCCTGGGGGCTCATTACACACAGGCAGGGCTGATCAGGGTCTCCTTAGACCCTGCAGCACTGCTCTGGCCCCGAGACACCCCGGCGGTCACGTGACCGCGCGGGTCTAACACAGGAAGCGGCGCTGCCGCTTCATTCCTCCTGCGCCGGCTGAGCAGGTAAGGCTCTCCTCCGGCTTAAGGAGAAGACAGAAGCGGTAATAAACCGCTCCTGTCTTCTCCTCAGGGTCCCCCACTCTGTCTGTGAGCCGGGACCCGACCTGCTCCTGCTAGATTGCAGGAGCAGGAGCTTTAATCCCAGCGCTGATCAGCGCTGGGATTAAAGGGCCGCCTGCACGTCTATATACGTGCTATCTGCACGGGGCATGTGCAGATAGGACGTATATAGCCGTATGGCGGACGTGAAGGGGTTAAGGACCAGGCCAAATTTTGGAAATATGACATGTGTCACTTTATGTGGTAATAGCTTTGAAACACTTTTACTTATCCAAGCCGTTCTGAGATTGTTTTCTCGTGACACGTTGTACTCCATGACAGTGGTAAATTTGAGTCAATATAAATCACCTTTATTTATTAAAAAATCCTAAATTTACAGAAAATTTGGAAGAAATTGTAATTTTCAAACTTTGAATTTCTCTGCTTTTAAGGCACATTGTGATTTCTCACAAAATAGTTATTACTTTACATTTCCCATATGTCTACTTTATGTTACCATCATTTGTAGATATAATTTTATTTTTTGGGGACGTTAGAAGGCTTAGAATTTTAGAAGTAATTCTTAAAATTTTTAAGAAATTTTCCAAAACCATTTTTTTTAAGCACCAGTTCAGTTCTGAAGTCACTTTGTGGGGTTAACATAATAGAAACCACCATAAATGACCCCATTTTAGAAACTACACCCCTCAAGGTTTTCAAAACTAATTTTACTAACTTTGTTAACCCTTTATGTCTTCCACAAGATTTAAAGGAAAATGGAGATGACATTTCTAAATTTCACTTTTTTGGCAGATTTTCCATTTTAATCCATTTTTTCCTGTAACACATCAAGGGTTAATAGCCAAACAAAACTCAAAAACTATTACCCTGATTCTGCGATTTACAGAAACACCCCACATGTGATTGTAAACTACTGTATGGGCGCACAGCAGGGCGCAGAAGGAAAGGTGCGCCAAATGGTTTTTGGAGGGCAAATTTTGCTGTACTGGTTTTCAGACTCCATGTCCCATTTGAGGCCCCCCTGATGCACCCCTACAGTAGAAACAACCAAAAAGTGCCCATATTTTGGAAACTAAGGGATAAGGTGACAGTGTTATTGATATTATTTTGGGTTACATATGATTTTTGATCGCTTTATATTACACTTTTTTTAAGGTAACCAAAAATGGCTGTTCTGGCTCAGTTTTTATTTTTATTTTTTTACTGTGTTCACCTGAGGGGTTAACTCCTGTGATATTTTTGTAGAGCAGGTTGTTACGGACGTGGCGATACCTAACATGTATAGTTTTTTTTATTTATTTAAGTTTTACACAATAATATCATTTTTGAAACAATAAAATCACGTTTTAACCTGTCCAATGTCTGAGAGCTGTAGTTTTTTTATTTTTTGGGCAATTGTCTCAGGTAGGGGCTCATTTTATGCGGGAAGAGGTGACGGTTAGATTGGTACTATTTTGAGGGGCATACGCCTTTTTGATCGCTTGCTATTAAAATTTTTGTGACGTAAAGTGACAAAAATGGCTTTTTTTACCCTGTTTTTATTTTATTTTTTTTACTGTGTTCACCTGAGGGGTTAACTCATGTGATATTTTTGTAGAGCAGATTGTTACGGATGTGGTGATACCTAACATGTATAGTTTTTTTTATTTATTTAAGTTTTACACGATAATATCATTTTTTAAACAAAAAAATCATGTTTTAGTCTCTCCATAGTGTGAGAGCTGTAGTTTTTTTATTTTTTGGGCAATTGTCTCAGGTAGGGGCTCATTTTTTGCGGGAAGAGGTAACGGTTAGATTGGTAATATTTTAAGGAGCATACGCCTTTTTGATCGCGTGGTATTGCACTTTTTGTGATGTAAAGTGACAAAAAATGGCTTTTTTGACACTGTTTTTATTTAATTTTTTTTACGGTGTTCACCTGAGGGGTCAGGGCATGTGATATTTTTGTATAGCAGGTTGTTACGAACGTGGCGATACCTAACATGATTGGGGTATTTTTTTTCTTTTTTTACTAATTTTAAATTTGAGTTTTGGGGGGAAAAATAGGATTTTTTTAAAACTTTTTTTAACTTTTTTTTTAACTTTTTTTTTTACACTTTTTTAGACTCAGACCCACTTGGTTCTTGAAGAACCAGTGGGTCTGATTGTTCTATAATACACTACAGTACACTGTATAGTGTACTGCAGTGTATTTTCATTCTTGCTAAGCCTTGTCAGGCTCCTGCCTTTAGCAGGAGCCTGAACAGGCTTGCTTACACCATGGCAAGCAGACGCTTCTGAAAGCGTCTGGTTGCCATGATAACCATCGGGACGCTGCCAGAGCAGAACAGCATCCCGATGGAAGGGGGAGGGAGCTCCCTCCCTGTTAACCCTTTCCATGCCGCGGTCCCTACGGACCGTGGCATGGAAGGGGTTAAACTGCTGCCATCGGCGCCAGCACCGATGTCAGCAGTTTGAAGCAGAGTATCAGCTGTACGCTGATACTCTGCTTCACCCGCTCGGCCATCCTGAAAATCATGCGGCGGCGATGCCGCCGCCATACCGCTCGCCGCACATTACACCCCCCCCCCCCCCCCTGAAAAATGGCTAAAAATAGCGATCTGGGGTGGGGAGGGTGTATATAGTATATACATTGTGAAAAAATTATTTATTTATTTTTTTTTTTACATTAAAAAGCATTGCATCGCTGTGATTGGCTAGTCTGTATAGACTAGCCAATCACAGCGATCGCTAGCCCGGGACCGCCCCCATTGGTCCCGGGCTGGTAAGCTGAGACCCCTGGCTGTAAGTAACAGCCGGGGTCTCAGCACTGTCACTATGTCAGCAGACATGGTGACAGTTTAATGTAATGACGAGTATACTCATCATGGAGTGTTAAATAGCAGTGCTCCATGACGAGTATACTCGACATATAGCGTGAAGGGGTTAAATGCCTTCCACTGAGCACTCGCTCTTGCTGTTTTATCCCACCCTTTTAATTCTTTCTTTACATATTCCCCCATAACCTCAAACTTGGTCTTCATAAAATCCAATACTTTGGTTGCAGAATGGGATTTCTCACAGTCAGTTTGGATTTCGAACCACAAACATTGGTGGTCACTGGAACCTAGATTTTCTCCCACCTTCACCTCAGATACCAGATCCCCATTTGTAAATACTAGATCTAGGATATTTTCACCAACTGTATTAGGGACATCCCCATCAGGGCCTCTACTATGTTCCTACTTTTGCATGTGGACGCACAAGGGATATTCCAATCAACTTCAGGCATGTTGAAGTCTCCCATAACTACAATATCTCCCTTTACTGCCATTTGGGTAATCTTGTCCACCAGCATAATGTCATGCTCTTCAGATTGCCCTGGAGGCCTATAGATAGCACCTACTCTGGTAAAAGATCCCTTTTTGTTTTGCAAGCAGACCCAGAGAGTCTCCAACACCTTACATGAATTTTGGATAACTGTTGATTTTATGCTATCTTTAACATAAATGGCTACCCCACCCCCCTTCTCTCCGCCCTATCTTTCCTATATAAAGTGTATCCCGGAATGGCTGTTTCCCAGTCATTGCAATCTCTGAACCATGTCTCTGTTACTGCAACCAAGTCCAAATTATCTCTACAAACTACTGATATTAGCTCGCAGAGCTTGTTGCCTAAACTGTGAGCATTTGTACACATTACATGAAGAACATTAAATTTATCACTAACAACTCCATCTACCTCCCTGACAACATCACCAGCATCATCCACCGCACTAACATCAGTATCTAAAGCACCAGCGACCACTTCATCTGCACCAACAACTCTATCTACCACACTAACAGATTGCTGATTAAGACGCTCAATACCCTGGTTCACCAAAACTGTTCGGGGACAGAAATCATTCTCCTCAATAAAATTCCTGTCTCCTCTATCTAGTTTAAATGCCTGTCGAAAAAACAAATGAACTCTTCTCCAAGAACCTCAGTACCTTTGTGTGATGGGTGCAGACCAACTCTCTTGTACATGTCCTCACTACTCCACCTACTAACATTGTGACTAACAAACCCAAAACCTTCATCTTTACACCACTGCCTTAGCCAACCATTGAACTCCAGGATACGACATGCCATAATATTTTGAGAGCGGACAGGCAAAATCTCCGAAAAAGTAATGGAATCTGTCATTCTGCTCAGCTCCAGGCTGAGACTTTGAAATTCCATTTTTACCACATCAACATTTTTCTAGGACAAATCGTTTGTACCGAGATGAATAACCAGATCAACTTCAGTCTCCTTTGTTACAGCCTTAACAATATTTGTGATCCGTCTTTTATCCCTGCTTGCAGTAGCACCAGGAAGACATCTCACCTCCTTCAGTCCATCATTCTGACCTAAAGCAACACCTCTAACAATCGAGTCACCAACAAGGAGATGGCTTCTCTTCTTTTTCATTCCACAACCTTGTAAGGTAGTTTACTTTACTGCTACAAATATCTACCGTAAGCAAGGGTGAGTTCAGATGTAGCAGGAAATAATGCATGTGGATTTTGCTGTGGATTTGCATTACAAAGGATGAAATCTTTGATGAAAATCTGCAGCAGGTCTGCAACATAACAGGCAGGCAGTAGATCTCATATGTGCTAATCTTCAACAACAAAGGAAATTCAATAAATGTGAATGTGCTAGTACTGTACTGTAAATTTGTTGCAGATCTTCAGTGCAAAATCTGTCACATCTAAATAGGCATCTATGGACTTTGCTGCAAGTGATCTGTGTCATTGCATGCAGGAAGTTGCAGCACCGGCCGTACCAGCAAGAAACTCTCCCCTAATGTCAATGTATTGCTGCTCTGCTCTCTAACCAGCTAGAAGCTGAGGCTTGCAAAAAGCAAAGAAATACAGTTCTTATGCAGTGACCCTAGACGAAGTGCTGGGAGCATGGGAGTGGTAGTTGTAGTACTCATAGGAGTTGTAGTTCCTAGGTAGGTAGCTGTCCTCACACTGGTGCTCCCTAGGATTGTGCAGTAAATGGAGGACGCACCCTTTCTTCCCTCAGGCACTCCCTGAGTTATGGTGTTAGGTGGGGTGCCCTTGAAATAGTGAGGTTTATGGCATCCCTCATGATATTGGCCAAGCAATAGAAGTGCTAGGTAATAACCAGGCCAGCATAGGGGTAACAAATCCAGGGTTCTTTACTGAGGTAATTTAGGCAGTTCATGTAGAAAGACCCTGGCAGTATTCAGTTCAGCCTCTCCAGAGTACATACTCAATACTTCAAAAGCTGAACATGGGATAACCAGCAGTAAGATGGCTGACTCTGAGTCTCTAAACTAATTCCCAAGTTGACCAAAGAGGTGCACATTCACAATACTGCACTACAGCTCCCACAGCATGGTGTAGATCCTCCAACGGGTAGCTAAACCGTGGTAAAATCATAGTGGATGCCTGTACCAATTCTACTAGTAGTAAGACCTGTTGCTGTATAAAAGCGATTGCACTTACTGTCTGACCTTTCTACCAGTCCTTTAAATTGGCCCTCAACAGCCTGCACTTCTGCACAAGTACATGCAGATACCTCCTCTCTCTTATACTGCCAGAACTGAAGGCCCAAGCTCCTAAGCCAGAAGAGAAGAGGCCACCTCCTCCCACTGAGCAGGGCAACATAACTAATTGATGTTCCAATTTCAGCTCTTGGATTACGAACATCACATAGAAAAAGTGCTTTAATGTTAACGATAGACATTGACCCATTAAAGGGGTTCTCTAGGAATTATAAAAATGAAAAAACTTAAATATTATTTTGTAATAAATATATTCCCAAATACCTTTCATTACTTAGAATGGCTTGTCTTGTATGGGGAGCAATCATTAGGAGAAATAAAATGGCCGCCATCCTATTAGTACACACAGAACCTGTCCTAATCACACAGCAAGACAAGTTACTTCACCACAATGAGCTATAAAGCTGCCTCATCTTCCTCTCTGCTCCGCTTGTCAGGAATCAAGATACTGAATACAGGTGAATCTCTGTGGGAATGGAGATGATGATAAGGCGACATGGGAGGAGGATGAGGTGTGGCGAATGAGCAGCAGAACTTGTATACAGTGTCCATTACCACAGCAACACATTACAACAGTCTGTCCTGCCCGTCCTCTCTGTACTTCATGTCTCCTCATTAACTAAATTCCCCAGAGATTCAGCTAAAGTTCTTATCAGCTGTATGCAGGTTCATAATCCCTGACAAGTAGAGCAGAGAGGAGGATGAGGCAGCTCTTTACCTCAGTGTCATGAAGTAACTTGTCCTGCTGTGTGATTAGGACAGGTTTTGTGCGAACTGATAGGACAGCGGCCATTTTGCTTCCCCTGTTGTTTGCTCCCCAGACAAAACGAGCCATTATAACTAATGAAAGGTATTTGGGAATATATTTATAGTAAAGTAATATTTAAGTGTTTTCATTTTCTTAATTCCCGGAAGAACCCCTTTAAGTAGCTTGCACCAATCACAATGCTTAACAAAAGTCCAGATCTTGGCTTTGAATGTGTTTTTTTTTTAATGTTTTCTCTTCACCTAACTGGGGCCTGCCATATTAGAGGAACACACCTTCTTTCTATATTCTGCAGTGTACATGGACCAGTGGTAGCCAGCTTGTCTTATAATGTGCCCCATGACTCCCTTAGAAGGATTTTTCCAAGGTTATGACCCTTTTTAACTAGTCCCTGTAGAGTGTGGTACCTAATGAAAAAAAATCATATTCACTCTGTTCCGGCGCCCTCGCTCTGTTGGGTGATTTTCAGCTATACAGCTTTTTACTTCCAGCTGGGGTAGAGACAGGATGACGTGCGCTGCTGCAGCCAATGATATGTCCCCACTGAGGCCAGTCATTAGGTGCAGTGGTGCACGTGTCTCCACCCATGCCCCATCCAAAAGTAAACAAGCCAGGCACTTAGAAGACTGCAGAACAGGGCCAGGGTGGCAGAACAGAGAAGTGGGGGAAATGTGAGTATGATTTTTTTTATTAGGTACCACATGCTATGTGGGATAATTAAAAGACTGTAATATTGAAAACCCCTTTAAGGACAAAAAGAGTGCTTCCCTGGATAGTACAGGGTGGTCCAAAAGTAAAGATACACCTGAATAAATAGAAAATAGTGGTTGGGAGTGTCATCCTGTGTATGGCATGTTGCTAAGGAGAAGGGGGTAAATCTGTGAGCGGTGGTGTCCAACACGGCAGCCATTTTGAAAGCCACTATGGAACCAAGTCACAGATATGGCTGCGAGATTATCTTGCGAGGAGAGGACAGAGATGGCACTGACCTACAGGGATCGCAGTACCCGTTTCATTTCAGCGGATTTCAACACTCGGCACCCTAACAGACCACCTATCCACCATGGCACAGGTGGCAATTCACTTGCTAAGTGTCCCCAAATAGGTTCTGTGTTTGACCTGCTCAGAATGCTGCATACACTAGAGAAGCGCTTTTGGTGTCTATGGCTACAATGAAGAAAGAAACCTTCACCAAACTGGATGAAGGGGTTTTAACTCTGAAATGCATCATCTGTGGACATTGTATCAAAAATAAAAAATGACTATGTACTATGAGTTCTCTTTTTTTCTAAAGCCATCTGGATTGGCAAATTGGGTAGCATACTATCATGCTTATAAGATTCCTTCCATTGACTTTCATTGACACTGAACTGTCAAGTCAGGACAAGGGATAGGCATATCCACATATAGTGCTTCTTTACATGATTATATTTTCCTACTGTCCCTTCTGGACATTATTTGCCCAAAACAAGACTGAATCCCCTATTCACATTAGTATTACTCAGGTGTGTGTTTTTCTGAATTAAATAGAATTGAAAACTGGTCCTATGCGGTGGTTACTCCATCCCGTTTGAGGCAGAGCGTCTGGTTGTGCCCCCAATGGCATCCAACACCCAAGGTGCAAAGCTGTCATCGGACCATATCTATGTCCCTGAGAACAGCTCTTTACTACTGTGAGTGGAGTAATCCTGCATATCCAGCGTCCAGCATGATAACAAACCTATTAGTCATCATATCTCCACTATCTAGTCATAGCGGCAATTATGTTCCTTTCTGATAATATTCTGTCAGAAAAGCACAATTCAGGGTATATTTATATGAGATACCTTTTCACGTTTGTTTTGCATTCCACAGTTTTATAATTGCGTCGAACCAAACACAAAACCTCAAAATGTCTCCTGTAAATGCACCTTACCAAGACAAATGTACAAAACACAGAGGGGACATTTAAGAAAACTGGCATACCACTGAGCAGTATGCCAATCTGAAGAACTAGTACTGGAGGGGATGGGGGAGCAGCCAATTGCAGGCTGCGACGATGACCAGCCTCCCTAGCCCCTCATCAGTGCAGAGCAGAAAGTACTGGCGCGAAACATGAAACAGCTGTCTGCAGATGAGGTGCTGGCTTATTTCATATCTGAGTCATGTCTCAAGGCCTATTTAAAGGGTCAAACATTGACTTATAGGATAGCTGTCTTACATCTGGTGGCATTAGAGGCGGAGCTTGTTAAGAGCTCATTTGCTTCCCTTTCTTCCCAGAATTCCAGAGGAGCATGTAGACCTATAAGTCTCCTCACGCCGATTAAGGCGCTCTCTTCAAAAGGAGAGATAGTACCCCCCAAATCCTGACTTAGGCCTCTCACCCAGTTAAGCCAGTGCCCTCTGCTCTGCACTGATTAGGTGCAATCACCCTAAAACAGCTGTCTGCAGATGAGGTGCTGGCTTATTTCATATCCGAGTCATGTCTCAAGGCCTATTTAAAGGGTCAAACATTGACTTATAGGATAGCTTCCTTATATCTGGTGGCATTAGAGGAGGAGTTTGTTAAGAGCTTGCATCCCTTTCTTCCCAGAATTCCAGAGGAACATGTATGGACCTAAAGTCTCCTCACGCCGACTAAGGTGCTCTATCCCCAAGGAGAGATAGTACCCCCCAAATGTACAAAAGATAGCACTGCAAACACTATTATTAACCTATTGTGTTGGCCCATGAAGAGATTAAAGATATAAAAATCATCTCCCAGGAGTTGTGAGAGACTCTAAAGTTCAGAAATTGTGAACTTGATAACATTTGTTTTTATCTGGTCACAATGTAACTATGAGTGATATAAGCAATAAATACGGTATATGCACATGAAACCACATTCTGTATTATGGGCATTTGTGTTACAGCTGTCCCGAATGTACTCAGAGGACACGGGACAAGTATTAGGGCATACAAATGTCAATGTACATCTTTTACTCACGTCACTGGCAGAGAATGTACACTATATGCCGGTTGTAAAGGTCCTTCTTGAAGTATTTATGGGCACTGAATGTGTAAGTGGTGCCTGGCCCGCTGATCATTTACGATTTCTGCCGTTCGTTGTTATGGTTGCTTTATTATGATGCACTGTTTATGTTACAATGTTCCTGTGCCTTTAATGGTCCTCAGAGGTGCTCTATTCATGATGACTGTGTCGCACTGTCATTGAAATGCTATATGGGGTACTGTGAAGGCTGTTGCGCTGGTTGAAAGGTCACTGCTTTGAACATGCAGACACTGGCATGATGCCACAGCGTTCCTGAGAAGGAGGACGAGTTGAGATATGTGAGTTGTTTGTACCTTTAGTAATTTGTTGGCGTGTAATAGAGACACTGAAGGCTGCTAGTGTAGAGCCTGACTGCACTGAGGATGCAGAGCCTGAGAGAGGCGCTGGGTCAGACGAGCAGAATGCATCTCATAGGGTGAGTACTGAAGGGTTTCTTAGGAGGTACCCAGTGAGTGACTGCAGGTCTGAGACAGGCTGGGGTGACTGACTAAGGCCTCATGCACAGGACTGTAAGCATTTGCAGTCCTCAAACTGTGGATCCACCAAACACAGAAGTGATCTTTGTGTCTTCTGCATTTTTTGCAGACTCATTGACTTCAGTGATCAGCAGTCTGCATTTTGCTGACAAATATAGGACATGTTCTACCTCTTAGGTATGTGGAAAGCACACAGATGACATCCATATGTCTTTTCTGCAAATGATAGAACATGTCCTATACTTGTCTGCAAAATGCAGACCTATGACCACTGAAGTCAATTAGCCTGCAAAAAGATGTAGAGCACACGCGGACCGCTTCTGTATTTTGCAAATCTGTGTTTTGTGGACTGCAAAATGCTTACAGTCGTGTGCATGAGGCCTTATGCAAATTTGTGACTGAGTTGCCATCACAATAAAAGACCGATCCATTGTGGGTGGAGAAACCATCCCAAGCTGTCACCTAAGAGACCATAGGCAGTGACCTCTACAATGTCCGGCAGTGTACCACTGACTGTTAATAATAAGTTTGTGCTTCCTTCAGACAACTGTCACATTTAGAGTCTCCTGGTAAAATGAAGGACAAACATGAAGGACTTTTACTGTCTGCTGCCCCCTGCTTTGAGGCCATAGCTCCAACCTAATGCTGGCCATGTTCTGCTCATGTTTGGGAGCAGCTTTCTGTACAAGCAGATGGTTCTAATAATGAATCTAAACAAGACTAAGCTCAGCTCACATATCACTAATGACAATTTGCACAATATCTAAACCCAGACATCGACATACTGGCCATAAAAATATAATAAAATGTATTTTAACTCAAAATCTGGTTGGATTACATTTTCCCTGTACACTTGAATACATTTGAATGGTTGTGGTTGCATTTTTATGTTCGTTATTTTCCGAACATGATCACTAGATAAGCCGGTGTGAGATATGGTGTCTCGGGTTATTCAGTATTCTGTTAAAGAATAACTAAACCTTTGTGTAACATTTCGTAAGATGTTCCTAATGCCCTAATAAACATTTTTCTAAAATACTTTATTAATTAATTTTGTATTTTTCATATACCTTTCCCTACCTAAAGTGCACTATTCACTGTGTGCTTAAAACCATATGGATATGACATTTTATGAATGGGTTCCACAGCAGCAGGGAGTACAGGCAGGAGCACACATTGCTGCTCCTGCCCGTGTTCCCTGGATGATTACTATCTCTTGGCATAGAACATGGGTACTCTGTACCCATGTACTATGCCAGGATTAGCTGAGCGGAGGTGGCTCCTGCCTGTGCCTGCTTCGCTAAGCTAAGAGTCCTGCATGTCAGCTTAGCTAAGTAGGCAGAAGCAGGAGCCCGCTCAGCTAATCCTGGCATAGTACATAGGTACAGGGTACCCATGTGCTATGCCAGGAGTTAGTAAGGGGCACGGGCAGGAGCAGCAATTTGCTTATGCGGCCCATTCATAAATTTCACACTCTGTAGCCCGTATACTGCTGAGCAGTCAGCGGTGTACAAGGAACTGAGTTTTAAGTGCACAGGGAATGATGCGCTTTACGTAGGGAAAAGTACAATAAAAATACAAAATGAATGAATAAAATATATTAGAAAAACTTTTATTAGGGCATTAATGACATCTTCTTAAAATTTTACACAAAGGTTTAGTTAATCTATAAGGAGTAGTTACATTTATACACTCTTACAATTACAAATGGCCCTTTGAAGGCAACTATAATGCTGATGTGGCCCTCAGTGAAAATTAGTTTGACACCCCAGAAGCATCGAACGATAGCATTTAGTAGCAAAGCATATGTTGTGTAGACTAGAAAACAGTAACCATCACAACCACACGTATGATCAATTTATTTTCTTGTATCTTTAATTTACTACACGTAGATTACTCACCAAAACAAACTCCTCAAAATCTATCTTCCCATCTTTATTGTGGTCGGCTGCTGCAAATATTTTCTCAATAATCTCTCGCACCCGGTAGCCAGGAAGTGGGAGGTTGGCTTCTTTGAACAAATCTTGGAGTTCGTAATCATTGACATATCCACTGTTGTCAGCATCTGCAGTAAGGAAATACAGTGTTGTAACAGTAGCAGTGACATTAACACAAAAAACCTCAACACAGCTAAGCAGTTAAAGGCTATGGACTAGTGATAAGCAGACTTCTGTCTTCAAGTTCGGCATACAAGGTTCAGGTTATCTAAGAATTCCGTTATGGATTCTGCTACCACGGACCATAACTTGAATTCTTATATATCCTGAACCTTGTATGCCGAACTTGAAAACTTGAAGTTCGCTCAACACTACTCTGGACACCTTTGGGGCATTTTTTTTACTGAAATACATGTATTTTTGGGCCAAAAATAAACTGGTAATTTGAATCACTTCTGCATCTTCGACGTAGCACAGTACATAGCATCCTGCAGATCGACATTCACAGTCAGATGCATCAGATTGGCTGAGGGCTCAGTCTGTGGTCCCGATCTCTACTCTCCTGAACTCAAACCTAAGCTGACATCTTTAATACCAAATAAAATTGCCTTTAATCAAAAGGGATGTCGGCCTTATGAGTGTTCAGGAGAGCAGAGAGAGTGACTGCAGAGTGTTCAGGAGAGCAGAGAGAGTGACTGCAGAGTGTTCAGGAGAGCAGAGAGAGTGACTGCAGAGTGTTCAGGAGAGCAGAGAGAGTGACTGCAGAGTGTTCAGGAGAGCAGAGAGAGTAACTGCAGAGTGTTCAGGAGAGCAGAGAGAGTGACTGCAGAGTGTTCAGGAGAGCAGAGAGACTAACTGCAGAGTGTTCAGGAGAGCAGAGAGAGTGACTGCAGAGTGTTCAGGAGAGTAGAGAGAGTAACTGCAGAGTGTTCAGGAGAGCAGAGAGAGTGACTGCAGACTGAGCTCTCTGAGAGCTGGTCTGACAGATTTCATACTGAACTGGACTGGACAGCCTGCAATATATTAACATGAGTGGCACTGTTTCTGAAAAACAGCAACATATTAAAAGATAAATCCGCCTTCAGATCCATTTTTTGTCTCAGTGACTCTAAAATGGAGATGAGTGAGTCAATTCTAATGAATCAATTCATCTCATCAGCAGGACTTCCTCACTTGTGAGACATTTACCGTAGACCAGCCCTGACAATTTTCTGTCTGCACCGTTGCTGCGAATGGCTGATCAATGACAGAGGATCAGCTTCGGAGCTGTGACTGCGCAGGTGCCTGTTCAGTCGCAACTCCAAAGCCGAAGCTGATCCTCTGTCATTGATCTGCTAATTGGAGCACCGGAACAAGTGGGAAATTGTCAGGGTTAGGTTAAATGTCTGGTCTGTCAGTGACAGCCGAGTGCTTTTTCACCTGCGTGGGACAGCCTCTCACAAGTGAAGAAGTCCTGCTGATGGGATGAATTGATTCATTAGACCTGATTTACTCACTACTACTCTAAGATGAAAAAACTTTGCATTAAAAAAAAAAATTACAAGTTTTGTTTCTATAGTTCCTATGCAAACAGTTTCTATCCATCCTATCCTGCAGTTGTAATTCCTTCCATTTGTCCCCTACTTTATGTTAAAGGGGTTATCCAGTATCAGCCCCCCATGTGTCGAGCCCCTCCGTGGGAATATAGCGGTGCGCCTGGTCCCCACACCACTGCTGCTGCTTCTCCCTGTACACGGATCAACACATCCGGTGTCGGGGGGGGGGCGCAATGGCAGGAGGGGATGGCCTCCTTAGTATAAGGGGTGACGCTAGGGAGGCTCATCCCCGCCTGCCATTAGCTGCTCCCCTTCCGACACCGGATATTTTCATCCATGTACAAGGAGAAGCAGCAGCGGCGGTGTGGGGACCAGGAGCACCGCAGGGAGCGGGGTAAGTATATTACCGGTAAGGGGCCCGGCACATTGGGGGGCTGTTGTAGATACTGGCTTGGTAAATTAGCAAGCAACATAGGCTTGGTAAATTAGCAAGCAACAAAGGACAGACAGAAGGGAGTATCACTGCATATTCGTCTATATAGGAGCTGTAGAAACAAATTCCCTAGGAAATTTTTAAGTTCAGCGTATTGCAAAGTTGCTGCATTCCTCCTCTTAACCCCTTAATGATGGGCGATTTTCCATTTTTTAATTATCATTTTTTACTCCCAGCCTACCCAAAGCCATTCCTTTTTTTATTTTCCCATTCACATAGCCGTATGAGGGCTTTGTTTTTGTTGGACAAGTTGAACTTTCTAATGGCATTTACGGTTGCATACAATGTAGTGGGAAGCAGTAAAAAAAAAAATTCCAAATGGGGTGGAATTATAAAAAAAAAAAGATTCCGCCACAGTTTTATGGGTTTTGTTTTTACAGCATTTGCTATGTGATAAAGTGGACATGTTACTTTCTACAGGTCAGTACAATTACAACGACAGTACCACATGCATAGTTTTTCTTGGGTTTTAATTCTGAAAATGTTTTTATTTGCATCAACATATTCTTACCCTCATATCTTTTTTATGTGTATAGAGGTGTGTGAGGGATCTTTTCTTGCGGGGCAGGCGGGCTCTCCATAGGTACTAATGTGCAGCAGCCACATATTACTGAGGACTACAGAGGCTGCCACACACACATCATCCGGCTCCCCCGATCCTCGTTATGGGGAGGCGGTGCACGGTCGGGAGCATACTCTTGGTTTTTATCCGCACAGATGCCGTGGTCACATTTGACATTTCACATTATCATCAATCGCATGCATTAGTCCTGGGTGCCTGTTGTTTATAACAGCAGGCACTCGGCAGTTATGGCGCCAGCTCCACTTGTAAATGGGTTCCATCATTAAAGCCCCAACCGCCGACTTATATTGGTAAGGCTTCATTTAACTCTTTCACTACTGGATTTTTTTTGGTTTTGCATTTTCGTTTTGTGCTCCCTGCCTTCACACAGCCATAACTTTTTTTATTTTTCTGTTAACATAGCTGTATGAGGGCTTTTTTTTTGTGGGACAAGTTGTACTATCCAACACCACCATTTAATATTGCATATGATGTAGTGGAAAGCGGGAAAAAAATTCCAAATCGGGTGAAATTGAAAAAAACCCACAATTCCGCTACAGCTGTATGGGGGCTCATTTTTTGCGGGGCTATCTGAACTTTTCATTTATACCATTCTGGGGTGTGTATGACTTTTTGATCACTTTTAATTGAATTTTTTAGAAAATAAAGCAACAAAAATGGCGAATTGGCCATTTTAACGCGTTTTTCCATTTAGTTGTTTTCCATATGGGAAAGAAATTTGATATTTTCATACTATGGGCGATTTCGCACATGGCGATACCTATGATGTGTATTTTTTTACTACTTTTATTATTATTTTGGGGAAAGGGGGGTGATTAGAATTTTTATGTGTTTTTATTTTTTTTATTTTTAAAAACTTTATTTAATTGTTTCACACTTTTCTATAGTTACCATAGGGAACTATAACAAGCAATCATCTGATTGCTCATATCATAGACTCCAATGCACTTGCATTGGAGTCTATGATAAATTTACTAGTTTCCCATGGAGCCCTATTACAGGCAAGTGATCCATAGGAAATACAGTACTATGCAGCAGCCTCCTGCCATTCACAAAGGCAGGGGCTGCTGCATACACGCTTTGGCTCCTCCGATCGGCACACGCGTGCGCTTCCGGTGTTTGCCGCGCTCGGATGGGGTTTAATGTCCATGATCGGCATTACTGCCGGTTGCGGACATCAGCCGCGGGTGTCTGCTGTAGTAATCAGCAGACCACCTGCGGCTATGACGCTCGTTCTGCTCAGGAGCGGGCGCCATCTTTAAGCATACGCCCAGCGCCGTACTATTATGGGGCTGAGCGCGAAGGGGTTAATTAGATAATGAAAAAAAAATTTGTGAATGATTGTAAACATAGAGGCAAATTCATTAATCCGCCTGCACCTATTTTTTCGGTTAAGAAGTTGCAAATTCAATGCTATTGCGACTTTTCTTGTCAAAATTTAGATGTTACGCTGTCCTTCACAATTTTACAAAACAGGGGCATGGCAAGGGCAGGGGAAGACCCATTGTCCCTGGCTCATTCATCATTATTTACACCAAAAAAAGCTCAGAGCTGCTGTAGATTGCATTCCAGAATACAGACTGCCTGAAGGGCCATGTAAATTATGACTCCTCTGGCAGTGTAGACTCAATCAAAACCGGTGCAGGATCATAGCCTTTTAGTAAAATACCAATTGTCAGATAACAACTTGTTTACTTAGGGCTGTATTACACCAACCGATTATCTGGCAGATTTTCTAACCAATCATTGGTCAGATGGCCGTTTACACACACAGATCTTTTGTTATACACATTAACTGATTGCACAGAAATTGGTCAGATAATCTGTTGGTGTAATACAGCCTTACTAAATATATAGCCCAACATATTATAGGGGGGCTATTAATCAATTACTCTAATGCACCAGCATGTTTCCTGTGCTGGGGGAGATCTGTTTGTACTGTTCTATACACTATAGACAGCATTTAGACAGCATAAAATTAGGCAAAACAGATGCAGCAGGTCTCATGTACACCACCATATTTTCAGTCAGCATCCGATCAACATTTTTTGTGAATGATTTCAATGGGTCTGCAAAAGATGTGGACAGCACACCGTGTGCTGTCTGTATCCACATGTCTTTTCTGCAGTCCCACAATAAAAATAAAACACGTCCTATTCCTGTCTGTTTTCTATCAAAGAGCCTGACGTTCAAAATACAGAGCTCCCACGGATGTTTTTTTTCGGATCTGGTGTACATGGGAAAGTGTTATCAGTGATTAATGATATTTTCTGTGTACATGTGTATACAGAGATACCTGTCAGTCACTGATATCTGTACACATGGAGGTGTTATCAGTGATTGATAGTATTCTCTGTGTAAGTGTGTATACAGAGATATCTGTCAGTCACTGATAGCTGTACACAGGGAGGTGTTATCAGTGATTGATAGTATTCTCTGTGTAAGTGTGTATACAGAGATAGCTGTCAGTCACTAATAGCTGTACATGGGGAGGTGTTATCAGTGATTGATAGCATTCTCTGTGTAAGTGTGTACAGAGATATCTGTCAGTCACTGATAGCTGTACACAGGGAGGTGTTATCAGTGATTGATAGCATTGTCTGTGTAAGTGTGTATACAGAGATATCTGTCAGTCACTGATAGCTGTACACAGGGGAGGTGTTATCAGTGATTGATAACATTCTCTGTGTAAGTGTGTATACAGAGATAGCTGTCAGTCACTGATATCTGTACATGGTGGAGGTGTTACCAGTGATTGATAACATTCTCTGTGTAAGTGTGTATACAGAGATATCTGTCAGTCACTGATAGCTGTACACAGGGAGGTGTTATCAGTGATTGATAGTATTCTCTGTGTAAGTGTGTATACAGAGATAGCTGTCAGTCACTGATAGCTGTACATGGGGAGGTGTTACCAGTGATTGATAGCATTCTCTGTGTAGGTGTGTATACATAGATATCTGTCAGTCACTGATAGCTGTACACAGGGCGGGTGTTACCAGTGATTGATAGCATTCTCTGTGTAAGTGTGTATACAGAGATAGCTGTTGGTCACTGATATCTGTACACAGGAGAGGTGTTATCAGTGATTGATAGCATTTTATGTGTAAATGAATAAATTAATGATGAGCACTCATTTTGCATTAGGTTTGCATGGAGAATTAGTTGAATTTTCAAATATGTATATGTAATAATGTAGCAGAAATATCCAAAGCTTAATTTATATTATATAAAATATTTATTATTAGTAAAGAATGGTTGTTAAAACCATGAAAATGAAAAATACAATAATTGAGGAGAGAGTGAATGGATCATCACAAAAAGCTGTAACATCTAACAGCGAGCGATCACGTGGGACGCCACGGCCAACATCGCATCACCCGATCATTATAGCCGAGGAGAGAAAGCGCGCGCCGCATAACGACCAGAGTCCTCGTGCAGTCAGCCACCCATCAGAGCTGGGCACTGACGGAGCTGGAGGATTGACATTGCTCCCCACTGGATCGACTTACAAACGGAGGGGTAATGTACCATAGAGTACAAAGTATAACATCTTCATGTGCTTGAATAATTAGGACAGCAAGAATTGTGCTGCAATACTATCAATACACAGGACATATAGACACATATTTACATCCTGTGCTGCTTATACCTTGCGTGGTTCTTAAGGGGGTTGTCCAAATTATGGAAAAAAAAATATAGCACTGTAAATCTGATGGGTAGCAATATATAACTAAGTTCGGCAAGTTTTAGGCAAAAAAAATCTATATTTCCTCATTTCCCTGATTCTCTTCTGGCCTTTGTTTACATGCAGTAATAACAATCTCTGCCCCTCCCCCTCCCCCCTTCTCTGCAAAGGCAGTGAATATAAGTGCTGTGAGTACATGTCTGCCTGCTGGGATACTCAGCAGAATGTTGTTTGTGTAGGACTACAAGTCCCAGCTGTACAATGACACTGCTGATACACACAGGAAATTCTCCCTACCTGTTCTTGTACAATACAATTCCTCTATAGCTCCTTGCCCAGCATTTGTCTCCTCTCACTGCTGCAGCTACTGTTTGTTGTAAAGCCTTGAGCCTTCAGTGTGTTCTGGCTGAAGGGGTTAATGTTTTATCTGAAGGAATCCAGGGAGAGAGAAGATAGCAGGAGCCCGGCAAAGAAAGGGGGCGTGGCCAGTGGCGTCTCGTGTACAGACTGTTATCTGAACTCTGAGGCTTGTACATGAAACATCATAGACCAGGGAGATAAGGTGACATCACAGGTCATGTGACCTTCAGTCAACTCTGAGAAACCAGCAGCTTTAGAAACACAAAGTATATGGGAAAGTTATTATACCTGACAAGTCAAACATATAAAGAACAAAAAAATAACTCGGACAACCCCTTTAAATTGAATAATATTTAGACATCCTACCGTATCCTGCTACTTCAACAGACCCTGTAATAGAGGTTTCTCCTATATATACACCAGCGGCTATTGAACTGTCTATATACATATCAGTGACTATCGAACTTTTATTGGGAAATACCCATAACTTTGAGAGACATTGGACACTTCTAGTTTATTTTTATTTTTTATTTTTATTTTTTTTTTATTTTTATTATTTTTTGGCGCCCATTTTTATGGTATTTTTATTGTATTTTTCATTTTCATGGTTTTAACAACCATTCTTTACTAATAATAAATATTTTATATAATATAAATTAAGCTTTGGATATTTCTGCTACATTATTACATATTTGAAAATTCAACTAATTCTCCATGCAAACCTAATGCAAAATGAGTGCTCATCATTAATTTATTCATTTCATCCATTGCATCTTTTAAGGCTAATGCCCCTTTCACACGAGCGGGAGACTCGCATGTCTCCCGCAACGCATCTACAGGGCTGGACTCCGGCACTGACTGGGATCGCAGATAATGCTCTGCGATCCCAGTGAGTGCCGAGTCCAGCCCTGTAGATGCGTTGCGGGAGACATGCGAGTCTCCCGCTCGTGTGAAAGGGGCATAAGGGTTAAGCCAAGTGATTAGAAGCACCTACAATCCATTATTAGCAGACAGGTGAGCCACTACTCATATTTTACTGTATTCATTTTATGTGTAAGTGTGTATACATAGATGGCTGTCAGTCACTGATAGTTGTACACAGGAGAGATCTTAAATTCAGAAATAGTAGAGGCATAAATGTATAAGCTACAGCTTTTACTGAATCAATCTGCTCAGATCCTCTTGCTGCCTGCATTGCATTTTGTGTTAACTTGCCCCCTTTAAACAGTTTTTTTTTCTGCTACATGTAAACAGAGTCTTAAAATCATATGCATTATTCTGTATATGCACATGCCACACATGAACATGGATTTAGAGTATACTCAGATAGGGTGGAATGTGGAGGCAGCAAGCTGTGCCATGGTGAAACTGTGTCATTTTTTAGGGTGCAATATTGAGGTGAAACGGGATGAACTGCAATTCCAACCCCAACCCTAGGAAAAGAGGTTGAAAAAGGAGACCCTATTCTTTACAGTCCTTTTTCCACCAGGTTAGGTATGTTTTCTTTGTTATTTTAAGAGGCTCCCAGCAGTTTCCCCAAATAAAAAAAATAACTTAAACAACCCTTTTAAAGGATTCATAACAAGTATGATGGATCTGTTTATCGGCAGATCATTTTCTAGCACTATGCTATTCTGCCCATCAGGTGAAAAATATCACCTTCAGAATGGAACATTACACCAGTGTGTACAGAGAACTAGAAGGGCGCAACTATTGGTTATAATAAAAAACAGGTTTTAAACAGTCTTTTTTATGTGAAGTGATACATTTATTATTTTCTGCTTTTCAAGTAGTTACTTAGACCCGTCACTTCTCCTGACATGTCTGTGTTAGTAACTACTTGCATTCCCGATCCAGTAGCAATTTGGGAGCATCTATTCTTATGACTCTGTGTTGTACCAATTGTTTATTTTTCCTGCTAGAAGTTATGAATAAATGATGGACCAGAAGGGTGTCACTAGTTGAGGGAGTGTCCCTCCACAATTAGGCACTGGCAGCACTGATTGGATAGTGTCAGACTGTGGCAGAACTGTTTGGGTAATGTCAGACTGTGCAGGGACACCCCCCCCCAACTGGTAACACCCATCTGGACCTTCATTGCAAACTGCCAGTGATTAATTTATAACTTCAAGCAGGAATAATAATGGAATGGCACATTATAGTCAGAATTCCATGGAGCATGCAAGTAATTACTAAAACAGACATGTCCAGAGAGGGGACAGGTCCTCTTTAAGGCTACATTCACACGACCGTATGTGTTTTGCGGTCCGCAAATTGCGGATCCGCAAAACACGGATACCGGCTGTGTGAATGTAGCCGGCCCTATGATAGAACTGCCTATTCTTGTCCACGATTGCGGACAAGAATAGGACATGCTCTATATTTTTTGCGGGGCCGCGGATCGGACCTACGGATGCGGACAGCACATTGTGTGCCGTCCACATCTTTTGCGGCTCCATTGAAATGAATGGGTCCGCACCCGTTCCGCAAAATTGCGGAACGGATGCGGACCCAAAACTACGGTCGTGTGAATGCACCCTAATACAGACAGGCAAGTCCTTATTATAGTGCTTGCCCTCTGTTCTTTACTGCACTATATCAAAGTACAACATATGCAGCACTGCAGTTTCTGCCATAAAAGGAAATGTTTCTTCACAGATAAAACATTCATTTCCCTCATTTTATAAGATGTCACGTGTTACATGATGAACATGTCATACATAGGCATAATCTGTGGCATTGCGTGAGGGGTTGTCTTGCCCCGGACGACAAATTGGAAGGGGGAACTGGAGTTGAAGGTGGGGCACAGAAACCATTCAGAATCATAGGCTGAAGACCACTAGGCCTGAGGCCTATATAGCAGTGGAACGGTGCAGGGTGGCCGCGACCTCCTGTGCGAGGTCACAGGCAGTGTGATGTCATCATGACAGGCTGCACCGGGATGCAGGCAGCCAGGGCCGCAGTCCAGAAGAGGCCTGCATTGCAGACAGCAGGAGTGAGGCGAGTATTTTGGGGGTATTTTTTGTTTGTGGGCACTACTGGTGGCACTTCAGGGAAAGGGGGTTCACTACTGGGGGCATTATGTGTAAAGAGGGCACTACTGGGGGCATTATATGTGAAGAGGGCACTAGTGGGGGGCATTATATGTGAAGCGGAGATTGTTGGGGGAATTGTAAGTAAAGAGGGCACTACTCAGGGCATTACATGTATAGAGGGCATAACTGGGGGCATTATATGTGAAGAGGGCACTAGTGAGGGGCATTATATGTGAAGAGGGCACTAGTGAGGGGCATTATATGTGAAGCGGAGATTGTTGGGGGAATTGTAAGTAAAGAGGGCACTACTCAGGGCATTACATGTATAGAGGGCATAACTAGGGGCATTATATGTGAAGAGGGCACTAGTGAGGGGCATTATATGTGAAGAGGGCACTAGTGAGGGGCATTATATGTGAAGCGGAGATTGTTGGGGGAATTGCAAGTAAAGAGGGCACTACTCAGGGCATTACATGTATAGAGGGCATAACTGGGGGCATTATTTGTACAGAGGGCACTACAGAGGAGTATTATATCTACTGGAGTCTAAATAGAAATTTCTACTGAATGGGACTGGGGACTAAATGGGGATGATTACTGAGCGGGGGCATAAAAGGAGGCATCATCACTAAATAGGTGTGTTCTGTGTGTCCAATTATGCAGAAACAAGTTATGGTCAGGAGACGTCTTCATTGTCACCCAGTGTCTCCTCTAACTGCCATGCGACAGTTAGAGGAGACATTATCTGTAAGTCACTGAGTGGGTGCCTAAACTGGATTATTAATGACTGGGACCTAAATGGGTATGGTCATAGAGGAGCAGTATTATTTGGTCTTGGTATACTGCAGGGCCTGGTTCTATAAAAAAGGGGTGAATCCATAAGTTAGGAGGCGCAATACTTTGTTTGCCCCGAGTTCTGGCAACCCATGCTACGCCACTAGGCATGATGCAGGGATGCATCTATAGTTAGCTGTAACTATGTGAAGTAATCATTAACATATTTATTTTATTTATTTTACTCAGCTATATAGCAGCGCTTTACATACATTATCATTGCTTTCTGTTGTCAGAGTGTGGGAAGAAACTGGAGTACCCAGAGGAAACCCACGCAAACACGGGGAGAACAAACTCCAGGCAGATGTTGTCCTTGGTCATTTGAATCTGGGACCCCAGCAGGGGTGGATTGGCCATAGACCTTACAGGGAAATTTTCCGGTGGGTCGATGCCCAGGGGGCTGCCTGGGCCCTCCTTATAGCCGGCCAGTGGAAGTTTTTCGGGATGTATTTAGTGATGGACTGTCTTATTTGGCTCTGTTGGGGTGGAATTAACTGCCACAATATGGTATTGCTGGCTCTGCCTTTCATCAATTCGGACCCAACTACAAAACTGGGCCAATTTTAGTATTTTTTCCAGGGCCTCTTTACGTTCCCAGTCTGCCCCTGGACCCCAGCACTGACCACAGAGCCACCATGCTCACATATGTATATTAAGATTAACATATGTATATTAGGCCTCCTGTATGCTAGATATGTTCGCCTTGTTAAAGCTTAAACTCATTCAGCTTTTCTGGATATTCTGGGTGGAAGTGCTCTAAATTACACTTATTGTATGTTGCATCTAACCACCTTGGAGAGGAGTCCTGCCTTTATTTGGAGTTCACTAGGAGACAGATGTAATGTCAACAGCTACAAGGGTCCACCCAGCCATCCCTGGAGTGGAAACTGTGGGATATATTACAGCAGCCGTATAACCTTTGATATTATTACTAGGAGATAGCTCTGAGGTCTATAATACATTTACTAGGTTTCCATAGCCAGCTCACTCAGCGAGAGCCTCTACTGAGATTACATTTTGCACAAACGGTGGCTACAAGTCATTATTGTCTAAGGATCCTGTACAGTATATAGGCACATTATGAACTTGTTATAGTGGTGCTTAGGGGCGTAACTACCATAGTGGCAGACCATGCGACTGCTATGGGGCCCAAGAGGGGGCCCAGTTGGGATCATCCCCTCTTCTACAGGGGGGGAAAACTTGGTCAGAACTCTACCCTCTAAAGGAACAACTTTTAGCAAATGAAGCAGTGGAAAAATGGCCCAAGGGTCGTTAAAAGTATTTACAGTGCCTTGCGAAAGTATTCGGCCCCCTGGAACTTTTCAACCTTTTGCCACATTTCAGGCTTCAAACAAAAAGATATAACATTTTAAGTGGGTCACAATTGTGAAGTGGAACGAAATTATTTGGATCATTTAAACTTTTTTTGTAATAATAAAACTGAAAAGTGGGGCGTGCAAAATTATTCGGCCCCCTTGCATTAATACTTTGTTGCGCCACCTTTTGCTGTGATTACAGCTGCAAGTCGCTTGGGGTATGTCTCTATCAGTTTTGCACATCTAGAGACTGAAATTCCTGCCCATTCTTCCTTGCAAAACAGCTCAAGCTCTTTGAGGTTGGATGGAGAGCGTTTGTGAACAGCAGTTTTCAGCTCTTTCCACATATTCTCAATTGGATTCAGGTCTGGACTTTGACTTGGCCATTCTAAGACCTGGATACGTTTATTTTTGAACCATTCCATTGTAGATTTTGCTTTATCTTTGGGATCATTGTCTTGTTGGAAGATAAATCTCTGTCCTAGTCTCAGGTCTTTTGCAGACTCCAACAAGTTTTCACACTACGATCTTCTACCCAGAAATGATGATTTCAGTGTCTACCACAACAATGCTTTCACCTGATGATCGAGCCTTTGTTTTTGCAGAGGACATGTGCACATTTATGTACGGATACATTTTCTACTTTAAAAAGGCCTGAAATCCACAGAAAATAAAAGTTAAAGGGTTTGGCCGCTTTCTGGTTACTGTTGACCAATGTATATGTAAGATGACTATATGACACTAATATAGGCTTTGATATTCGGTTCTGTTTGCTATATTTCATAAACCTTGCACTCTTGTGAGGCAAATCTTCTGTGCTGTCCCCTTATAGGTCCTGTCCATAAGATGGCCGCTGATGGAGGGACATGTGACCAGACATCACTCCACCTCCTCCATTAAAATACACGGTACCTGCACTAAACAGTAAAGTGCAGATTACATGTACATTTGAAAGGAGGAGACATCACATGGAGTTGACTTGTCTGCTCACATGACCCTCCATCAGCAGTCATATTACGGACAGGACCTCTGTGCGGACAGCATAAAAGACTTGGCAAACAAGGGAGTATACCTTATGGAATATAGAGATGGCGCAGAATTTCAACAAAGTCTATATTAGTAAGTGCTATATAGACACCTACAAACACATTGGTCAACAGTAACCAGAAAGTGGGCAACTCTTTTAAGTCTTATTTTTCCACTATGTTCGGGAGATTCAAACATTCTTAAAAGCAGATGAAAAAGTACTGTCACAGCTGCTATGGTGACTTCACCTGTTAACTAGTTTTTACACAACAGATATAACCAGAACCAGCAGAATTTTTTATAACTTAGTTGAACCACTTGACTCAAGGACCTCCATACAGTATAGTCTTAGTGCGATACACTACACAACAGAAGTAAAGGAAACGCTGCCCTAATCATACACAAAATAGGTAAAATGCACTTTAAAGCTTGATCTTTCAACAGAAACATACGAACATACCACACCAGCTCAGGAATCATGAGAAATCTGAGATTTCTATCATGTCAACATCATTTTGGACTTACCAACTTTATCAAATGCTTCCTTGAGTTCTTCAAGTTCCTCTCTGGATATTGTGATTGTATTGTTAGCCATGTCAGTCAGGTGGAGATCTCAAGAGGTTATTCTTGGGACCTAACAATGAAGAAGGGAGGAATGTGACATCTTCATACCTTTCTGTTAGAGTTACCAGTGACTATGGATACTACACAATGACTAGAGATGGGTCAGTTATGCTCATAATGCTTGTCTGCCTTTTAAACAATGACTGGGCAAGCAGCGTTTACACCCTACAACTGATAATAGGATCACATAAATGCACTAATAACCTAAAGTACAAAGCTTACGGTATGGAAGCCTATAAAAGTGCTGCTAATAGCACTCACAGACCTTTACAGATATATACAGTATGTACATGTTTCTGGTGGATCTCAGAACTAGAGATATGTGTGATAAAATAGTATGGTCATGGAAGCAGATATTTTTCTGGACTATGAGTAAATTCGATTGATGAACACCAGACAAGTGCATGCAGTTATGGCCAACATTTTGTTGCAGATCCATTGACATCAATGGATCCAAGGTCAGCACTTTGTGGACAAGTATAGGACATGTTGTATTGTTTGCAGAACGGACATATGGGTGTAGAAAGCACATGGAAGTTCTGGCATCCTGGGCAAATGCTGACTGCCAGGGGAAGCCATGGTCAGCCAGACATTTTCTCTCTGGTGGGCACTGCAGTGAAAATGTGGTATTATATGGCGGCCATAGAGATGAATGGCCATCAATGTAATACGTGGGTAGCTTGAGTCACAAATGTGGCTTGAGAGTGGAGGACATTCTATTATGGCATCATTACCCCCTATGCCATCACTTACTGAACAGTGGGGGTTTGTTCTCTGGTACTCTGATGTAGTCATGTGACCCCTTCACTGTTTTTCCTGCAGAGTGGTATCCTGGCCGCCAGCTGTGTAGGAACCGCAGTCAGTGGAGTACTTTTCATGGAGGCAGGGGGATGCAACTGCTATGGGAGATGAGGTAGAAGGGGGATTCCGTCACGTGGGGGGCTCACTGCATAGAGATTTATACAGCTCCTAAGGAATTCTATGCTAGTTGTAAACATTCATATGTACTGAGCTCCCCCTAGTGGTGGATGCAGGCAGCCAAAGCTTTATCATTTACAATGGCAAGTTTAATCAGTGTATTTATGTTGTTTCATTGCATAAATACATTGAAAAATATATGGATTGAGCTGAATACTATGCTTTTTCTAAAATGTGCACTTTTCAATATTGCAAATGTTTTAGCAAACTGAAAAAATACTTGTTAAGCATGATAAGACAGTGTCTATAAATGTACACAATATATTAGTACCCTTATACAAAAGCTGTAATAGGTTCATCTCTGCATTAGGAATGCTGTGAGGGATTTGTCGCATAATGGAAAATAACAGTGTCCGATGGACCCCGTTAACTCATATTGGGTTCTGTCATGGCGTCTGACATATTTCCAGACAAAATGACGCAGAGTGGCTAGTCGTTCCAGCCAATTTGACAAAATCTGCGATGGAGGCTCCTAATGGAAACTTTGAACCTAGCCTGGATAAACTTACAATCTCTGTCTGTCAGCTACCTCTTTTGCAAACTCTTCTGCACTGACTGACCCTATACCACAGTAACAGAGTACAAGGGTATAATGCAAACCAGATAGCAACACGATTGATAAAGGATCCGAAGAACCTCATAATTATCTTCATTCAGCCTTGAGAAGAGGCAATCATGAGGGGGAACATGATAAAAATATACTCTATATAAATGGGTACATAAGATATTTGTTCAATGTAAACTTAAAAGACATGTCAGGATAAAAGAAAGGGATTCTTCCTTAGGAACTAGTTTTAGCAGAATCATTGGATATGTATAGCATACACAGGGGGTCTGTCCTCTGGTATTCTGATGTAGTCATGTGACCCCTTAATTAAAGTGGTTGTCCCACAAAAAATAGTCTACAGTTTTCAAACCAGCACCTGGATCTGAATACTTTTGTAACTGCATGTAATTATATATTTATTAAAGCCACTGAGTTCTTCACTGCAATCTATCTGTATAGCGCCACCTTCTGTTTGTTCTTTTTCTAATTTCTCTGTCCTGCTCACTGAGGTGGAAACACATGCTCAGTTCCATCCTTCAACTGCAGCTGTAGAAAGGACACACCCACTGAAAAAGGACACACATCTGAGCTGCCACATTGAAATACATATAGCCGAGCAATTGGAACAATGAATGGGGAGATGTCAGGATCCATGTCAGGTACAGGGCTGGTTCTAGCTTTGTTAGAAAGAGATTGTCATGTGCTATATGATGTCTGATTTCCATTTTTTACATTAATCATGGGTAACCCCTTTCAGAAAGTCTATTAGGTTATTTGTGGATCAACCCATAAGAAATAGACCAAAGTGGCATGTGATTATTTTCAGAGTCAACTGTAAAAGAGGTTATCTTCTTCTACACCTTTGGGGCCCATTCAGGAGTCAGCGCCTGGGCTCTCTGGGCTCATTACGATCACACAATGTTCTGTGAGTAAGGACTTTAAAGTCAGCTCCAAAAGAGGTTGTCTTCTGCTACAGCTTTGGGGCCAATTAATTAGCCAGAGCTTGAAGCCACTAGGCCCATCACGATCATATAGTGTGCTGGAGGTCAGTCTGATCACGGGCAGAGCCTCTCGGAGGAGTTCAGCTTGTCTGGCCTCCAATTACAGACACATTAAAGGAAACAGGGACACAAAGAATCCTAAGACCCACACATTTTCTTAAACTTTTTATTTCACATAAAGTTAGCACTGGAGGTTGATGACAGAGGATACCATAGGAGACAAATGGAAGACTTCTGTACTAAAGTGCGTTTACCTGCAGCCCTATGTAAACACAATAGTTTGTGCCATACAACATATCTGGCTGCGATACATCTGTACAAACCTATATTTTCTGATCAGAATTCTGTCCTCAGTTACAGGTATCATTAGCTATTTTATACCATCAGATGATTGGCACTGTTTCAATGTTACTGACGGGGAAAGCAATTACATTTTCCAAATCTTGTTGCATGTGTAAATGTCATTTTATGGCTCGGAACAGTTCCCTAAGTGTCGATAAGTACCTGCACAACAAATAAATGCATGCACAAGCATACTGTATGTGGTCAAAATCCTGTCACTGCCTAGCAGGTAACATTTCAGAAAAAGTCTATATACTTGTAAGGTCTCATACACACAGCCATGTGCGTATTGGGGTCCTCAAACCACAGATCCGCAAAATACGGATACCTTCCGTGTTCATTTTACTCACTCTCATCACTAGAAATTACTATTCTTGTCCGTAGTACATACAGGAATAGGACATATTTTCTTTAATTTGCGGAATGTACGGACACATCCGGACAGCACATTTTCATATATACCTTATTATGCAATTCTAATAGAGGGGAGAGGCTTTGTTCAGTCAAGATCATCTCTTGTTCAGACTGGAAGGTGGTAACAAAGGGCATCTCTTGCTCTGGAGGACCTGTATTACACAGACAACCCACTGATTTGAAAGGGGACTGTGTGATGCTTAGAAGGAATCTGTCATCACAATCTTCAACTATTACCTGTATTGCAGATATAGTCTAGATTGCTAGATTGCTGTCAGTGTTTAAAGGGGTTACCTCCCCTCTGTACCCTTACTGCAGACTGCTAGCAATTCATTCATAACTTCTAGCAGAAATAATAATGGAATGACACAACATAGAGACATAAGAATAGATGTTCCAGAATTGTTATTACATGGGGAATGCATGAGGCTATTAAAACAGGCATGTCAGGAGCGGTGAAAGGTCCTCTTTAAGGTTAAAACAATATCTGAAATATTGCACGTTTTATATTTAGATTTAAAACTTCTATTGGTTGCAATTTTTTATTCCAAGAGAATATGTTCAAAGCACAGATATTGGCTGAACTGTTTATGAAAAATTGCTAGATGTGCTACATTGTCACCTTTGATTCTCTTACGCATGCAATTGTGGCTTCAACTCATCCTTGCTATCAATGGAATTTTAATGACTCCAGGAGATGAAGTTCAATGCAAGCAAGACATAATTATCACCATAGAAGCAATGCACTTAAAGGGAAACCCATCAGAAATGTTGGAAATCATATTAAAGTGGTATCTAGTTATATCAGGTAACTATTAGATCGGAGGGACCCTCACTGATCATGAGCAGGAGGTGCCGTACTCTAAAAGGACCCTCGAATTGAACAGAACAGCAAGTTGGGCATGGACACTTCATTTTCATTTCAGCTCAATACTAGAGCCTGAGGATGATCCTTTAGATAAGATCTTCCGCTCACAGCAGAAGTAAACTGACAAAAGATTACCTATCAATAAAGGCGGTTTTATTAGTTGTGTTGACTGCTACACAAGAACAGTATTATTTATTTTATTTTCAATGACATAGTACCGCTGAAATAAAAAAAGAATATTGCCAAAAATTCTTAAAAAGGTGTTTTCTATGAGTTTAATAAATATCTGTTTCTGATGGGTGTCCCTTTAAGAACTATTTTGATGGATGAAGACGGTTTTAGTGGCTGGATAAAATAAATGTGGAGCATATGGGTGTCATAGACCAGAGCAGAGAAACCAAGTCTCCTGGTTTACTGGACCCAGCCTGTCCAGGTAGTAGATGGCAGACATTTTTTGAATAGTAGCTACGTAATACAACAGGGGTAATTGTTGGCATACTGCTAGGACATGCCACCACTGTATGATTCTACCTCATAGGGAAGGCAGTCCCTTCACAGTTCTCTCCTGCATAGTGATACAGTGCCCACTGGCTGGGCAGGGTACTGCAGCACAGCCACTACACAGCACATGCCTGTACCGCCAGGGAGCCAGGAGCGCTGCTGTGCTGCAGACACTTAGCAGGGGCCTCACTGCAGAATGTCCCTTAGGGGGGTTTTCCAGGCTCCTAATATTGATGATCTATCCTCAGGATAAGTGATTAACATCTAATTGGAAGGTCTGGCAATGCGCAGCACCATCGATCAGCTGTTCCCTACAACTTCCAGCACTAAAACTAGCACTAGTCCATTTACGACCAGCGCCGTACTAGTACGGCGCTGGTCAGGTCTTTAAAGATGGCGTCCGCTCCTGAGCAGAGCGGGAGTCATGGCCACGGGTGAACTGCTGATTCATACAGCAGTCACCCACGGCTGATGTCCGCGACCGGCAGTAATGCCGATCGTGGACATTTAACCCCTAAGATGCCGCTGTCAATCCTGACCATGGCATCCGAGCGCAGCAAACACCGGAAGCAAGCACTTCCGGTGTTGCTCCGGCTCCCCCATGTGTCGATCGGAGGAGCCGGAGTGTGTCTGCAGCAGCCCCTGTCATAGTGAATGACAGGAGGCTGCTGCATAGACTTTCCTATGGAGCCCTTCTGTGTAATAGGGCTCCATAGGAAAGCAGTAAAATCATCATAGACTCCAATGCTAATGCATTGGAGTCTATGATATAAGTAATCAGAAGATTGATTATTATAGTTCCCTATGGGAACTATAAAAAAAAGTGTAAAAAAATTAAATAAAGTTTTTAAAAAATAAATAAATAAATAAACATAATAATTCAAATCACCCCCTTTCCCCAAAATAAAAATAAAAATAGTAAAAAAATAAAAAAATATACATCATGGGTATCACCATGTGTGAAAACGCCCATATTATAAAAATATAAAAATTCCTTTCTCATACGGAAAACATCGATAAGGAAAAAAGCGTCAAAATGGCAGTTTTTTGTCTTTTTTTTCTAAAAAAAAATTAAAAAAGTGATCAAAAAGTCATACACACCCCAGAATGGTATCAATGAAAAGTCCAGATTGTCCCACAAAAAATGAGCCCCCCATACAGCTCCGTACACATAAATACCAAAAAGTTATAGGGGTCAAAATAATTTTATCACTATTAAAACGCAAGAAAAACTATACATATTAGATATCGCCGGATGGATTCGTACTGACCTATAGAATGAAAGTAACTGGTCAGTTTTAATGAACATCGAACGCTGTAAATAAAAAAAACCTGTACAACTGTGGCAGAATTGTGTTTTTTTTGCAATTTCACCCAGTTTGGAATTTTTTCCCAGCTTCCCACTACACCATATGCAATATTAAATGGTGGTGTTGTAAAGTACAACTTGTCCCGCAAAAAACAAGCCCTCATACAGCAATGTGAACAGAAAAATAAAAAAAGTTATGGTTGTGTGAAGGCAAGGAGCACAAAACGAAAACGGAAAAAAAAAACCAAAACCTCCAGGGCTGAAAGGGTTAAGAATACAACAGGAAGTATAGCTCCATTCAAAGTATATAGTGGCCGTCATGGGTTACTACAGCTCAGCTCCCACTGCAGTGAATGAGAGCTCAGCTGCAGAAACCCAGCTTGGCCACTACATTTTGAACACAACCTATCCTGAAGATACATCAATATCAGAGACCTGGAAAGCCCTTTTAATTCTCAGGATCTCAAAGGTTGGAGGCCCACCGATCATAAAGTGATTGTCAATCCTAGCAATATGCTATTGTTTTATTAGATAGCAATACATCTTTAATGAAGACAAATCAATGTCTAATAATTAGATAAAAAGTCTCCCTTTATTAACATCCAGCAATTATTACTACATGTAGTCAAAATTACCTAAATCATAAAAAAATCTAACATTAAATAAGACTGTGTCTTATCAACAATTACAAAGCAGTACGCAATTAAGATGTAATTATTGAGCTTGTATATTGGACTAAACTCTGAAAGGGCTCATGCACACGACTGTATGTATTTTGCGGTCCACAAAACACAAATCCACAAAGAATACAGATGACGTCCGTGTGCATTCCGTATTTTGCAGAACGGAACAGCTGGCCCCTAATACAGTGCCTTGCGAAAGTATTCAGCCCCCTGGAACTTTTCAACCTTTTGCCACATTTCAGGCTTCAAACAAAAAGATATAACATTTGAAATTTTTGGTGAAGAATCAACAACAAGTGGGTCACAATTGTGAAGTGGAACGAAATTTATTGGATCATTTAAACTTTTTTGTAATAATAAAACTGAAAAGTGGGGCGTGCAAAATTATACAGCCCCCTTGCATTAATACATTGTTGCGCCACCTTTTGCTGCGATTACAGCTGCAAGTCGCTTGGGGTATGTCTCTATCAGTTTTGCACATCAAGAGACTGAAATTCTTGCCCATTCTTCCTTGCAAAACAGCTCGAGCTCTTTGAGGTTGGATGGAGAGCGTTTGTGAACAGCAGTTTTCAGCTCTTTCCACATATTCTCAATTGGATTCAGGTCTGGACTTTGACTTGGCCATTCTAAGACCTGGATACGTTTATTTTTGAACCATTCCATTGTAGATTTTGCTTTATGTTTGGGATCATTGTCTTGTTGGAATATAAATCTCCGTCCTAGTCTCAGGTCTTTTGCAGACTCCAACAGGTTTTCATCCAGAATGGTTCTGTATTTGGCTCCATCCATCTTCCCATCAATTTTAACCATCTTCCCTGTCCCTGCTGATGAAAAGCAGGCCCAAACCATGATGCTGCCACCACCATGTTTGACAGTGGGGATGGTGTGTTCAGGGTGATGAGCTGTGTTGCTTTTACGCCAAACATATCGTTAGATTTTGGTTTCATCTGACCAGAGCACCTTCTTCCACATATTTGGTGTATCTCCCAGGTGGCTTGTGGCAAACTGTAAACAAGACTTGTTATGAGAAATGGCTTTCTTCTTGCCACTCTTCCATAAAGGCCAGATTTGTGAAGTGTTCGACTGATTGTTGTCCTATGGACATACTCTCCCACCTCAGCTGTAGATCTCTGCAGTTCATCCAGAGTGATCATGGGCCTCTTGGCTGCGTCTCTGATCAGTCTTCTCCTTGTTTGAGATGAAAGTTTAGAGGGACGGCCGGGTCTTGGTAGATTTGCAGTGGTCTGATACTCCTTCCATTTCAATATGATCGCTTGCACAGTGCTCCTTGGGATGTTTAAAGCTTGAGAAATCTTTTGGTATCCAAATCCGGCTTTAAACTTCTCCACAACAGTATCACGGACCTGCCTGGTGTGTTCCTTGGTCTTCATGATGCAGAACCCAGAGACTATCACAGAGCAGGTGCATTTATACAGAGACTTGATTACACGTGGATTCTATTTATCTTCATCAGTCATTTAGGACAACATTGGATCATTCAGAGATCCTCAATGAACTTCTGGAGTGAGTTTTCTGAACTGAAAGTAAATGGGCCGAATCATTTTGCTCGCCCAACTTTTCAGTTTTATTATTACAAAAAAAAGTTTAAATGATCCAATAAATTTCGTTCCACTTCTTTTTGTTTGAAGCCTGAAATGTGGCAAAAGGTTGAAAAGTTCCAGGGGGACGAATACTTTCGCAAGGCACTGTAGAACAGTCCTATCCTTATCCGTTATGCAGACATTTTGTGGAACAGACATGCAGACATACAAAAACAGAATGTACACGGAGTAACTTCCATTTGATGTTCCAGGATTGTTATTACAAGTTGGGTAGGAGGTGCCAGGTGACAAGTCCTCTTTGAGGGCAATATTAAAGAGCCTTTATTCAAGTATTGCATCTTCATTCTTTATAGTATTTAGTAGGATCATCAATCTTGCATGGCTCTAGCTGTAGCAGAGCTGCAAATACCACAATGTCCAATCAATTTCTGTCTAGCAAGAATTTCAAACGTGTACAGGCCCTGTTTATTTTTTTTAAAGGCTGAGGAACTTGGCCTATGGTGGAGGGAGGAAAAAGGGACACTGGCCCCAGAATGTGATGCCTGACAGGGTTCCATTCATAAGAAAGGGGGGGGGGACAGAACCCCTGATGTTTTTATATACACAAATGAGCCTCTAGGAGCAATGGGGATGTTGCCATAACTCCTAGAGGCTCGGCTCTCTGCAACTGTCATGCACTCTGCACTTTGATTGACAGGACCAGGCAGTGTAAATGTGATCATGCCTGGTCCTATCAAAGTGCAGAGGTCAGAGCAGTTGCAAAGAGAACAGAAACTTTAGGTGTAACAGCAACGCCCCCGTTGCTCCTAGACGCTCATTTGCATATACTAGAACTTTTCTCAGCAATGTGGACACATATGAACATGGGACCAACACAGATATCTTCAGCTGCCAAGCGCACAAGTAACAGGTCAGCCAGTTTCATAGGTAGAAATCTGCTGACAGATGCTTTTTAGAACAGGGACCTATCAAAGTCTGATCTTCACAACAATTATTTGTGGAAGTTTATCATGGCATCAGCAAAGGAGATTTCTGAGGACCTCAGATAAAGAGTTGTTGATGCTCAACAATTGGGAAAATGTTACAAAACCATCTCTAAAGAGTTTGGACACCAATCCACAGTCAGACACATTGGGTACAAATGGAGAAAATTCAAGACCATTATTACCCTCACCAGTAGTGCTCGAACAGCAAAGATCACGTAAGGTGTGTAATAGCCTAGAGGTCAAAAAAGAACCTAAGGTAAACTCTAAGCACCTAAAGGCCTTTCTCACATTACCTAATGTTAATGTTCATTAGTGCACCATCAGGCGGACACTGAACAACAATGGTGTGCATGAAAAGTTCGAAAGGAAGAAGCTGCTGCTCTCCAAAAAGAACATTGCTGCCTGTCTGCAGTCTGCTAAAGATCACCTGAACAAGCGAGAAGGCTTTGGAACAATGTTTCAAGGATGGATGAGAACAAAGTAGAACTTTTTGTTTAAATGAGAAACATTATGTTTGGACAAGGAAATTACTGCATTTCAGCGTAAAAACCTCATCCCATCTGTGACTTACGAGGTGGTAGCAAATTCTAAAGGAAAATTCTAAAGGAAAATGTCAGGACATCTGTCCGTGAGCTGAATCTCAAGAGCAAGACAACAGCCCTAAGCACAGAAGTCATTCTACCAAAGAATGGTTAAAGAAGAAGAAAGTTAAAGTTTTGGAATGGCCAAGTCAAAGTCCTTACCTTGATCCAAAGGAAATGTTGTGGAAGGACATGAAGCAGGCAGTTCATGGCAGGAAACCCACCAACATAGCAGAGATTAAGCTGTTTTGTACGGAGGAATGGGCTAATATTCTTCTAGGCCAGGGATCAGCAACCTCCGGAACTCCAGATGTTCTGAAACTACAACTCCCAGAATGCTCCATTCACTTAAATTAGAGTTGGGAGAACACACAAGCATTTTTTGCATGCTGGGAGTTTAACAGCACCTGGAGTGCCGAAGGTTGCTGATCCCTGTTCTAGGCTGATGTGCAGGACTAATCAACAATTATCAGAGAAGCTTAGTTGCACTTATTGCTGCACAAAGGGGTCACATCAGATGGTGAAAGCACGGATTCCCATACTTTTGCAACTCCCAGATATGTGAAATTGGATCATTTCCCTCATGTTTCATATTTAATATTTTTGGCGCATTTGTTTGATTTGGTTAACTTTCTCTACTTTTTGGACTTTTGTGAAACTCTGTTGGAGCTTTAGATGAAATTTATGCAGAAATATAGAAAATTCTGAAGGACTCACAAACTTTCAAGCACCACTGTAAATGAAGACATTTTTCTAGTTAACTTTGAAATGAATACGTGTTGTGGTGCAACCCGATATAATTACTGTCACAATGCATTGGGAAGTATATGCAATGTCATGGCACTAGACAAATACTTTACAATTATTAAGAAACGCATGCCTCTTAATAACTGGCACATTTATAAAGGTCCATGTGCCAGAACAACAATAAATATGCTGAATTGGCTATGCCAGGCCCCACACCACCTAGCCCTACCCCACTCAACCCACTTTTTAGAAAAGTGGGGAGCAGGAAAAAAAATCAAAAAGTCACAAACTTTGTGACTTTTTGACACCAGGTTCTGGTGTACAGTGAATGATGTCCCCTTGTGCAAAAAAAATCAATATACTCTCTGCATAATCTCCATAAAGTATGAAACTAACAAGTATGAGAAATACCTCTTTATCACACTCAATTATAGGGTGGTATAATGTTATATGGAAACAGTAAAGACAGAAGTGAGCTCCAGCTAGAAGAGTGCTGACAAAGCAACTCCCTTTTTGGGTGACTTGAAAGTCCCCTTCTTGCTGCTTCTTCTCATTGTGGATCCATCTAGATCCGTGGTTCTATGATTACAAGTAATGCATCAAGGATTGTTGCAGGTGTCCTTTCTTTGGGATATCCTGATATGATAACCTGTTGGGCAGGGGTGTAGCTAAAGGCTCATGGGCCCTGGTGCAAGAGTTCAGCTTGGGCCCCTCTTCCCTCAGAACTTTGTGTGTCTTCTTATGCGGCACAAGGGTCTTTGGGCCCCCTCAGGCTCCTGGGCCCGGTAGCCACTGCTACCTCTGCACCCCCTATAGCTACGCACCTGCTGTTGGGGGTCTAGGTTACATCCACTGTCATCAATACTGGTGAGAAATGCTGTATAACATTAAGCTAAGCTACTAAGCATAAGCTTCAAACATGCATGCATGAAGAAATATGATAGATTAGTGGTACAGCGGCATACCTTGATGGACGGCTGGCGGGAGTGAAAAAATTGAAGTGTTACATTTAAGTCTTGCGCTGAGCTGTCAGATGTAGACCTAGCCTCTAGCTTGAACTTGAGAGGTAGGTGCAGCCAAGAGCCGTGTGTTAATTATACTACATGGGACCTTTGTCCTGCGGGCCGACCTGAGCAGGGTGTGGGTGTGATCTCCTGATCTGCTATTGCCTGTACATTATCTGTAGGGAAATATGAAATTGAAACAAAGACTTAATCTGACTCTGCCTCTGCTGCTACTATATAGGCAGCTCCGCCGACGGACAAGCTGCGTTATCTATACAATGGTGGGAAGCATTTATTATATCGCTACCAAGGTTAATAGATTTTTATAATTGAACGTGGGCTAAAGAGGAGAGGACCTATCTGTTCTTTATCAAACAACAACTCTGGAGCATCTTTTCCTAGAACTCAGTATTTGTGCAATTGTGCTGCTTCTCTGTTATTCGGCCAAGAAAATTATGAATAAAGTCATATCTAGGTGTTGGGGGTGTGTCTATACATTTTAAGGCCTCATGCACACAGCTGTATTTTTGGTCCGTGTCCAATCCACATTTTTTGTGGATCTCACAAGGACCCATTCATTCCTATGGGTCTGCAAATAAAAACCTGAGCTGAGATGAGCTGCAAACTATAGAACCTGTCCTATTCTTGTGGGATGCACACGGACTGCATGCGTATTTTGCAAACCTGGGATTTGCGGGCTGCAAAACGGATACGCTCGTGTGCAGGAGGCCTAACTGTTAAATCAATACTGATAGTGCCAGTCTGTGAAGAGACATACCCCATTTGACAAGGGGTGGTGATGCCCCTTTGTCAATTTATTCATACATCTGCAGGGGGAATAACAGCGGAACAGCACAATGCAGAGTTATAAGAAAGGATTTTACAAATGTGATATTTCATGTACAATACAAATATTTACAAAAGGAAACATTTAAGGAATGGTGACAACTGCAGAAGACTGGAAGTAAAGTACAACAATATCTCTGCAACCTAAGTTTATAACTAGAGTTGAGCGAATGTGCTCGGAACGAGCACTGTACTGCTCGGATCCCCTGCGCTTGAATGGCCGCAGCCATCCGGATCCGTCCTCACCTGACTGTAAGTCAATGGGGGCGGATACGTTTACCAAACGGATCTGTCCCCACTGACTTGCAGTCGGGTGAGGAGGACGGATCCGGATGGCTGCGGCCATGCAAGCGCAGGGGATCCGAGCAGTACAGTGCTCTTTACGAGCACGTTCGCTCAACTCTATTTATAACACATTATACTATTTTCTTTAAACATATGGGGGAGGTGTCATTTACTATCCAGAAATACTCCTATATGAGGCGTACTTCTGACGCAAATCACGGTGCTAAGGTACAAGGAAGCTGGCTTACATTTAGACTGGCGCAGGATATACCAAAGTTATGTAGAGGCTGGAGCCGCTTCATAACTTTGGCGGATCCACTGCCAGCAATAGGGTTTATTAAAGACCAGCGTCTAAATAGCCGGTCTTAATAAATGATCCCCATGCTTTATTTGGTAGGTATACCTTTATAGTAATAAAATGCTAAAAAAGTGATGATAATGTCTGTAAGGAGCACTGATGTGTTATCCAGACTCTGTACAGATGTGCTATGCCAGACTTTAACAGAGTAGAACAGGCACAGGCAGGAGCACTGATGTGTTATCCAGACCCTGTATTGATGTACTATGCTAAGTTCTTAGCAGAGCAGAGTATGCAGACCCTGTATCAATGTGCTATGCCAGGCTTTAGCAGAGCAGAGCAGGCACAGGCAGGAGCAGTGATGGCCTATGCAGACTCTTTACCAATGTACTATGCTAGGCTTTAGCAGGGTAGGCACAGGCAGAAGCAGTGATGTCATATGCAGACCATGTACCAATGTACTATGCCAGGCTTTAGCAGAGTAGAACAGGCACAGGCAGGAGCAGTGATGTCCTATGCAGACCATGTACCAATGTACTATGTCAGGCTTTAGCAGGGTAGGCACAGGCAGAAGCAGTGATGTCCTATGCAGACCATGTACCAATGTACTATGCCAGGCTTTAGCAGAGTAGAACAGGCACAGGCAGGAGCAGTGATGTCCTATGCAGACCATGTACCAATGTACTATGTCAGGCTTTAGCAGGGTAGGCACAGGCAGAAGCAGTGATGTCCTATGCAGACCATGTACCAATGTACTATGCCAGGCTTTAGCAGGGTAGGCACAGGCAGGAGCAGTGATGTGTGCTCCTGTCAGTACAGCGCTTACTGTGGCCGCACAATGAAATCTGTATCTGTAGGTATCTGTACCTATACACCAGGTGTACGGATTCCAAAGCGCTATGTACATCTTAACTTTGGGTGCCTAAAGCCTATATTGTAAGTAAAACGTTAAAAAAATAATATTATTGCATTTACAATAGTTTTACGTAAAATTTTTCAAAAGGTTAGGTAAAACTTTAAAATATAATATAAAAGAGAAGTTCAAGTCAAAAACAACAAGTTTCCATAGTTCTCTGCCGAAACAGCCTGCACGGAGCTCTCTAATCGGATGATACGGCAATGTCTGCCGGCCCCATGTACTATAATGGGGTCTGGCAGAGATACGGTTGCTACATGATAAATATGCTGCAGCAATTTTTGTCCCGCCGAATCCCGGTATTGTTGTCAGGTAACAGCCGGAACGCCGCCAAAACACATTGCAGTCAATGGGGCCGGCAGGAATTGTGGTTAAATCCGGTAACACCGAGGGCCACAGATAGGACTCCAAAGGAACTAACTCTGTGGTAGCCTCGGAGCCTTTAGGAGGATCGAGGCTAACACAGGGAATGAACAGCCCCCCGATCTCAGCACATGGTTGCCATTCGGGTCCCAGGAGCGCAGTGCTCCCAGGTAAAGCCACCTCAGATGCCGTGGTCACAACTGAACATAGCATCTGAGGGGATAAATATAACAGTAGCTCTGGGTGTCTGCTGTGTCTGTGACTATGGTACCCGCCCATCTTTAAAGATTGAACTTCCTCTGTACATGTATGGCGGAGGTCCAGAAGGAGTGAGAAGTAGAATACATAGAGTGACTTAAAAAGTTATATACATGAAACCATCCACCAGTTTTTGTAAAAAAATAAAAATGACATAGAATATTCACATATAGGCTGTTAACAAGTGAGAAAAAAAATAGATTGCAATGTCCATTTAATAATAAGACAGAGATGCCTCTTAGGATAAGCAGACTGCACTTGGCCATGTTCAGCCTCACATTTCTTCTTTTCCATCTGGTTTCCATTGCCCTTTGACAGCCCAAATAGCGTACTGTAGTATTCAGTAAAAAGAAAACAGAAACCTGACAGACCAATATCGATGGGATCTCTTAGAATACATTAAAATAGACACTGGCCATAATGTCAGTGTGAACAGACCTAACACAAGGTAAGTTTACTCAAGATGGAATGGAAGCATTGTGAGCCCAGTGATTAAAATAAAAGCTAAAATAGTGTATTGGACCAGGGAAGGGTATGGCCAAACAGCGCAGCAAGGTGATAGGGTACTGGAGTGGGGGGCAACCGCCATTTCCTAATTAAATTTTAGTCAGAGCTTCCCCATTTGACCTTAAAGGGGTTCTCCAGGAATTAAGAAAATGAAAACACTTAAATATTACTTTATAATAAATATATTCCCAAATACTTTTCGTTATTTATAATGGCTTGTTTTGTCTGGGAAGCAGTCATCAGAGGAAACAAAATGGCCACCATCCTATTAGTACACACAAAACCTGTCCTAATCACACAGGAGGACAAGTTACTTCACAACACTGAGGTAAAGAGCTGCTACATCCTCCTCTCTGAATACAACTAAGATCTTCAGCTGAATCTCTGGGAAATTTAGTTCATGAGGAGACATGAAGTACAGAGAGGATGGACAGGACAGACTGTGGTAATGGGGGGCTGTGGTAATGGAGACTGTATACAAGTGCTGCTGCTCATTATCCTCTCATTTCTCCTAATCATCTTGATTCCTACAGATGTTCAGCTGAAGATCTTATCATCTGTATTCAGGATCATATTCCCTGACAAGCAGAGCAGAGAGGAGGATGAGCCAGCTCTTTACCTCAGTGCTGTGAAGTAACTTGTGCTGCTGTGTGATCAGGACAGGTTTTGTGTGTACTAATAGGACGGCGAACAATTTATTTCTCCTGATGATTGCTCCCTAGACAAAACAAGCCTTTATAACTAATGAAAGGTATTTGGGAATATATTTATCATGAAATAATATTATAATATAAAGTATTTTCATCTTCCTAATTTCTGGAGAACCCCTTTAACCTAAATTTAATTAAATATCTATAAATATACCAATAAATAATTAAGGAAATTACATTTTTTTTCTGGAGAAACATATATTGTATGGCTCTCCTTTTATTTAATTGGGAATTTACAGGATAGACTGGTCTAGAGCAAGGATCAGCAACCTTCGGCACTCCAGCTGTTCTGAAACTACAACTCCCAGAATGCTCCATTCAAATCTATGGTAGTTAGAAGAACAGCCAAGTATGTTTGCATGCTGGGAGTTGTAGTTTCACAGAAGCTCGAGTGCTGAAGGTTGTTGATCCCTGGTCTAGAGTACCATATTTAAGAGGGTTGGAAATCACCTTTGTTCCTCTTAGGCTGAGTTCACCGTTTAGCTTTCCATTCTTCTGTTCTGATCCGTAAAAAAAAAAAAAAGCATCCTGTTTCATCAGTTAGGGCTCATGCACACAAACGTATTTTCTTTCTGTGTTAATTTTTTTTTTTGCGGACTGTATGCAAAACCATTCATTTCAATGGCTCCGCAAAAAAACAGACGTTACTCCATGTGCATTCCGTTTCCGTATATGTCCGTTCCGCAAACAAAAAGAACATGTCCTACCTACTCTCCATTACAGACAAGGATAGGATTGTTCTATTAGGGGCCAGCTGTTACGTTCCGCAAAATACGGTATGCACACGTACGTCTTCTGTATTTTTTGCGGATCCGCTTTTTGTGGCCCGCAAAATACATACGGTCGTGTGCATGAGCTCTTATGCATAGGATTAGGTTTTTTTAAAAAGATCCTGTAAACAAAAACGGATCCTGTTACATCAGTTGTCATCCATTTGAGACATTTCCATCTGAGATCCATTTGGTTAGACGGAAAAAAGTACAGCATGCAGGACATTTTTCCATCTAAAAAAACGGATCTTAGATGTAAATGGCTCAAATGGATGAAGACTGATGTAACGTATCCGTTTTTTTACAGTATCCTGTTTTTTTTTCTCTCTCTTCCTCTAACAGATCAGAAGATCGGAATGTAAAACAGTGATGTGAATGCACCCTTGCAAAGAAAACCATATCCTTTACAGGGGGGGCGCACAAGAGAGTCAAGGTTTGCGGCCCCCATCCTGCTCAACAGAAACACAGTTGATTGCATGACCTGAAGCACCACACAGTGCTGGATTAAGGCTAGAGCTACACGGCGACGCCTGTCGCGGCCAGGATCGCTATGTAGTGGGGATTCCATAGAAATGAATGGGATCGCTGCAGCAATTGCATTCATTTCTAAGGGATCCCCGCTACCCAGCGATCTTGGCCGCGACCAGTGTCGCCGTGTAGCCTTAGCCTAAAGCTCCTGCACTCTAGCAGGATCAGGTCAGTCCCAAGTCAAAGTCTGTATTGGTTTATTGTCGTTTCTGCCTCCTCCTTAGATGCATAGCAAAAATGGGGCACATTTATCAAGCTTGCCTTTTTTTGGATTTAAAAAAAAAAAGGGTGTATTGGCAACTCCTGTTTTTAGTTTGTGTCTCATTTATTATCCCTTAGGCCCCTTTCACACGAGCGAGATTTCCGCGTGGGTGCAATGTGTGATGAGCACGCATTGCACCCGCACTGAATCCTGACCCATTCATTTCTATGGGTCTTTTCACATGAGCGATGTTTTTCATGCATCAGTTCGCCGTTGCGCCGTTTTTCACGCATCAGTTCGCAGCATGTTCTATATTCAGCGTTTTTCACGCAGCCCTAGCCCCATTGAAGTGAATGGGTCTACGTGAATCACGCATTGCATCCGCACGCAAGTGCGTGATTCACTGATGGTTGCTTAGAGATGTTGTTTGTTTTTTATCACGCGTGTGCGAAATGCATCCATACGCATCGCACCCGCACGGAAAAAACTGAACGAACGTACGCAATCGCAGTCAAAACTCGTGTGAAAGGGGCCTTAATAAATCAGCTTTTCTGTTTTCGGTTTAAGTCTGACATCTAGTGGTTGTTTTCTTGTAAGGCAGGTTCAAATTCACTATGACTTGTCTCATTGGTTTGCTATGAAAAAAATGCACAAGTGACCGAAAAAAGTAGCATCTCTATATCATTCAATGCAAAAAATTGCACAAGTTACCCCTCAAAACAGACACGATAAGCGTGGTCAGGAGTAGAGTAGAAATAAGACTGTTTTGTGCCTAAGGCTAGTTTCACACGAACGTTGTGTTTTGCGGTCCGCAAAAAAAAACGGACGACGTCCGTATGGCATCTGTATTTTTTGCGGATCCATTGTAACAATGCCTATCTTTGTCCGCAAAACGGACAAGAATAGGACATGTTCTATTTTTTTTGCGGGCTACGGAACGGACATACAGATGTGGACAGCACACAGTGTGCTCTCAGTATTTTTTGCGGACCTGTAGAAATGAATGGGTCTGCATCCTATCTGCAAAATATGCGGATCGGAGCCAGCAAAAAATACTGTCGTGTGAAAGAGGCCTAATTCAGGTGCAAAAAAAGTTGCATCTACATAGATTGGTCAGAAAAAAGTCGCAAAAGTTTGAAAACTTCTGAATTAGGCCTCTTTCACATGACAATATTTTTTTCGGGCTCCGATCCAAAAAATACTGACAGCACACTATGTGCTATCCGCATCCGTATGTCCGTTCCGTAGCCCGCAAAAAAAAATAGAACATGTCCTATTCTTGTCCGTTTTGCGGACAAGGATAGGCATTGTTACAATGGATCAGCATAAAATACGGATGCCATACGGACGTCATCATTTTATTTGTGGACCGCAAAACACAACGTTCGTGTGAAACTAGCCTTAGTCCTATAACTCATAAGTACAACAGTCAGAAATGCTTCCAAATAGGTACAAATAAGTTGGTAAATGAGACTTGTCAGAAACAGGCTTTTTACTAATGAAAACAGGCGCAGACACTATAGTAAATGTGCCCCAATGAGCGCTATGCAGTGAATAGAGGAGGCAGCTATACCGTTTCCTTTATTGTCTTGGGGGCAGAACAGAGCTGCAGGGTCTTACTAGATTCTGATCAGCAGTTGTCTGTGGTAACTAGGGGACCTTTGGATGGCCCAGTTATCGGTTTGTGTAAAAGGACTTTAACCCATTAAAGGGGTATTCTCATCTTAGACAATGGGGACATATCGCTAGGATATGCCCCCATTGTCTTATAGGTGCGGGTCCCACCGCTGGGACCCGCACCTATATCCAGAACGGAGCGGGGAGCGCTGCGCCTGGAGGACCCCGGTCTGGCCACCACCAGGCGCAGCTCCCCGCTGCGCTCATAGAAATGAATGGCAGCGCAGCGCGCAAGCGCGTTCACCACTCCCATTCATTTCTATGGAGCCGACGGAAGTAACCGAACCAGCGCTTGGCTATTTTCGGCGGCCCCATAGAAATGAATGGAGGGCGGCTGCGTATGCGCAGTGCGCCCTCATTCAGTTCGGGGGTTCCATTCTGGATATTCTAGCGATATGCCCCCATTGTCTAAAATGAGAATAACCCTTTAAGCTCTGTGCACCAACCTATCGAAAGAGCATCATATTTTTAACAATTCAAATGGGTGACAACTAGAGATGAGCGAGCATGCTCGTCCGAGCTTGGTGCTTGTTCAAGTATTAGGGTACTCGTAAGTGCTCGCTGCTCGGACGAGTATCTCGCCATGCTCGAGGAAATGGCAACTTCCGCATCGTGCTTTTTAGGCGCCTAAAAACACAGCCAATCACAAGCCAGGAGACTCTGCGGTACACCCAGCATCACGTGGGGCCCTTACATGTCGATAGCAGGGGTTGGCTGGCCTGATCAGGTGACCCTGGAATATACTACCGACTGGCCGCGGTGCTCAGCTCAGATGCCGTCTGGATGTCGTTAGGGATAGAGCTGCTGCGTTTCAGGGACAGTGTTAGGGCCTGCATTTAGTTCTCTGTTAGGCAGGGATCACCCACAAAGAACCCAACAGCCCTTCTAAGGGCTAGAAGACATTTTTTTTTGTCACTTGGCTGGCTGGCACTAGTAGTGCAGCTATCGCCATGTATAACCCCCTTTTATTTTTTTATGTTATATCTCAGTGATACAAATCCATTGCACACAGCAGTGTGGAACCATTCTGTGTGTCACAGTTCAGTACACTCACTATTTTCTGTCCAGGTGACACTTGCTGTACGTCACCGAATACAACCAAGTCATTTGCTGCCTGTCACGTGTATGGCTTCATCCCAAAAAATCTCTGTGCGACATTTGTCTGGGTCGCAGTCTAAATAGCTACCGTCAGTAGGGTGTCAGTTAGCTCTACGATAGTTTCTGCACGTCACTTTCCCAAAAAAACAAAATGCAAAACAAAATATACCAAAAAAATTTGTTTTTTTGTTGTTTTAGCTGAGTGATACAAATCCATTTCACACAGCTGCGTGTAACCTTTCTGTGTGTCACAGTTCAGCACACTCACTCCAAACCGTATATTCTGTCCAGGTGACACTTTCTGTACGTCACAAAATTAAACCAGACTGAACAAGTTTGTGGGTTTCAGTACACCAGGCCCATTTATTTTATTTTTTTTTATAGAATACACTTATATACAGAAAATGTGGAACCCCAGGGCTAAGGGTTGAGGACGAGGGCGTGGGCATTCAATTACTGCAGGGGGCAGAGGCCGTGGTCCTGGGCAGGGTGAGACAGTACCTGCTGATGAGGGAGCTGTGGAACGCCGCAGAGCTACACTCCCTAGCTTCATGTCTCAACTTACAGGGACACGTGGTAGAGGACTGTTGAAACCACAACAGTGCGAACAGCTGATCTCGTGGATTGCGGATAATGCTTCAAGTAATTTGTCCGCCAGTCAGTCTTCCACGCAGTCCACCCACGTTACCCAAGGGAGCACTCCTCTGGCTCCTCCACCTCAACCTCCTTCCCCCCAGTCTGCCCCCTCCCAGGAAAATTTGGAATGCGATCCGGCATACTCTCAGGAACTGTTTTCTGGACCCTTCCAAGAGTCACAAACCACTTCTCAGGTTGCTGCTGACCTCGTTCCCGATGCCCAAGTTTTCCAACTGTCACAGTCTGTGGGTGATGATGATGATGACAATGTTGAGTTAGTGGAAGAAATTTGTAAAGAGGTGTCGGACGATGAGGAGACACGGTTGTCAGACAGTGGTGAAGTTGTTGTAAGGGGAGGAATTCCGAGGGGGGAGCAGACTGAGGAATCGGAGGATGACGAGGTGACTGACCCGAGCTGGGTTGATATGCCGAGTGAAGACTTTTGAGGCGGAGGCGAGTGCTGCACCAGAACAGGTTGTAAGAGGCAGTGGTGTGGCCAGAGGGAGAAGCAGGGCCAGAGCTGGTGCATCAGCAGCAACTGTTTCACGTAGTGAAGCTCCCGTGGCGAGGCCTAGATGTTCGCAAGTCTGGAGGTTCTTTAAAGAAAGTGAGGATGACCGACGGACTGTGGTGTGCCACCTGTGCCACACCAGGATCAGCAGGGGTGCCACCACTACTAGCCTAACCACCACCACCATGCGCAGGCATATGAGTGCTAAACACCCCACTCAATGGAACCAAGGCCGTTCACCACCTCCTGCGGGTCACACCACTGCTCCTTCCCCTGTGTCACTCGCTGCCTCTGCTAGTCAACCCCCTGCGTCACTCGCTGCCTCTGCTAGTCAACCCCCTGCCCAGGACCCCGGCACGAGCGCCTCCCGCCGGAAAACCACACCTTCGCCTCCACGATCCTCCACAGTGTCCACCAACGTGTCCCAGCGCAGCGTTCAGCTGTCTTTACAGCAGACGCTGGAGCGCAAGAGGAAATACAGTTCCACCCACCCACATGCCCAAGCCCTCAATGTCCACATCTCCAAATTGCTTAGCCTGGAGATGCTGCCCTATAGGCTGGTAGAGACCGAGGCCTTTCGCAATCTCATGGCGGTGGCTGCCCCTCGGTATTCGGTCCCCAGCCGCCACTATTTTTCCCGATGTGCCGCCCAGCCCTACACCAGCACGTGTCACAGAACATCATCTGTGCCCTGACCAACGCTGTTTCTGAGAAGGTCCACCTAACCACGGACACGTGGACAAGTGCTGCCGGGCAGGGACACTATATCTCACTGACGGCACATTGGGTTAACTTGGTGGAGGCTGGGACCGAGAATGACCCTGGGGCCGCTCATGTACTGCCCACACTGAGGATTGCGGGGCCTACCTCGGTCACGGTCTCTCAGACGTACTATGCCTCCTCCTCCTCCGACCCCTCCTCCTCCTCCTCCACCGAATTACCATCCGTGGGCACGGCGCCTTCAGTCGGTAGCTCTAGGCGCAGCAGCAGTGCCGTGGGTAAGCGCCAGCAGGCGGTGCTCAAACTGCTGAGCTTAGGTGACAAAAGGCACACCGCCCAAGAACTGTTACAGGGCATCACGGCGCAGACCGATCTGTGGCTGGCACCGCTGAACCTCAAGCCAGGCATGGTTGTGTGTGACAACGGGCGTAACCTGGTGGCGGCTCTGCAACTCGGCAGACTGACACATGTGCCATGCCTGGCCCAAGTGTTCAATCTCATAGTTCAGCGGTTCCTCAAGACATACCCCAATCTGTCTGATTTGCTCACCAAGGTGCACCGCATCTGTGCGCATTTCTGCAAGTCGACCACAGATGCTGCCACTCTCAGGGCAGCGCAGCGCCGCCTACAACTGCCCGCTCACCGACTGTTGTGCGACGTGCCCACGAGATGGAATTCGACATTAAACATGTTATCCAGAGTTTACCAGCAGTGCAGAGCGATTGTAGACTGCCAGATGTCAACTTCCACCAGAACTGGTAGTCAGGTCAGTCAGATTCCTCAAGTCTACAATGAGGAGTGGACGTGGATTTCTGATATCTGCCAGGTGTTGAGCAACTTTGAGGAGTCAACACAGATGGTCAGCAGCGATGCCGCCATTATCAGCCTCACCATCCCGCTGCTTTGCCTGTTGAAAAACTCACTGCTCAGCATCAAGTCGGATGCTTTGCCTTATCACAAGAGACGGTGGAGGAAGATACGTCGCTTGATAGCCAGAGCACCCTCCGGTCTGTTTCTCAGCGCGTATCGGAGGAGGGGGATGAGGATGAGGAGGAAGAGGAGGAGAATGTCGGCGAGACAGTAGAGGGTACCAGTGCTCAGTCCTTAACTCTAGAGCGTGTATAGGCTGAAGAGGAGGACTTGGAGGAGGAGGAGGAGGAGGAAATGGAGAGTCAGGCCAGTGAGGAGAGGGAATTCTTGCGTGTTGGGACTCTGGCGCACATGGCAGACTTCATGTTAGGCTGCCTATCCCGTGACCCTCGCGTTAGAAGAATTTTTTCAAACACCGATTACTGGGTGTTCACTCTCCTGGACCCACGGTACAAGCAGAACCTTTCCACTCTCATCCCTGCAGAGGAAAGGAGTATTAGAGTGAATAGATATCAACAGGCCCTGGTGCACAAGCTGAAACAATTCTTCCCATCTGACGCCGCTAGCGGCAGAGGGCATGGTTCTGTGGGCCAAGTAGCAGGGGAGAGGAGGTGAGCAGGCAGCTTGTCCAGCACTGGCAGGGGAACGCTCTCCAAGGCCTTTGCCAGTTTTATGTCACCCCAGCAAGACACTGTCACCTGTCCCCAGTCTAGGCAGAGTAGGGGGGAGCTGTACAGGAAGATGGTGAGGGAGTACCTAGCTGACCATACCAACGTCCGTAGCGATCACTCTGCTCCATACAACTACTGGGTTTCAAAGCTGGACACGTGGCCTGAACTGGCGCTGTACGCCTTGGAGGTGCTGGCCTGCCCTGCCGCTAGCGTGCTGTCAGAGCGGGTATTCAGTGCAGCTGGTGGCGTCATCACCAATAAGCGTACACGCCTGTCAACTGACAGCGCTGACAGGCTGACGCTTATTAAAATGAACAAAACCTGGATTTCACCGGAATTCAAATCTCCTCCGGGGGAAAGCAGCTAAAGATTAACATTACTTATGTATCCGATTCCTCTTCTCTACTCCTCCTCCATATCGTCTTTGCCTAATGCTGACCCAAACAACGCCATTTTTTAGAGGTCCAACTGGCGCTCTTCTACCACAATTTTTCCGGAGGTCCACCTACAGGCCCTCTCTCCAAACAATTTTTCCGGAGGTCCACCTACAGGCCCTCTCTCCAAACAATTTTTCCGGAGGTCCACCTACAGGCCCTCTGTCCAAACAATTTTTCCGGAGGTCCACCTACAGGCCCTCTGTCCAAACAATTTTTCCGGAGGTCCACCTACAGGCCCTCTGTCCAAACAATTTTTCCGGAGGTCCACCTACAGGCCCTCTGTCCAAACAATTTTTCCGGAGGTCCACCTACAGGCCCTCTCTCCAAACAATTTTTCCGGAGGTCCACCTACAGGCCCTCTCTCCAAACAATTTTTCCGGAGGTCCACCTACAGGCCCTCTCTCCAGTTCCAGTTTCCAGTTTTATTTGCGCAAACTGCGTAAATTTTATTTTTGGGATAGGTGTGAAAAATATTATTACCTGCGTATCTATATTGCCCAACATTGGATACGGTAGCAAGTAGAAGACCAAACACATGCTGCCAACAGGGTTCCGCAAATTCCTGGTCCACCCGCAAATTCCTGGTCCACAATGTCAAGGAGGTCCAGGTTCTGTTGATGAGCAACAAGTCCTTCTGTGCTGAAATCACGACAACGTCTCCATCTAAGAACCTACAGACCATTGTGGAGAGAGCGGCACAGCTCGCCATCAAAGTGACGAACCCCAACGCCAAACTGCGCAGAGAAGATAACGAATAAATATCTCTGGTTATTTTTGCTAAATAAAAGTTAAATAAACACAAAAAAAAATTTATCTGTTCCTGTGCCTGATCCACCGAAGTTGAATCTTGTCCCATCATGAGAAAGTCCCCCCAAGGAGTCCCCACTGTAACTTGCTTCCCATACAACTACCTCACCCCCCGACACCTGTGTCTCGCCATAGTCCACCACCTCCTCAGACAACACTGGTAAATCCCCACTGTCAGCACACGGAAACAGCAAAAGGTCTTGCGAATTGGGGCAGAGAATGTTCTGGGCTAGCACATCAGGGAAGGGGTGACTATGGGGTTCCAGGGAGTACGTGACCACATGCAATATCCATTTAAAAGTCATGCCACACTTGATCGAGCTCATAATTGACAATTGTACTGGTTGATGCTAAATTTTTAAGTTGGGGTCCTGTGTCGTCAATCTAACTACATCCGGTTGTTGTCACCACCACACACGCTAGCCCAGGGGGCACTCCTCTGGCTCTTCCAGCGAAACCTCTTTCCCCCCAGCCTGCCCCCCACCTACAGGCCCTCTCTCCAAACAATTTACTTCTTTGTCCTATCTTTCTCTCTCCAAACTATTTTTCCGGATAGCTGCCATATATGGTATTAAACTGAGTAGCATACATAGAAGACATACCACACTTGATCAATCTCATAATTTACGACTGTACCGGTTGATGCTAAATTTTTAAGTTGGAGTCCTGCGTCGTCATTCTAGCTACACCCGGCTGTTGTCACCACCACACACGCTAGCCCAGGGGGCACTCCTCTGGCTCTTCCAGCGAAACCTCCTTCCCCCCAGCCTGCCCCCCACCTACAGGCCCTCTCTACAAACAATTTACCCGGATAGGGGACGTCTTAGATATTGTACAGATTTTTGTTTGGTTCTTCTTTTATTTCCCTCCTGACCTGTGATAGGCAGAGCATGGACACGTCCCCTTAGCTGCAGTGGAAAAGACACTCCCCTGGCCAGAGCAAGCTCTTTTTCCGTTTTCCGTGGTCGAAAAATCCATAAAATATAAGGTCCCAAGATAGGGGACGTATACGGTATTAAACTGAGAAGAATCGATACCGCACCGGCTGATGCTACAGTTTTTCCAAATCCATTCCCGCTGTTGTCACCACCACACACGCTAGCCCAGGGGGCACTCCTCTGGCTCTTCCAGCGAAACCTCCTTCCCCCCAGCCTGCCCCCCACCTACAGGCCCTCTCTCCAAACAATTTACTTCTTTGTCCTATCTTTCTCTCTCTCTCTACAAACTATTTTTCTGCATAGCTGCCATATACGGTATTAAACTGAGTAGTATACATAGAAGACATACCACACTTGATCAATCTCATAATTTACGACTGTACCGGTTGATGCTAAATTTTTAAGTTGGAGTCCTGCGTCGTCATTCTAACTACACCCGGCTGTTGTCACCACCACACACGCTAGCCCAGGGGGCACTCCTCTGGCTCTTCCAGCGAAACCTCCTTCCCCCCAGCCTGCCCCCCACCTACAGGCCCTCTCTCCAAACAATTTACCCGGATAGGGGACGTATTAGATATTGTATTTTTTTTGGTTCTTCTTTTAATTGCCTCCTGACCTGTGATAGGCAGAGCATGGACACGCCCCCTTAGCTGCAGTGGGAAAGACACTCCCCTGGCCAGAGCAAGCTCTTTTTCCGTTTTCCGTGGTCGAAAAATCCATGAAATATAAGGTCCCAAGATAGGGGACGTATACGGTATTAAACTGAGAAGAATCGATACCATACCGGTTGATGCGACAGTTTTTCAAAATCCATTCCGGCTGTTGTCACCACCACACACGCTAGCCCAGGGGGTACTCCTCTGGCTCTTCCAGCGAAACCTCCTTCCCCCCCACCTACAGGCCCTCTCTCCAAACAATTTACCCGGGTAGGGGGACGTATTAGATATTGTACTGATTTTTTTTTAGATCTTCTTTTAATTGCCTCCTGCAAAAGACTGGAATCGAACCCGGGTCAACTGCTTGGGAAGTAGCTATGCTCACCACTATACCACCAGCAGCCACAGCAACTGATAAGAACAGATACTAAACTTGATTTCAGCTGCAGTGCCAGCATGAGCAGTGGTGTCACCTGCAGGCGGTGATGGACCTTCGTTGCACCTAGTTGGGTGCTTCCCTAACATGTGATGGGTATTTGCATCGCCTTTCTTGGTCTGGGTGAGCACAATTGCCATGAGGGTAACCACCAGGCTGTTGCCTGAGAATTTGGGGTAATGGTGGGATTAGGCAGCCTCAGAGGCATCCATGCATGCTGCCCCTGCTGTTTCCTGTCCATTTCCGTGGTGTTTCCATCATTTTCTGAGGTTTCCAGGTTTTCACCCAGCCTTCCCTAGGCAGAGCCTTGGTCCCCTGCAAAAAATGCTCGAGTCTCCCATTGACTTCAATGGGGTTCGTTACTCGAAACGAGCACCCGAGCATCGGGAAAAGTTCGACTCGAATAACGAGCACCCGAGCATTTTAGTGCTCGCTCATCTCTAGTGACAACAATAAAATGTCCACCGAATTAGTGTTTATATAGGAAAATATCCGAGTAACAATCCTATACGCCCTTCTGATCTTTACTCTGCAGTAAGTTCTAGGTGTGGTAAAAGTGATATGTCTGAATATGATGAAACAATCATCGAAAGCAGTTTCATCTTATCTTCTATTATTTATGGCTGCCAGGAATGTGGATCAGCCTGGTAGTAGTGAATCTTCACGTGTAAAAAGCAAAAATTTGTGAAATGATTACTGTGCTATTATATAATATGAACTTACAGAAACGGCTAGTAAAGTCTGTGCAGACACGATCAGGAAGTACTGTACGTATGTCCACCAGGAGAATGGTAATAAGGCACGTTCATGTACCTTGAATGCTTTGGGGTCATTTATTAAAGCAAATATATCACCAACATTTTTATCTGCCAGTTTAAATCAGATACTAACATACATCCTTTTTTCTAATCTGATTTTGTTTTCTTATTGCAGATTTCTTTCTTTCTATTTTCTGAACGTAATAATGGGGGTGGCCATCTTGCATGAGCTGTTCTTAAAGGGGATGTCCAGCTTTTACCATTGATGACCTATCCTCAGGATAGCTCATCAATATCAGATCGGAGGGGATCCGACACAAGGCACCCTCTGCCGATCAGCTGTACGGGGAGAAGGAGCGCGCAGTGCGAATGTGCCGTCACCCTTCCTGTTCAGAGCTGCTGTCTATGGCAAAGACCACAGACCGCAGCAGCAGACAGGAAGAGAGAAAGAAGACGGCACGTGTGCAATGCGTACGACGTTTACGCATACAGTTAATCGGTAAGAAATTGATTACCTATTCTGAGGGAGGTGATCAATAGTAAAAGCCCGGACAACCCCTTTAAGCCTCATTCACACATACGTAGATTTTCACAGACAAAAACCCGGCCTGCTGTCCTGCTGAGCAGCACGAAGCACACGGTGTCATAGCAGCCAATGACGCTATGCGCTCGTGCACTCAGGATGGCAGGCCAGGTTTTTACGTGAAAATCCACGTATGTGTGAATGAGGCTTTAACATAATTTAAACAGCATTAAGAAAATTGCTTTACGGCAGCCCCATGGGCCATAGACACAGTGGTCAGGAGGGGACCTCATTGACTTCTATGGGAGAGTTTTCTAGGCATGTTTTGTGACCTGTGCAGAGGTCATTGTACAAGGAAAGAATAGATAAGATGTGACAATCACCTATTGTGAATAGTGAACCCTGACTTATCTGTCATTCTAATCCTGCCTGTATTAATATCACCTCTGTGTATAGATAAGCAGGTAACTGCAGTAAAGTGATCTGTACAGACCAAGAAGTGAGGACTATTATTAAGCTTGGTGACCAGTGCGAGAACTGCAGGATTGTATGTTTTTTGTTTAAATATAGATATTGACATGGAAAATGACATCAACAACATTAAAAATTCTTTACAAATATGTTAACTTTTCCTTTAAGGGACTCATTTATTAAAGGGCATCTGTCAGCAGATTTGTACTTATGATACTGACTGACCTGTTACATGTGTGCATGGCAGCAGAAGACATCTGTGTTGGTTCCATGTTCATATGTGCCTGCATTTCTGAGAAAAATGATGTTTTACTATATGTAAATGAGCCTCTAGGGGGAACGGGGGCGTTGTCATTACACCTAGAGGCTCTGTTCTTCATTTGCAAGTTAACAGAGGAATCTATAATTCCCTGCAGCCTACATTATATTATTGGGAGATTCCCACAGCTAAGTATTTAGCTTCTCTTTACCTTCCCATTGTGTTTGGAGTCTAAGACAACCACATATGTACACATTCAAAAATAAGAGATGCAGAGCACATCAGTGTCTTGGACATAAAAAAAAAAGTTTGCTGTATTTCAGGAATTTTTATTCAAAAATACCCTTTCCATACATAAAGATTAAAAGAATACTGTATGAGTCACTGTGTGTGCAGCCTTGAAGGGTAACACCCCAACTACCCTATACTGTAAGAACATACTGTACATAGCTTCCACCGTACCTAATAGTTGTATGTCTATTTATCTAAGGAGGCATCGGTAACATACAAGACAAACACACCAGGCTTCTCCCTACAAAGTTATCAGCTTTATGGGTGTGGCTGTGGATTATTTTAATTTAGGGTCCGGCTACACGGCGACATGTGTCATGCAACAAGAAAGTCGTGCAAAATTTCATGTACCGAATTGGGACATACTGTGACTGCGGCACAACAGTTGCAAAAAATCCATCCAAGTCAGATTTTTCCTCCACTGTCACAACATGTCGTATTGCAACACCATTGATATAAAGTACATTATATCAAATGTCACACGGCAAAAAGTCGCCATAGAACCAGACTCCTTTGTGTCATGTGACACATGGTGCCGTGTAGCCAGACCCTTACAGTTGTATTTTTTTAACATGTCCATTCCATTTTTTTGTTTTTTTTTGCTGACATTATGCGGAACAATTCATTTCAATGGGTCGGAAATTACTCCTTGTGCATTCCGTTTCCGTATGTCCGTATTTCCGTTCCGCAAAAAAATAGAACATGTACTATTACTGTCCACATTACGGACAAGGATAGGACTGTTCTATTAGGGGCCAGCTGTTCTGTTCCACAAAATATGGAATGCATATGAACTTTATCCATATTTTTGGCGGACCACAAAATACATACTGTCATGTGCTTGAGCCCTAAATGAGAGGGCATAAGAGTACAAATGGTCCGAAAGATAATGAATACTTTTCACAATGTGAAACGTACCAACTTTATACACTACTGGTGAGATCTATTGTCTCCTTACACCATGGCTTTGACGTTAAAAAGTTGTGACTAAGGGCCCTTTCACACAACCGTATGCCCTCCGAGACATACGGTCGGTGAGCGGGCCATGTGTCCCGGAGCGGCATAGATCGTGGGCACGGGAGCGCACAGCATCATAGATTACAATGATTCTGTGCACGTCGGGCTGCCCGCGGGACTATTGTCCTGCACCTATATGATCTTATGAGTGAAGGACAATAGTCCCACGGGTGCCCTGACGTGCACAGCATCATTGTAATCTGTGCGCTCCCGTGCCCACGATCTATGCCGCTCCGGGACATACGGCCAGCTCACGGACCGTATGTCTCAGAGCGCATATGGTCGTGTGCAAGGGCCCTAAATCTAGTTGTAACTGCCATTTTTACCACACACTGAAAAGAAGGTGTGGCGAGGACAGGGATTGGGCGGGGCCATCAGCCTGGATCACCGTAATCTGGCGCATGGACTGCCAGAGGAAGCATTTAAATTATCACAATGATTAGGGCTCATGTACACAGCATAAGGCGGGTCCGCAATACACGGGCACCGGCCGTGTGCACCCGGCATCATGGACCCATTCACTTGAATGGGTCCGCAATCCCAGAGATGTGGTGTGGAACTGAAGCACGGATTGGAACCACACGGAAGCACTACAGAGAACTTCCGGGGTGTTTCTGTCCGTGCCTCCGCACCGCAAAAAAATAGAACTATTTTTTTGCCGTCCAGACAGTCGGATGCGGATTGCGGACCCCATTGAAGTAAAAAGGTCCGCGATCCGCATGCAGAAGCCCCACGGTCGATGCCATCTAAACAAACCCTAAGTTAAATGCCTCGTCTTGCAGTGCTGGGCCCATCAAGACCACCGTAGCACACACTGGTCTTCATAAATCAGGCCCTACATGTCACTCTGCTTCCTCTTCTGGGGACATAGAAGGAATCTGTACTAATACTAACAAAGGCCAATCAATTAGATTAGATATTTGAATAGATATTAATTAATAAAATATTTATTTTCAGTAAAAACAATAATTTGGAAATAAGTCTTTGAGTCTTCTTCTTCTGGCCCCCCGAACAGTAACTGTGCCCAGTTATGTAATGACGGGAACAGCGTCATAACCAGGCAGGAGGCAGGAAAAGCAATGTGACAACCGGTGGAGGAACTGTAATAGAACTATGGCTCTGTTCACATTGATTACAGGGTTTTGTTCAATAACTGACACTGAAAGTATGCCCCCAGCATATATAACTGGATTCCTATGTCTCCAATATTTTTAAGGGGCAATCTCATCTGGGACAGTTATGGCATATCAATAGGATATGCAAATATGCCATAAGTGTCTAATCAGTGCAGGTCCCACCTCTCTGACCCCTTCCTACCCCCAAAAATGGGACCCTGATGTGAATGAACAGCAAACTGTGCAGGCACAGCCACCCTCCATAACTGGCTATTTTTGGAACTCTTTTTTATTACATTTTATACAAAAATAAACTATATACATCAGAACAAAGAAGAAATATAACAAGAGCAATTCCAAACTGGCCCAGCCTCACTCACCCACCATCCACACCTAACTATAATATATACAATGTAATAAAATAGTAAAAACCATAAAACAAACTGAAACCTAACAATGCTGGCCCGGTTGTAAAAACAAGCCCAGTATATGTGCACATATATACATACAAACCCATATATACATGGCTATTTTTGGAAGCCCCATAGCAGTGAACGGATAAATTCCTGCGCATGCTTGGCTTGCTCTCCATTCAGTGCTATGGGACTTCTGAAACTAGCCAAGCATGCTCCTCATAACAATGATAGAGCTTCTTATCTTAGGACTTTATATTGTGTGATTCCTCTACTTGAAATTTATGAGCTTACAAATTTTGAGTGTGAACTGTTGAACTGTTACAGAAACAGCGTGTGTGAACCAAGCTTAAGGCTGGCCATATACGATGCGGCCCTGGCGGCCGAACCCACATGTAGTTCACCGCTAGTTGCTAGGCTGGGGTGTGTACATGCTATTTGAAAAAACTGCACATACAGGTAACGATTAGGAGTGGGCCACATGTGGATTTCACAGTGCGGGCAGCCTAAGGCCCCATTCAGACGACCGTGTTTCACTGTATGGCGGCGGCCTCAGGAAGCGCACGGCGTCATAGCAACCAATGACGCCGTGCGCTCCCGTCCTCTGGGGCAGCACAGGCCAAGCTTTCACGGCCGTATACGCGGTCGTCTGAATGGGGCCTAAGGGTTCACAATAGAATAAAGAAGTTGTCTTCAATTAGGGCAAAAATGATCTAAATTAATGATATATTTTATGAAGTTAAAAAATGTAATTTTAAAGGGGTTTTCCGAGTGTTTAATACTGATGATCTATCCTCAGGATAGTTTAATTTTAGATCGATGGGTATCCAACTCCCAGCACTTCTGATGATCAGCTATTTGAAGCACCACGGCCTCCTGTAGATCTGCGGCCTCTTGCCAGGCCGAGGACATCACGTTCATCAGTCACGTGGCCTAGGCACGGCTCAGTCCCATTCAAGAGAAGGGGCTGAGCTGCAATACCAAGCACAACCACTATACAATATATGGCGCTGTGCTTGTTAAGCTGCGAGGAGGTGGTGAAGCTCTTCAAACAGTTGCCAGGAGGGATGCCGGGAGTCGGACCCCACCGATCAGGTATTGATGACCTATTATGAAGAAAGGTCATCAATATAAAACACCAGGAAAAACTCTTTTAACTAAGAAACCATCTTCTAAAAATAATTTCACGATTGACTGTATAATGCATTAGTACTGTGTCGCTTGTTCAGAAACATTAATGCAGAGGAGCAGCGTGAAATGTGACCGCACATTAAACACATTTCACTGTCTGCAGATTTATTTTTCAGGAAACTGAGAGTGTTCATTCTGAGCGAGTTTGGTGTTAAAAAAAAACCTCCTTTTGTAAATGTTTAACACCGATGTGACACAATTTTGGTGCCTGTGGTGTTTTATGCTGTCCTCCCCACTGGGCAGTTGCAGGGGCAGTGCAGAGGCGTGTCGGAACTGGGGCCATCAGTCCCGGCAAACAGGTGTAAATGTTGGGGTAAAACTACTCCAGTCAGGGACTGGAGTAGTTTTCACGCCAGGTGCATTGACAGCCATAGGATGCACCTAAATAATGACGAGGCCTGCGCCTTTTCATAAATTAGGTGCATCCTCCAGCAGTGCAGGGGCTATCAAAGAGCTGCGTAAAAATCCGGTCTTTGACAAATGACCCCCAATAAGTATGAATGTATGACTGTGCCTCTAGGGGCATGTTTTACACCTATAATGGAGATAATTCTTTAGCGCTGTTAAAATCACTGGAGACTCAATAATATTCCTGCACCTGGGACCTTGTTTTCTAGTTACACATCTGAGGAGCGTGACTAATATTATACCAGAGGAAAGGCAGGGAGAAGAACTCACTGTAAATACATACTTATATGCAAATATCTCCTTATAAGAGGAGCGTTACAGAGTGGATGTAAAACCATTGTGCCAACCTAACAGATTTGACTTTGGGCTAATCCTAAGGCTAGGGCTACACGGCGACAGTTGTCGCGCGTCACCCGTCGCAGCCAGGATGCCTGAGTAGCGGGGATCCCATAGAGATGAATGGGATCACACGGCAGTCGCAAGAAATCCAACCGTGTTGGATTTCTTGCGACTGCCGCGGCAATCCCATTCATCTCTATGGGATCCCCGCTACTCAGGGATCCTGGCTGCGACGGGTGTCGCGCGACAACTGTCGCCGTGTAGCCCTAGCCTAAAGGTGTTATCCTGACAGCCCCACGATCTTCACCCTTTAACCCCTATACAGGGATTTGGACTTCACCGCAGGGGAACCACAAGGCCGCCACCTCCTGGAGTGGTCTCTGTTTGGTTCACAAGAGACACCGGTGTGGAGCACTGAGGGGTCAGGCAAATCCGTAGTCAGGGACAGGCTGAGGTCAGGGTGGGCAGAGAACATGCAATCTGATAAACAGTCTAAGGTTAGAGCAGGCTGCTCAGGTTCAGTACAGGGATGAGGCATTGGTCAGGTAGAGAAGGGTCAGATCTGGGAAACAGGCAGCAAAATTAGTACACAGGCAAACAAATGTAAACCAGCACACCTTTGCAGGACACTAGCAGACTTGAACCTGTTGCTCAGGCAGCTTCCCACAGTTAAGTACCCCAAGGTGGCTTGCCATTGGCTGAGGAAGATTAGGGTGGGTGCACACTGGCCCTTTAAGAGCCAAGAGCAGTGGGAGATAGGCTAAGTAAGCAAGCAGGCTGCAGCCTGAGTGGGGGGACAGAGCTACCCTTGTGGGCCCACCAAGAACAGTAGAGCGTGAGGCGGGCCACATCGTCAGAGCAGTGGCAGCATGCACTTCAAGGGTACAGCCACATGTGAGAGACAAGCTGCACATTTTCTGCATGCAAAAATTTGTAGCGTATCAGATTACACCTTCTGCATTGCAAAGGGTTAAATCTGCAAAAACATTTGACATAGTGTAGATGTAAGGCTACGTTCACATCTCTAGTAACCTGATCTGGCAGAGAACTGCCTGCTGGAGTTCACAGGATCCGACATTGCTTGATACTGCAGTTTCTGGACCCCATAGATTATAATGGGATCCGGCCGCTTTCCAGCATGAGTGCAGTCTATGGAGGCCAGCGATGAACAGCAGTAGCTGGCAATGCTGGATCCGGTGAACTCTGGAAGACTGTTCTCTGCTGGATCAGGGTACTGGAGATGTGAGCATAGCCTAAGCTGCTCAGCATAAAATCTGCAGCGTAGTACAGTACCAGCTAAGTGGAGTAAAGATTTTCAATATCATGTGGAAATTGACCTGCAATGTGGATTTTTGAAAGTTAATTTTTTGTGTGGATTTTTAGTGCAGATTTCACCATTTGCAATGCAAGGGGTAGGATCTGGGCCCATCCGTGTCAAAATCCAAAAATAAATCCGCAAATTTGGTCTGGATAACCAGCAAAAAACACACAAAAATCTGTGTTGCTAAACCTGCATAAACTACCCTGCCAGGAACATATACCCTAAGGGCTCCTTCACACAGTTTTTTGCAGTATATTAAAGAGGCTCTGTCACTAGGTTGTAACCTGTATTTAAATACATAGGTTACAAGTCCTAGTGACAACTTTTAAAATCATACCTTTCATGCAGAGTTCTGTGCAGCGGTCGCGTAGAAATCTAAACTTTAAAACATATGCAAATGAGCCATCGGAGCACCGGGGGGGGCGGCCTCTTTCCTCTGGAGCACCGCTCCCCCGGGCCCGAGGCACGTCCCCTGTCTCTAATCACGCCCCCTCCTGTATTTGATAGACAGCGCTAGACTGGTAAGTCTAGCGCTGAACTCTCGCGCATGCGCCCTAAAAATTTTCCCGGCGCATGCGCAGTAGCGCTTGCAGTGTCTACACTGCAAGCGCTGTCTTCTCTTCTGCGCACGCGCCGTCACTTCGCTAGTCCCGGGAGTGACGGCGCGTGCGCAGAAGAGAAGACAGCGCTTGCAGTGTAGACACTGCAAGCGCTACTGCGCATGCGCCGGGAAAATTTTAGGGCGCATGCGCGAGAGTTCAGCGCTAGACTTACCAGTCTAGCGCTGTCTATCAAATACAGGAGGGGGTGTGATTAGAGACAGGGGACTTGCCTCGGGCCCGGGGGGGCGGTGAAGGAGCGGTGCTCCAGAGGAAAGAGGCCGCCCCCCGGTGCTCCGATGGCTCATTTGCATATGTTTTAAAGTTTAGATTTCTACGCGACCGCTGCGCAGAACTCTACATGAAAGGTATGATTTTAAAAGTTGTCACTAGGACTTGTAACCTATGTATTTAAATACAGGTTACAACCTAGTGACAGAGCCTCTTTAAGTAAAAAAAAGCCCATGAATTTCCTGCATTTTAAAAAATATTTACATACATTTTTCCAGTACTATAGAGAAGCTTATGGGAAAAAAATACATGAAATAATCGCCACACGCTTCCTGTGTTTTAGAGAAAACATTACCAACAAACCAAAAGTGAATAAAATATCAGCAAAAATTGTTTGTAGTGTGTTTTATTATTTTTCTATTTACTTACAGGAAAACCTGGTGAGTTTTTTTTTAAGAAAAATAGGCAGATTTTTTATTTTTTTACTAAAACGTGCCTTAAAAACACATCTTTTCAGGCAGGCTTCTCAAGCTTCCTAAAATGACCTCTCCCCGACCAACTCCTCTGTCCTGAACTCGATCCTCTAACAGTCCCAAACGCAAAGGAGATCGCCGGCACCACTCCACGTTCAGTACAATTATGGCTCAAATCCTACTTATCACAATCAACTACCTTATGTGTCACCCCCAATTCCTCATAGATTGTAAGCTCTTGAGAGCAGGGCCCTCACTCCTAGTGTTTCAGTTGTATATTAGCCAGTTACTTTTGTACATGAACCTTATGATTTTGTAAAGCGCTGCGGAATATGGTGGCGCTATATAAAGAAATATTATTATTATTATTATTATTAAAAATACTATAGGGTCATTTACTAACATTTTACACTAGTTTTTGGTGTAGAAAAAGTTGCTAGACCCCTTTTGCTGCTTTTTAAATACCTAGGCAACAATATGGGTGTTTTTGCATCCTTGCAAGTGGCGATGGTCAGGACTTCTATGCCTGAAAACAGGGGCTGGAGTAGTTTTTACTCCAGGCGTACAGACTGCCAGAGGCCCACATAATTTATGAGGAAGCGCAAGCCTAGTCATAAATTAGATGAATGCATTCAAGTTTGGGGACAGCATTATGTCAGTACAATTCAGTAGATGCAGGGTTGGACAGAGACACACTGCATGATAAATCACTATAGTACCCTGCCGTCCTGTGAAATGAGCGGTGTCCATAACGGCAAATCACACTCTCACACGGAGACTGGAGAAGCTTGTCTGAAAGTGTCAAAGTCAGCTATTTTCATGAATTGTCTAATTTCATGGCCAACCTTGCTGGTGAAGAGCTACGTCTGGAAAGACTGTTGCTGCATGTTACAGTCATATGCAGCTTTTATTATTGCCCCCTTAAAAAATGCATTTGATTATCACAAAATTTGGATGGAACATAGGTTAGATACACCTTCACACCAGGATATATAAGACCGCTTTCAGACGAGCGTGTGTAACGCTCTGGACTCGCAGCGAAGTACCTGTCCTGACCTCCCAGCACTGCCGGGGTCGCATAGCATTATATTGATCTATGGTGCTATGTAACCCTTACAGTTCTGGTAGCATTATGTCACTGTTATCCAATACATTCCAGATCTCTAAGGGTTACATAGCATCATAAATCACTATAATGCTATGCGACCCCAACAGTGCTGAAAGTTCAGGACAGATGCTGCACTGCGAGTCCAGAGTGTGACACTCGCTTGTCTGAAAGCAGCCTAAGGGACCCGCAATACTACGGGTGCCATCCGGCGTGCGTTCCGCAACGCTGCAGAACACACGGCTGCGCGCCCTATTGAAAATGCCTATACTTGTCTGCTCTTGCGGACAAGTATAGGACAGGTTTTATTTTTTTTTGCGGGAGAACTTCCGTGAGAAAAGAAAGCGGAATGCACTCCTATGGAGTGAATGTGTCCGCATCTTATTCTCAAAATTGCGGATAAGATGCGGAAATGGAAATGTGGTCATGTGAATGAGCCCTAAGGGTGTCTTCACACGTGACGGAAAAATCTGCCAGAAAATATGCAGGCGCAGATCTTTAAAAAGGTGCAGATTTTTTTGCAGATTTTTACATGGCTTACATCCCCACTGAAATGAATGGAGACACTGAGGGTCATTTATCAAAGACTTGTTTTTTACACTGGATCCCCCCTCATAAATTAGGTTTCAGGCTTGTGTCTTTGGTGCACCTGGAGTAGAAACTAGTTCAAATCCATACTGGAGTAGTTTTCACTCCACACGCAGCAGAGTGTGTGGCAGAAAATTCCGCAACTTAAAATCAGTTCCATTCACCTGTATGGGGCATGCAGAGATCCATGTGCTTGCAGCACCATTCAAATGAATGGAATTGATTTTCAGTCACGGAACTTTCTGCCACAAAATCTGCCACGTGTGAAGGCACCAATAAATTGTCTTGAACTGGAGTCTCGGCCCCCGCCCGCCACTCCCAAATGGCAAGGACAATGCAAAAGGGCCTACAGGCATTAGAAATTTGCAAAAAGGAGTCTTGTAACTTTTTTTATGCAAAATACTGGCGTAAAAATGACATGAATGACCTCCATTCTGCTTTAAAAAAGCCACAACATATTATTTACATAGCAGAATGTTACTTTGTAGCTGAACACAGGGCAAGGAACTTCATATCTTCTGATGGATTTTTTCCACCAAATGTGAAGGCACCCCTAGGGCTCATGCACACGACTGTATGTAGTGCAGCCGTGTGCATTCTGTATTTTGTGGAACGGAACAGCTGGCCCCTAATAGAATAGTCCTATCCTTGTCCATTATGCGGACAATAATAGGACATGTTCAAATTCTTTGCGGAACAGAAATACAGAAGTGGAATGCACTTCCGTTTTTTTTTGTGGACCCATTGAAATGAATGGTTCCGTATACAGTACGGACAAGGGAAGAAAATATGTTCGTGTGCGTGAGCCCTTAGTTGTATGTGACTTTGCATTTGACACTGTACCACATAAAAGGTTAGTATATAAGATGAGAATGCTTGGCCTGGGAGAAAATGTCTGTATCTGGGTAAGTAACTGGCTCAGTGATAGAAAACAGAGGGTGCTTATTAATGGCACATACTCAGATTGGGTCACTGTAACTAGTGGGGTACCACAGGGGTCAGTATTGGGCCCTATTCTCTTCAATATATTTATTAATGATCTTGTAGAAGGCTTGCACAGTAAAATATCAATTTTTGCAGATGACACTAAACTGTGTAAAGTAATTAACACAGAAGAGGACAGTACACTGCTACAGATGGATCTGGATAGACTGGAGGCTTGGGCAGAGAAGTGGCAGATGAGGTTTAACACTGACAAATGTAAAGTTATGCATATGGGAAGGAATAATGCAAGTCACCAGTACATACTAAATGGTAAAATATTGGGTAACTCTGACATAGAAAAGGACCTAGGAATTTTAGTGAACAGAAATCTAAGCTGCAGAAACCAATGTCAGACAGCTGCTGCCAAGGCCAATAAGATAATGGGCTGCATCAAAAGAGGCATAGATGCCCGTGATGAGAACATAGTCCTGCCACTTTACAAATCACTAGTCAGACCACACATGGAGTACTGTGTACAATTCTGGGCTCCTGTGAACAAGGCAGACATAGCAGAGCTGGAGAGGGTTCAGAGGAGGGCAACTAAAGTAATAACTGGAATGGGTGGACTACAGTACCCAGAAAGATTATCAAAATTAGGGTTATTCACTTTAGAAAAAAGACGACTGAGGGGAGATCTAATAACTATGTATAAATATATCAGAGGTCAGTACAGAGATCTCTCCCACGATCTATTTATCCCCAGGACTGTGACTGTGATGAGGGGACATCCTCTGCGTCTGGAGGAAAGAAGGTTTGTACACAAACATAGAAGAGGATTCTTTACGGTAAGAGCAGTGAGACTATGGAACTCTCTGCCTGAGGAGGTGGTGATGGTAAGTTCACTGAAAGAGTTCAAGAGGGGCCTGGATGTATTTTTGGAGGGTAATAATATTACAGGTTATAGTTACTAGAGAGGGGTCGTTGATCCAGGGAGTTATTCTGATTGCCTGATTGGAGTCGGGAAGGAATTTTTTTCCCTAGTGGGGAAAACTGGCTTCTACCTCACAGGGTTTTTTTGCCTTCCTCTGGATCAACTTGTAGGAAAACAGGCCGAACTGGATGGACAGATGTCTTTTTTCGGCCTTATAAACTATGTTACTATGTTACTATGTTACTTTTAGTAAAGCCTATGGTCAGGTTGGAGTCCTAAACACTATATTATTGGAGCATTTGTCTGATATCACAGTAGAGGCGCAGTCTGCCGCTTTGGGGCCACATGCATTCTGCTATGCCTTTGCTGTGCGGCCTCCAACAGTCTGATCACAAGACCTACTTACATCAGATAGGAGTGGTGCATTTTGTGAGAGCAGAGACGTATCAATGATGCACAGTGCGGCCATTTCTTGGACCCCATATATTAGAGAATTGGGGTCTTCTGACTTCTGTGTGGCACTCCAGAAAGGAGTAGATGATGTGAAGAGATAGCCGTGCATGCTTGCAGCGGTCTTCATTGTAGCTTGGTGAAATATGTGGCTAATTCAGCAAACCACATAAACTACAATGGTGTGATACACATGCATAAATGGTCTCCTCCTTTCTGGAGCAAAAATAGGAGAGAAGGGGACCCCATCTCCTAACAGGCAGGAATTCTGCAAGTGCAACTGGTATCTCTCAAATATTTATAGCGTCTCCTAGACTAGATAAATACACACAGTACATAAAAAACACATATACTTACATATATGGTATATCCCAACCCCACCCAAAACTATGGCATGGCCTTTCAATGTGACGGATCTCTCACATGGTAATGCACATTTAAAAGGGTTATCCCATGATTAATGTAAAAAATGAAATTCAGACATCCTATAGTACATGGCAATCTCTTTCTTACAGAACCAGCCCTGTACCTCACATGGATCCAGAGATCTCCCCATTCATTGCTCTGCTAGATTTATATCAAGCTGACAGCTCAAGGGGGGTTTCCTTTCTGCTGCAGCTCAGGGAGCGTGTCTTTTCTACCGGAGCTGCTTATCACAGCTCAGGAGGCAGTTAAAGGATAAAACTTAGAATGTGCAGCTATCTCAGACAGCGGGACAAAGAAATAAGAAAAAGAACAAACAGCAGATACAGATACATTTCAGTGGATAGCTCACTGGCTATGCTAAATGTTAAAAGGGGTTTTCCAGGATTTTACTACTGATGACCTATCCTGTCCGACACTTGGGATCCCCCCCGATCAGCTGTTTGAGAAGGCACCGGTGCTTCAGTGAGCAACACGGCCTTCTCTTAGCATTTTTTTTTTCGGCCAGTGACGTCACATTCATCGGTCACGTGGCCTAGGAGCGGTTCAGCCCCATTCAAGTGAAAGATACCAAGCACAATACCAGGCACAGCCGCTATACAATGTACGGCGCTGTGCTTGGTGAGCCGAGAGAAGGAAGCGGCGCTCACAGGAGGGCCGGTTCTCAAACAGCTGATCAGCGGGGGTTCCGGGTGTCAGACCCCCACCAATCAGATACTGATGACCTATCCTGAGGAAAGGTCATCAGTAGTAAAATCCTGGAAAACCCCTTTAATTGCAGTTACAAATGTATTCAGATCCAGGTGCTGGTTAAAAAGTGTAGAATATTTTTTGTGGGACAACCCCTTTAACCACTTCCCATCCGCCCATTGACTATAAACGTCGGGGAAGTGGTTATCTATCTCTGAATGGACGTTTCTGAACGTCCATTCAGAGATAGCAGCTGCAAGCTAATCGTGCAGCTGCACAGTGGGGTACCTGCTGTCAGTGACAGCAGGGTACCCCAAAGAGAAGGCAGGGACCGTTCCCAGGGGTCCCTGCCTTGTAGATCGCTGTGTATACAGATCAGGAAGCGCTATTGCGCTTCCTGTTCCGGCCCGGCGGTCACATGATCGCCGGGGCCGGGAGAGTGCAGGAGATGCCGGGTCTCTCATAGAGATACTATGATACATAATACTATGCTGTACAGCCTCTCTGGGGATGTATTTCCCCTGTAACTGGGGCTACTATGTCAGCCCAAGTTACAGGAGAAATCAAGTGTAAAAAAAGAAATAAATAAATAAGTGAAGGTAAATGTCCCCCTGAGGTCTTGTATGACCTTATGGGGACACAAAATGTAAAAAAATAAAAAATATCACATATATATAAATAATTTCCCCCCAAATATTTCATTTAAAAAAGTTACAAATACAAATAACTAAATAAGATAGACATATTTGGTATCACCGCGTCCAAAACGACCGGCTCTATAAAAATATCACATGATCTACCCCATCAAGTGAACTGCGTAAAAAAAATCTAATAAAAATTATGCCAAAACAGCTTTTTTTGTCGCATCACCTACCAAAAAACATAATATCAAACAATCAAAAAGTCGTATGCATCCCAAAATGATAGCAATAAAAACGTCACCTCATCCCGCAAAAAAATGAGCCCCCACACAAGATCATAGCCCGAAAAATGAAAAAAAATGGCTCTTAAAAAATTGCAACACAAAAACATGATTTTTTTTCTATAAATGCTCTTATTGTGTAAAACGTTAAAAAAAAAAAAGGACATATTTGGTATCGTTGCGTCCGTAACAACTGGCTCTACAAAAATATCACATTGTATACCCCATCAAGTGAACGGTGTAAAAAATAAATATAGAAAAATGCCCCTAAACTGCTTTTTTTTTTAGTTAACCTCCCAAAAATTAGATTAAAAAGTGATCAAAAAGCCGGATGTACCCCAAAATGGTGTCAATAAAAAGCACAGCTTGTCCCGCAAAAAAAATAAGACCTCACACAGCTCAGTCCACAAAAAAATTAAAAAGTTATCACTCTTACAAACCATGACAAAAAATTCCATGTTAGAAAATGCAGATGCTGCTCCTCCCCTTCTGAGCCCTGGCGTATCCCCAAATAACAGTTTACGACCACATGTGGGGTGTTTCTGCAAACTGCAGAATCGGGGTAATAAATAATGAGTTTTTTTGTTGTTAACCCTTGATGTGTTACAGGAAAAAAATGATTAAAATGGAAAATCTGCAAAAAAAAGTGAAATTTTGAAATTTCACATCTATTTTGCTTTAATTTCTGTGGAATACTTAAAGGGTTAACAACATTCCTAAAACCAGTTTTGAATAGTTTAGTTTAGTTTCTAAAATGGGGTCATTTATGGGTGGTTTCTATTATGTAAGCCCACAAACTGACTTCAGAACTGAACTGGTCCTTAAAAAAGTTGATTTTGCAAATTTGCAAAAATTGCGTCTAAAATTCTAAACCTTCTACTGTCCTAAAAAAATAAAATGACACTACCAAAATGATGCCAACATAAAGTAGACATATGGGGAATGTAAATTAAAAAGGATTTTATGGGGCATCACTGTCTTAAAAGCAGAGAGATTGAAATTTAGAAAACAGTGAATTCTTTCAAATTTTCGTTAACTTTTGGATTTTTAAAAACATAAAATAAACTTATCGACTCAAATTTACCATTAACTTGAAGTACAATGTGTCACGAGAAAACAATCTTAGAATCACTTGGATAAGTAAAAGCGTTCCAAAGTTATTACCACACGAAGTGACACATGTCAGATTTGCAAAATTAGGCCTGGTCAGGAAGGGGGGAAATGGCCCAGATCTGAAGTGGTTAAGGTTCACTGCGGTCTTTGGAATTGGTTCATTCTGACAATGTAGCCCATGTAAAATTTTGTGCATCCCTGTACAATCAAGTAACCCATACGCCATCTAATGTGTGTAGAAAATATGCTTTTCACGTGCGACTGCAGTTCCATGAAGGGTCTCCTCCTAGTCAGTGAGGGGTAGATGGGGGTTAACTAGACAACCCTATAATAATCAACACATTACATATTAAAGGGGTCATCCAAACCCTATAATGACCCTCCCCCAATGCCTGGGCCCCTCATATACCTTATACTTACCTGCTCCCCAGCACCCGTATTGCTCCAGATCCCTGCACGGCTGCCGCTGCATCACCTGGGAGGTTTGTCTCTGTTGCAGCCTGCTATTGGCTGCTCCCCCCATTGCCAGAGATGCAGCGGCAGCTGTGCAGGGATCTGGGGTGACGCGGGTGCAGGTAATTATAATGTATAGGAGGGGCCCGGGTATTGGGAGGGGTCATTATAATGGTTGGATACTGTCTCAAGTCTTAAGTAATGTCTAATTTCTGCAATAACCCCTAAATTCATCAGTTTTTTTATTTCAGCACTTTCATTGTCACTTGCTCTTCCTTCTTTGGCTTCAGTTGCCAGGTAAAGTTCCTGGGAGTTCAAAGGGTGAATGTAGGATGGGAGCAAAAATTTTATATATCAGTGGGACTAGAAGTATCATGGGCGGTCCTGCCCTGTGGATACCCATTCCTGGGGGGGGGGCGCTGTCAATGGACCGGACCGCCTCCTGGACTCCAGAGAACAGAAAGAGAAGTAATATAAATGAATGAAGAGCTACTGAATCATTTCCTATAAAGCTCTAAATCGATTAGCTCTGCTCCTCCTGCTCTATAACATGCAGCTCAGACACCACAATCAATTTGACAGGTTCCCTTTAAATTGGTCCAATCGTTTCGAGCATTACAATTTCACAAGTACTGTAGCTCTCAATACTTTTAAGTGAACATGGATCCTGACATCATTGTCAACAGCCAGAATAAAGTTCCTGTCTGTGCCCGTCTTCCATTGTGCCCCTTGTGCACCCACTATCTACTTCCTCAATCTTAGACGGCTGCAGGATGCTCGGATCCTGTAAATTATTAACACATGGATCCATTTGCGCACAGCTTTGTCACTTATCGTCTTCAAAAACCTAAGTCTGTGAACAGAAAAAGTTTTTATACTTACGGGAGCAAATCCTTCATGAGACATAGTTTATTAGGGATGCTGCTGAAGGGGAGACCGGCAGCTCCTGAGACTTGTGTGTCTTGCTCTATGCTACCTGCATCCAGCTAGTAACCTGCTACCTGAGGGGCATTCCCACAGCCCAATCACATAGGAGGAATGAGACAGACAGGCGGGGACGGACAAGCACCATTTCACATGATTGGCAGTTACCAAGGATCAGGTTGCGGTGACGTCCTTTAAATGTCCTAGTCGCCATGGTGATCTGTAGACGCTGTGGAAGGGCTGTACCTCTCATTGCTGTGCTGCAGCGTACAAGGCTGGCAGAATGCAGATCACAGATGTGAACCTAGGAACAGAAGTGGAATGATAGAAAAATATTATTTACCGACACATATTTATTAATGATCTATATTTATTAATGATCTTGTAGAAGGCTTGCACAGTATTATATCAATTTTTGCAGATGACACTAAACTGTGTAAAGTAATTAACACAGAAGAGGACAGTGCACTACTACAGATGGATCTGGATAGACTGGAGGCTTGGGCAGAGAAGTGGCAGATGAGGTTTAACACTGACAAATGTAAGGTTATGCATATGGGAAGGAATAATGCAAGTCACCAGTACATACTAAATGGTAAAATATTGGGTAACTCTGACCTAGGAATTTTAGTGAACAGCAAACTAAGCTGCAGAAACCAGTGCCAGACAGCTGCTGCCAAGGCCAATAAGATAATGGGTTGCATTAAAAGGGGCATAGATGCCCGTGATGAGAACATAGTCCTGCCACTTTACAAATCACTAGTCAGACCACATATGGAGTACTGTGTACAGTTCTGGACTCCTGTGAACAAGGCAGACATAGCAGAGCTGGAGAGGGTTCAGAGGAGGGCAACTAAAGTAATAACTGGAATGGGTGGACTACAGTACCCAGAAAGATTATCATAATTAGGGTTATTTACTTTAGAAAAAAGACGACTGAGGGGAGATCTAATAACTATGTATAAATATATCAGAGGTCAGTACAGAGATCTCTCCCACGATCTATTTATCCCCAGGACTGTGTCTGTGATGAGGGGACATCCTCTGCGTCTGGAGGAAAGAATGTTTGTACATAAACATAGAAGAGGATTATTTACTGTAAGAGCAGTGAGACTATGGAACTCTCTGCCTGAGGAGGTGGTGATGGTAAGTTCACTAAAAGAGTTCAAGAAGGGCCTGGATGTATTTCTGGAGGGTAATAATATTACAGATTATAGTTACTAGAGATGGGTTCGTTGATCCAGGGAGTTATTCTGATTGCCTGATTGGAGTCGGGAAGGAATTTTTTTCCCCTAAAGTGAGGAAAATTGGCTTCTACCTCACAGGGGTTTTTTGCCTTCCTCTGGATCAACTTGTAGGATAACTGGCCGAACTGGATGGACAGATGTCTTTTTTCAGCCTTATAAACTATGTTACTATGACACCATGAAATATAATAAAGGATCAAAACAGTAAAAAACCCACAACATAAATGTGCTCCACTAATTTACTTCCTACTCCTGGGCTGCTGATATCTCGTGAAGTTGGCGGTCTTTACTGTACATAATACCATATATAGAGTGCTTTCTACCGGCATGACATGAAGGGATCGCTCGAGCACCAAGGACAGAGGCCACCGTGCAGACCTGAGTCATGCAGGACAATAATATTAGGTAAGGATATCTGCAATTGTGTTAAAGGGGGCAGGGAGAGTTTGGGGAGGGGAAATATTTTAGAAAAAAAAATAAAAAATATTCCGTCTTGCCCGGAATATTTACATGCCAGATTTTTATTTTTTTTTACAGGAAAAAATGTAGTGGAATCCGTGACAGAAAAACGAGTCTCGCCCTTGGATTTCTGCAGCAGATTTATAGTTTTGGACACATGATTTGGATATGGATTAAGCCCCAGTCAATGGGCCTATGCCAGGTGGGACTGCTAGATATTAACACGCTGCCCTTTTTTAATCCAGTAAAGGAAAACTGACAAAAAAAGTCTGAGCAGTCTCTAAAACTTTCGCCATGGAATACAGTGGAAAAAAGAGCCAGATTTTCTACTGCAGAACTGTGTATTAAAGTACCAATGAAGTGGATGAGATTTTACCAAATTTCATTCACACGCTGTGGAAAAAAAAATCCACAGTGGAAATTGACTTGCAATGAATAGGGTGAAATCTGCAGCAAATCAGCAGTAATATTTTTATTTAAAGGGATTGTGTCATCTCAGACAATGAGGGCATATCACTGGGATATGCCCCCATTGTCTGATAGGTGCAGGTCCCACCTCTATGGGGCTAATGCCTGCCATCACTGTTGCTGCTGTAAGCCAGCTCCATATGTGGCGGGTGCTGGCTGCATCATACAGCAGGCACCCGGCCCCTATGACGAGGAATGGTGATCCCGCTGAACCCAGTCATTTACCCCCTCAGATGTCACGTTCAATGCTGATCGCGGCATCTGTGAGGCAAGGCAGAGGGAAACGGCTTCCTATAGTGTGCAAGAAGGACCTCCACTGATAGATTGCATGGTGGCCATAATAAGTCATGTATAATGTGATGGAAAAATGAATCCAACCAGCAGAGGAGACAATATGAACAATCACAATACATTAGTAAGTGGTTTGTATTAACTCTCTCTACATAAATACTTTTTGCTGAAGCAATACAACCCCTTTAAGGCCCCATTCACACAACCGTATTTTTGGTCAACATCCAATCCGCTTTTTAGGGCTCATACACTTTACCATATTTTGCCGTTTGCAAAACACGGATCTGCAAAAAAAAACCTCACATATGATGTCCATATTGCATCCTTTTTTTTCACAGACCCATTATAACAATTGTCTATCCTCGTCCACAAAACGGAAAAGAATAGGGCATGTTCTATTTTTTTGTGGAACGGACATGCAGACATTCCGTTTTTATTTTTACCCATTAAAGCGAATGGTTCGGCAAACAGACCAGATAAAAAAAGGAAAACGGAAAAAAATAAGATAGCGCTTGTCTGTTGATTTTCCACTAACCCACTGCTAGAAGAAAACCACTGATGTGTGAATAAATATATTACAGTTACTGGACAAGTTTGTGACTTGTGTGACAAGTGGTCTTATGCAGTGATATGCTGGGCCAGAGAAAGTATCACCAGGTAACTAGGAAGATTTCCTATACTGGTCTCCATTGGGTAAGCTGGGGGACAAGTACAGGTTATGGGCAGCTATACTGGTTGTCACCCAGCTTTGCCACATCAGATTTCCAGTCCTGGTGGGTGGTTTTCCCGCATGCGGCTCTGACCAGGACAGGAGCTAGTACAGCCTGCTGTATACGGCACGCTGTGCACTATGACGGAGCTGCAGTCTGCTATGTACATGTAAACTTCCTCTCGCGAGATTTGTGAAGTTTTGGCCCAGTGCGGCCACTGTACTGAGCGCCGTCCCCGTCACTCGCAGGTTTTTTCGGATAGTTTTCCCGGGAATTGAGGAGGCAGATGACAGCGGCCGCTCACCATGGCGGCGGATCCCGGTCTGGAGATGGCCTCTATGATCCCGGCCCTGCGGGAGCTCGCCAGGTAATGGCCGGATAGGGAGCCCCCGGGACGTGGGGGAACTATTAGTACCGGCATGTCCTGCTTACAGCTGGGACTTGTCAGTGGGGCGGATTTGTCAGGAATTATCTCTGTGTAATATAGGCTTCAGCCTTGTTCTATCACAGCTGGTCATAAAAGTGGCTTAGACTGGAGCCTATCAGATCTCTGCTTTCATTTTCCAACAGGCCGCTGCAAATTGAAAGAGGTTATTTGATTGGTTTCCGTGGGTAGCAGCCTTGTATTGTGTATAGGGAGGCTGTCACTGGCTGTCACAGACCATGTATTGGGGACCTCAGGTAATGTATAACAGAGGGCGCCTTGTCCCTGTCTGTGTATTATTAACATGGCCTCTAATAAAGAGCACCCTGCAGCACTTAGTTCACACTGCGTTTAGCCTTCCGCTCAGCTTTCTGTCAGGGATATATACATTTGAATATCCACAAGACACTGTGACGGGCGGAGTGAAGGGCATTCATCATCGTACAGCCTGCCTAACAATCATTTTCTGAACCCATTAGCCAAGTCGCTATTAGACGCTATTCTGTCTGGCAAAACAGAGACATTAAAGGGGTTGTCCAGGATTAGAAAAAAATATGGCTAATTTCTTTCAAAAATAGCACCACTTCTCTCCACAGGATGTGTCTGGTTTTGCAGCTTAGCTCTATTGGAGTCAATACCGCACACGAACTGTGGAGAGGGGGGACTGCTGTTTTTGGATGGAACCAACCATGTTTTTTTCTAATCCTGGACATCCCCTTTAACGGAAAGCAGGTAAAACAGAGATGAATCCACTGGGCTCTGTTCCATTGAAGTGAGTGGATTAGTCACGGTATATGTTTGAATATCGCTTTTTGGGTATCCGAATAAATACCCCTGACAGAAAGACTAGCAGAGGGCTGAACGCAGTGTGAAGTCAGCCATATGATATAATGGAACTGCAGTGTGATCCCAGCTTTATAGCCGTTTACCTGAACAAGGATTTGGAAGGCAGCCATACACATTCAATACCTGTCAAATGTTTGTTTGGCCTAAACAGCCTACCCCACCCCCCATTCTTACACAACTCCTTAAAGTTGTATATTGCCTTTGTACCTCTGTATTTCCCTTTGGTGACGTGACAAAGAAGTGTCAGCTCAGAGGATCAGGTCAGAAGGCTGTAGAGGAAGATGTAGTTCTACTTGTGCCCTTGTTGTATAGCGTTTCTCCACAGGCAGCACGGGGGCAGTATTTGCCGTTCTGAATGAAGCCGCACACTGGAGATGACTTGCTCAGTGTCACTTCTCTGCTCTTTCTTTTAGCGCCAGCTCAGAGTCTTATGAAACGGTCGTTCAGAAACCAAGACAGATTCTCTGCCAGTTCATAGACAGGATCCTGACAGACGTAGATGTTGGTAAGTGACAGTCCGCACAGGTCTATTGGTTTTTTATCCTGTGTAAAGTCCACACCGCCGTGTCCATATTTCTATCCACAAAATACAGATACCTTCCTTGTGCATTCTGTATTTTTCTCACTCCCATCAATAGAAGGGGGCTATGCTTATTCATCATTACAGACTAGAATAGGAACCATTCTGTAATTTTCCCACTTGGATACACAGAAAATAGACGTGTGTTCAATTTCTGTAGCCCAAATGATAGATTCTCAAGCAAGTCTGACTTCACATATTACCCTCGTGATAAACTCTCCTCACAGACTACATAGTATTGTTCCAATAGTACATAGCCGCAGTGCGGTGTCATCATCATAAGACTAGTGTATGAGTTATAACTTAGGTTATTGTGACATTATCACAACAAAGCACAGCTCAGAAGCTAAGGCCCAGTTCACATGTCAGTTATTTCCATCAGCTAAAACCAGTCTACTCAGAGATCAGGTATAATGGAAAGATCTGACCCACCCTGGTTTTGGCTGACAATAACTGATGGGAATAACTGATCAAATAATTGAAGTGTCAACACAGCCTAAAACACAAGCTATTGTGACATCACAGTAGGAATAAAGGCAGATAATTGTGACATCATCAGAATGGACATAGTATAAATAAAGACACAGGCAATTTGACATCACAATAAAAACCACCTAGGAAAAAAGACAATTCCATCTGTGACTTCACTATAGCAATGATGTATAAATCAAAACGCACACGGTTGTCACATCATCGGGCATAGTCTTTAGAGTAACCATTCGTCGACCACCCATTGACTATATATATCTGGGCGGTCAGCATATATCTCTGCAGGGACGGTTTAAAACGTCAGCTGTGCACGAATTATGCTGTCACTGACCCCACAGAGAAGGCAGGCACTCAATGAACACTGTATATAGAGATCAAGAAGCGGCTCTGGTCTCAGCAGTCCTTTGATCACTGGGGTTGGGAGTCTGCAAAAGCTGCTGGGTCTTAGCAGATCCAGACAAGCTCTGCCGTGAAGTTGTACAGCCCTGTGCTAACCCTCTGGGGGCTGTATTCCTGCTGTGACTGGAGCTAATATGTCAGCCCCAGTTACAGGAGAAATGATTATAGATAAAATGTAATATGTTATATTTCCTAAAGATCTTGTATGACATTATGGGGTGTACAACAGGTAAAATAAAAAAAAATAGACACAATTTAAAAAAAATGCTACCTCCAGATGAGCTCTGTGCCAAGTGGGTTGAGTTTTTTTTTTTTCTTTCAGAAATTCAGCTTGCCATCTAATTTCCAGTTATTTGTAGGCTATAGGTTCTGTGTATGTGGTCGGTTACAGACGCAGTGGAGACTGTATCTGGACGTAAACTAAAAGTGATAATAAAAAGAAAGGTGCAGCCGTATGTAACGTGACGTCTGGTCTCTGTGCTGGATTTGATAATTCATTTGTTGATCTTGTTTTCCTCCAGTTGCTGTGGAGCTGTCTAAAAATGGTGACTCCCAACCAAGTTCAGTAATGCTGCTGGACTTCATTCAGCACATCATGAAGTCCTCGCCGCGTATGTTTGTCACTTCCATCAGTAGCTGCCCAGCCAGTGAGGCAGATCGGAGCTGTGTCGGTAGGTTACTGCTTGATAGCCTCAACCATATTACTGATCTCTGGCGTTCTATGTCGGCCAGGAAGAAGAAATCTTCAGTGACAGAATGTAATAACGTCTTAGGCTAAGACTACACAGATGTTGCACATAGCTTTGGCTTGACTTGCTTGCTCTCCTTTTTTTTCCACTTTCTTCGCAGCATGATTTGAGTATGGGACATTATACCCATGGTTAGGCTGGAACTCGCTGCGCCATAGATGACTGTAGAATACCATAAACAACGGGAAAATAATAATAATTCCATCTTTATTAATGTAATATTAAAATACAGCAAAATTCATCTAATAGAGGAGAAGGAGTACATAGAATATATCGAACAGCAGGACATGTAGGTTGGTTATAATCCGTACACATAGTAACCACAGTAACATAAATAACTAATAAAACATGATTGCACATATGGTCACCATCAATCTATCTTTAACAGTAATAAAGTGCATGTGCAAACAGGATCAATGCCTCAATAAGTAATACCACACAGTACAATCCATATAAAATACATGTACCAACCCTTATATCCCGCGCCCCGACGCGCGTTTCGCACCCAGCTTCATCAGGGGGTCAATAGATGACTGTGATGCAGTGAGTTTGGGTCGGTCCTGGAAATACATCCATCACATGGAGAGTGTTTCACGGACCACGCTTGTCTGAAGGAGCCTAAGGCTACATGCACACGACAGTGAAAGACGGACGTGTGATGTACATTTTTTTTTTAACGGCCATCAAATCCGTTTTAAGACCAATGGTCGTCTATGGGGTTATTCACACGGCAGTTTTTTTGACTCTCAGTGAAAAACGGACGTCAAAAAATAGAACTTGTCCTATCCTGTCAGTTTTTCACTGACAGACTGACCCCATACAATTGAATGGGTCCATTTTTAACGTCCGTCTCTCAGAAAGGCATCAGTGAAAAAAACGTCCGTTTAAAATGTCTGTTTTTAACGGACGTTGTTTCTCACTGTCGTGTGCATGTAGCCTAAGGGTGCTGCCATACAGTCAGGTTTTTACATGCAGTTTTTTAAGTCAAAATCAGGAGCAGATTAAAAAAAGAGAAATAGTATTCATCCTTAAAGGGGTTGTCTCACTTCAGTAAATGGCCTTTATCATGTACAGAAAGTTAATACAAGGCACTTACTAATGTATTGTGATTATCCATATTGCCTCCTTTGCTGGCTGGATTCATTTTTACATCACATTGTACACTTCTTGCATCCATGGTCACGACCACCCTGCAGTCCATTAGCGGTGGTCGTGCTTGCCCACTATAGGAAAAAATGCACATATTACTGCTCCTTTGCTGCTTACAACTCCTTTAATGCTTTCTCTCAGTTTTTGAACCACATCTGATTTTGGCATCAAAAAACCTGACCATGTGGCAGCAGCTTGAGGAAATTTATATTCAGTGTGGTCCGGCTGTGAGATCTGCTTGCAGATTACTGCTGTTTACTGGGCTGCACTAATACTTACTATCTGAAACAATGGCAAGTACAAGTGCACCCTGACAATCAAGGTCCCTTTACATGGGACAATCAAGCAGGTGATTGTCGGTGGAGGAGACCACTGCATTTACATCACTAATGCCATCGCTTGCCCCCGTACAGAATCATTGTTTGCTTGCAGTTTAGACGGCATGATCTGCTGCCAGCAAATGCCGATTTAGGTGCCTGCACAAACGATCATACGAGCGTTTTGCTTGTTCATCGGGTAATCACCTTAACAACGACAGATAATAGCTAACGCTAGCGATTATCTGGCGGATTCACGTGTAAGGGGGCCTTTGGTGTAAATCCACATGTAGATCCCACGGCCGGACCGCACTGCGTACTTGTGGAAGTGTCTGCTGAACTAATGGCGGCATGTATCTCGTGAAGACAGCCCTGCCTATATGCCCTGTTACACCACATGGATGGAGAGCCAGTCTGTAGAAGCAGCTCCTGTTGTTTGTGACTCGGACTGTCCTTTATAATATAAAGAGGAAACTGCAGCAATCATATCTGCTATAATGTAAAGGAAAACTGGCTTAGTTGCCCATAGCAACCAATCAGATTCCACCTTTCATTTTCCAAAGGAGCTGTGAAAAATAAAAGGTGGAATCTGATTGGTTGCTTTCCGTTACACAGTTTTTGATAAATCTACCCTATGACATTTCGACCCATAAATGGGTTTTTCTGAAACGTTTGTTCATCCGTATACAACAAGGATAGCTGGAATGCTGTGACCTCAGTCTGCTACTTTTTGATAACCTGCCAAGTATATGTTAGCTAAAATAAGATGGAAGAGAGCTGATTGCCGACAAAAGGATGAGAATGTGTTGCTTTTGACCGTGGAGACATGTGGGTCTGCACAGGAGAAGCCTATCCCTTTCTTCTTCTAGATACATTGGCGCAGTACAGCGTGTCATCTATGATGTAAGTCACCTCTGTGTTTCCTTCCTCAGAGTTTAGTAACTGGATAATCTCCAGACTTCTCCGGATCGCTGCCACGCCAAGCTGTCAGCCTTTACACAAGAAGATCGCTGGGGTCATCCGCTCCCTGCTTTTCCTTTTTAAGAATAAAAGTCCATCTCTTTTCGGCCAACTTACAAATGATTTTCTGCATCTCTTTGACGATCTCATTTGTTTGCATAAAGAAAGCCTGGAGGGGTCTGCAGAATGGCCGTCCGTCGTGAGCAGGTTCTTATGCCTGGGGATGGAGAGCCGGGCAAATCTTCGCTCGGCTCCTTTTCACCTCCTGAATATGCAGCAGGTGGAGTCACTAGAAACAACCATGTTAATGGTCCTGACTGACAAGGAAGCCGACATCGCTGCCTTTTATTTCCAGAGACAGAACCTGCTCCTCTGGGGGATTGGTTGTTCTTTGTTAGATTATGGGGGTCCACAGCTGAAGGTACTGGCTTTACATTTCTTGACGGAGCTCATCCGATTGGGAGGACCGCCAGGACAGCCTGCACACTTCTTCTTCACTATGTTTTTCGGGGTGCTGGAATATATCAATGACATGGACCTGGAGGAACAATTGCTCTTTGAAGCTCCACTATTAGACTTTGTGAAGGTTTTGTTTCCCCTTGAGCCGGAGTCGCACTTGAACATAGAGCCTGTCTACCTTAACATTTTGCTGAAGAAGCTAGCGCTTATGTTTGAAGGAGGTGTCTTGAAGGTTGTCCAGTCTGGGACCTTGAGAGAAGCACTTTGCCACATTGTGCAGTACTTTCTGACTGTTGTACCTCCAGGTTATGAATCTGCTAAGGAAGCTCGCAGTGATCACGTCCATTGTATCTGTAAGGCCTTCGTCGATGTCCTGGGAAGTCAGAGTCAGCAAACGGTAAGACGTCTTATTAAAGAGGACCTGTCCCCTCCATGTCTGTTTTAGTAACTAACTGCTTTCTCCATGTCATAACAATTCTGGAGCATCTATTCTTAAGACTCTATGATGTGCCATTCCTCTATTATTCCTGTTAGAAGTCTATGAATGAATTACTATCAGTTTGCAACAAAGGCCCAGTTGGGGGTGTGTCCTTGTACAGTCTGCCCCTGACAGCACAGGTTGGATTGTGTCATACTGTACAAGGACACACCCCACCTACTAATACCCAGATGGATATTTTGTTTGCAGACTGCTAGCAATTCATTCTTAAAATTCTAGTAGGAATAATAGACAAATGGCACAAATTGGCAATGGAAGTAGTTACAAAAGCAGACATATTAGAAAAATCTTCAATGTATGTCCAGTCTGACTCATTAAAGGAGTCTGTCTCTCAGTATACTCATGTAGGCTTGACCTCTCTAGTAATACTGGTAAGTGATACATTATAGGGGTTGTCTCACGTCAGCAGGTGGCATTTATCAAGTAGAGAAGGATAATACAAGACACTTACTAATGTATTGTGATTGTCCATATTGCTTCTTTTGCTGGATTCATTTTTCATTCGCATTATACACTGATTGACTCCAGGGGTTACGGCCACCCAGCAGCACAGATACGAGGTGGTAGGGAAATGAGCTGCTGCGCATGCGTGCCTAGATGCACTCCCACAGTCCTAGCCACCAGAGTGGACTTTTCTGCTATTGTGCAAGCATTGCTCCTGAATACAAGCAGTGTATAATGTGATGGAAAAATGAATCCAGCCATCAGAGGAAGCAATATGGACAATCACAATACATTAGTAAGTGCCTTGTATTAACTTTCTCTACATGATAAATGTCATTTGTTGAAGTGAGGAAAACCCCCGTTAAGGCATTTATTTTACCACAGAAAACCCTGTACAAGTTGTAATTAAAAAACAAACAAACCAGGCTCTCCAAACCAGAATTGGCTTCATTATTTTGTCTACCAGGAGGGTGAACCTGAATCTATGAAGTTGACAGATCCCCTTTAGGATTTGTTTACACATATCCATTATCATTGCAGTTCTGACAAATGGATAATTATCATTTACATGTATGTAACAATAAGTGATAGGTGGTAAATGGTTTTCTCACTCATGTCATGGTGGAGCACAGAAGACTGAGGGTATGGCTGCTGCCACTAGGAGGCGACACCAAAAAAGTGTTTTCTCCTCCCACCCGCTATACTCCTGCAGACGCTAAGCTAATCAGTTTTAGTGTCTGTAGGAGGAAGACCTACCTATGGGGATCTACTACCATTTTTATTTCTACATGTGAACACCGGAGGCTTAAACCCCCTGTTACCCCATAGGGCGAGGAGGGAGACCAGTGGGTCACCAGAATGCAAGGAGGTATGACAGATCACCAAATCTGCTGTTCCTAACCATTGAGCATGTCACCTTTTCTTAAACGTCCCACTTTCACCAGCATTGCTTCCTTCACAAAGAGGTGGCACACTGAAGAAGGTGACCTTGCAGGATTTGGGGCAGAAGTCTTCGGAGGTACGTATGCAGCTCCTTAGAGGTAAGTATATATAACCTCTTCACCCATGGTAGGTGAGAGAGTCTTCTGTCAGGCTTTCACTGCTACAGTGCTAGAAAATAGTCTGGCTGCGGCCATTATGGCTCTTCTCTCACACGCCGGGTCAGCCTCTGTTGCAGCACTTGCATCTGACCGGCTTCCCTTTAGCAATATTCCCGGCAGGGGCATACGTATGTCAGTCCAAGCTACTTCTGCTTGTGAGCCCAACTGGCATTATGGTGGCTTTTTCCATGCTAGACCCAGTCCTCACAGGCTGGGCCTGCCTCTCCTTCAGCAGTATCCAGCAGTTTTCGAGCCCCACCCCCTTTTCAGAGCTCAAAGTTTTCCCACTCTTGAGCTCCGCCCCTGGTTGGATCCTACAAACTCCACATACAGCCTCTTCTTCTGGCTAAAGCTAATTTTGTCTCTGGTCAGTCAGAGCCCTTTTGCCATTTCTGTCGGGGACCAAGACAAGCAGGCAAGCGAGTCTGTTCTACCAGCCCAGCACCCCTCCCTCTCCAATCCTGAACCAGTGTGGGCGTGCTCCTCATTATACTGATTTTATGGGCATCATCAAGGTGTCACTTATCCCTTCATGGACATCTGTCAGCAGATTTGTACTGACTGACCTGTTACAAGTGCACTTGGCAGCTGAAGGCATTTGTATTGGTCCCATGTTCATATGTGACCACATTGCTGAAGAAAAATGATGTTTTCCAAGTCGCCTCCCCAACGGCACGGAAGGAGGATATCCCCGCCCAGGGACAGGAAACAACCACGGATAATTCGTTTAAATATGGTCCCTCCTCCTCACCTCTCCAGTTGTTTCCTGTCCCTTGGATGCACGGATATGCTCCTTCCCGGCGTGGGGGAGCTTTCCTCGCACAGGCCTTAATTATCCCGGCTTGGCCGGAGGGCCTCTGCAGGGAGCGGGTACCTGAAGCTTGGCTTTCCCCGTCTCCTGGCGGTAAGTCCTTCCTTGGAAGGCAGCCCTGGGCAGCGCTGTATTCCTCCGGTGGGGGAGAGGCGCAGGTTCTTCTCCACGTGGAGCGGAAGCGGGCGGTGGAACGCATCGGGGCGGATGCGTTCCACAGGAACTTCTGGGTCCGGCGTCTCGAGCGCGCGCGCATGCGCAGAAGATAGGTGAGTACGCGGTGACGTCTCAACCCGGAAGGGAGTTTAAAATGGCGCCAGATTCAAAGGGGTTTGGTGTTTTCATTGAAAACCTCTCTCTGGAGAGTCCTCTGCTGCTGGGAGCCTGTGATTGGGGAGACATCATGTCTGAATCAGAACCCAGGAAGCCCGCAGAACCTCAGGAAACCCCTGCCCAGGTCGGTCCCTCCTCTGGAGTGTGAGTTATATTTTATCTTTCCTGCGGAGAGATTAATACTGGTATATATTATTCATTGCATTATTAGGAGTCACAGAAAACTCCAAGCAAGAGATGTGGTGTCTGTAGGAAGACTATCATCTTCATATAAAAAACCACTTTGCGCAAAATGTATCCAGCAGTTGGTTTCGGAAGAATCTCCGTCTTTCTTATCCAACCTAAAAAGTATTATTAAGGACGAAGTAAATTCTGCCTTGAGTAAAGCTGTAAAACCGGGGACAAGTATTTCTGTTCCTCCAGAAGTTTCTGCCCCCTCTGATTTTGCTGTGGCTGGACATAGTCAGGCCCTTGAAGATCGCTCTGACTCAGATTCTGATTATTCAGAGATGGAGGACACTTCTGGTCAACCTCTTTGCCCCTTGGATGAAACCGATGAAATTTTAAGGGCGGTTAGAGCAACAATGGGGCTGCAAGATCAAAGAGAGGCACTGTCGGTTTCAGACAAAATGTTCCAGGGCCTGGGGGAAAAGAAGAGAGGTTTCTTTCCGGTTCATGAGAACCTAGTCAATATGATTAAAAAAGAATGGAAGGATCCTGAAAAAAGACCCCCAGTCACTGAATCATTTAAAAGGAAATATCCCTTTTCTGAAAAAGATGCGGCCTTATGGGATAAAATACCAAAGGTAGATGCCCCTGTTGCTGGAATGTCTAAAAGAGCGGCTCTTCCTTTTGAGGACGCTGGCCTTCTAAAAGACCCATTAGATAAGAAGTCAGAATCATTGCTGAAGAGATCATGGGAGACTGCTACAGCTTTATTAAGGCCAGGTATTGCTGCCACCTGTACGGCCAGATCAATGTCCCTTTGGATGGAGGAATTGGAGCACCATCTGGTAGCGGGAACACCAAGGGAGGAGATTTTAGCATCTCTTCCCCTGTTAAAAAAGGCTACCTCTTACCTGGCAGATGCCTCGGCTGATATCGTGAAATTTTCTGCCAGATCGGCAGCATTATCAAATTCAGCCAGAAGATGTACATGGCTGAGAGGATGGTCTGGGGACTCAGGTTCAAAAAACAAATTGGTAGCAGTACCTTGTGAAGGAGATAGGCTGTTTGGAACTAGCCTGGATGACATCCTAGAAAAAGCCTCAGAAAGGAAGAAAAAATTCCCTGTAGAGTCTAGGTTCTTTAATCAAAGACGGAATACGAGAAATCAGAGGGGATTTCGTCCTCCTCCAGGAAAGAGAGATCAATCCTTTCAGTCATCATCATCGTCATCTAGGTCAAATACCTTCAGAGGTAGAGGAAAGAATATTTTCCTTTCCAGAAACCCTGCTTCAAAGCCTGCAACCCAATGACGCCAGCCTTCCAGTGGGGGGAAGGCTATCCCAGTTCCACTCAGAATGGAAGAAGATTTCTGCTTCAGCCTGGGTGTTAAACATCATTCAACTGGGATATCGCATAGAGTTTCAAAGTCAGCCAAGTTCTCATTTTTGCCTAACAAAGCCTTTTCAATCCGGAAAACAGATCATATTGGAAAAAGAGATAGATCTGCTTATTCTGAAGAATGTATTGGTACCAGTTCCCCCCTCCCAGGAGGGTCGGGGGTTTTATTCTCCGTTTTTTTTAGTAAAGAAGCCGAATGGGTCCTATCGAACATTTATCAATCTGAAGAACCTGAACAGATTTATAAGATACAAAAGGTTCAAAATGGAGACGATAAAGACAGCTACCAAGCTGGTAATGAAGGACTCTTATATGGTAACCCTGGACCTAGAGGATGCATACTACCATGTACCCATTCATCTAGATTCCCAGAAGTTCCTCAGGATAGCAGTGACATTAAGGGGCTCTCTTCATCATTTACAGTTCAAAGCTCTACCATTTGGCCTTTGTGCAGCGCCAAGGATCTTTACAAAGATAATGTTAGAGGTAGTGGCTCATTTCCATCTACAGTCAATCCTGATTATTCCCTACCTAGACGATTTCTTAATGATAGCCCCATCTTCCCAGCATGTGAAGATCCTCTCCGACAACTCCACAGTAGTGTCATATATCAACAAACAGGGAGGAACCAGGTGTTTGTCACTGAGCAGAATAGCCTCAAAAATATTCTACTGGGCAGAAGAAAATATTCTGTCAATCAATGCGATCCATCTGAAAGGTACGGCAAACACTACAGCGGACTATTTAAGCAGAGTGACGATTCAGGAATCGGAGTGGAGACTGGAGACGGGCATCTTTCAATTACTCATAAAGAAATTGGGTTGCCCAGAGATCGATCTGTTCGCCACCAGGGCGAATCGTCAGGTTTACCAGTTTTTCTCTCTGAATCAGAACGAGAGGCCCCTAGGGGTAGATGCCTTTTCACAGGATTGGTCTGCGGGCCTACTGTACGCATTTCCCCCAATTCCACTAATTCCGAAAGTCCTGCAAAAAATAAAAGAAGACAGAGCCTCCGTCAATCTTCTAACACCGTTCTGGCCGAGGAGAAGTTGGTTCCCTCTACTTCTAGAGCTCTCCCAGGGGGATCTCCTCAGTCTTCCCTTAACTCCGGATCTCCTTTCTCAAGGTCCTGTGTTCCACAAAGATCTCCAGATCTTAAAGTTGACGGCCTGGCATGTGAAAGGATGATTCTGAAGAAGAAAGGCTTCTCGGATCAGGTCATATCTACTCTTTTATCTAGCCGGAAGAAAGTAACTTCAACCATCTACACCAGAATGTGGAGAGCTTTTTTGAGATTCCAAGAGTCAAAAATTGTTTCTCCTTCCGCTTCCACAGTCTCTATCTCAGATATTCTGGACTTTCTACAAATGGGCCTAGACAAAGGGCTAAGCACAAGCACACTGAAGGTTCAGATCTCTGCTCTTAGTGTTTTTTTGGACAGAAGATTAGCAGAGGATTTCTTTGTGAAGCGTTTCTTAAAAGCATCAGAAAGGATAAGGCCATTTGTCCATTCTACGGTTTCACCTTGGGACCTTTCCTTAGTCCTTTCTGTGTTGACAGGAGCTCCGTTTGAACCAATAGATTCTATCCCAATCAGGTTACTAACCTTGAAAACCACCTTCTTACTGGCTATCACCACAGCCAGAAGAATCGGGGAAATTCAGGCTTTCTCCTGCAAGCCACCATACATGGAAGTTCTAGAAGACCGGATCATCCTAAAGCACAATCCTGTCTTCTTACCTAAAGTAGCCACATCCTTCCACCGTCAACAGGTGGTCACCTTACCTTCCTTTTGTCAGAACCCCACATCTGAGAAAGAAGAGGAGTTCAGTCACTTAGACGTTAGGAGGTGTCTATTAAGTTACCTTGAGGCTACCAATTCCTTTAGATCCACAGATAGTCTCTTTGTCCAGTTTCAGGGAAAAAATAAAGGTTCCAGAGCTAGCAAAACATCCATAGCTAGATGGATAAGGTCAGCCATTTCCCTTTGTTATAAGGAAAAAGGTCTCTCTCCCCCTGGGGGTCTGAAGGCCCACTCTACTAGGGCTGTATCCACTTCGTGGGCAGAGAGGGCCTCAGCTTCAGTAGATCAGATATGCAGGGCGGCCACATGGAAAAATCCCTTGACCTTTTTTAGGCATTACAAGTTGGATGTAGGGCAGTCAGACTTGTCATTTGGCAGAAAGGTGTTATCGGCCTCTGTCCCCCCCTAAGTTAGTCCTCTGGTATATCCTCCTTCCGTGCCGTTGGGGAGGCGACTTGGAAAAGACTAAAATTACTCTTACCGGTAATTGTTTTTTCCAGTAGCCTCCACAACGGCACCTATATTCCCACCCTTAAAAAAAAAAGGGAAGAAGAGAAAAAAATAAATAAATAAATAAAAAAAAAAAAAAAAAAACTATTTCAGTTTGACTGGTCCGGTCCTATGAGATTAATAGGATGTTACTTGTATTAACCTTTTTTGTTCTCCTATAAGCATCTTTCCTGTGGTATCAACTGGAGAGGTGAGGAGGAGGGACCATATTTAAACGAATTATCCGTGGTTGTTTCCTGTCCCTGGGCGGGGATATCCTCCTTCCGTGCCGTTGTGGAGGCTACTGGAAAAAACAATTACCGGTAAGAGTAATTTTAGTCTTTTATATGTGTAAATGGGGGCGTTACCATTACACCTAGAGGCTCTGCCCTCTCTTTTCCCTGCTGCACCCTCTCCACATTGATTGACAGGGCCTGATGTGATAAGGTTTTCACTGGTCCTGTCAATCAAAGTGGAGAGGGCATGGCATTTGCAGAGAAATCAGTCTCAAGGTGTAACAGTAACGCCCCCATTGCTCCCAAAGGCACATTTACATACATTAACCCCCTAACTGTTTTGCCAGAGTGGAGCTCCAGCAGTGGTAAAAGTAGCTAACTGGTGGCTGCTTTAGATGCTGCTATCTTCTGAATAGTAGCAGCTAGAAACATCCAACTGATCTTGTTTTAAAGCAGGAATTCCAATCTGACAACAATCTATTGAGGACAGAGAAAGATATCACTGATAAAAATTGGGATGCTGTGAATGGAGCTGAAAATTAAAAGTTTGGACAGGTTTTACTCGCGATTATTCCTGACTTGATTTCTCCTCTGTTGCTGTTAGCTGTCATTTTGGTCTTGTATGAAAGCCTGGACTATTAGTTTTCAGACAAGACCAGTTGCGTGTTTCTAGCTGATACCATTCGGGTGATATCACCATCTAAAGTAGCCCTCCCCCCTCCAGTTAGCCACTTTTCACACTGCCCGAGCTGGACTCAGGCAAAACAGGTAGGTCTTTAAAACACCTTCAGCTGCCAAGCGCACATGTCACAGGCCATTTCTGTCGTGCACTAGGCAGCCACATTGCTTCCATCAGTAGATGCAGAGTTCGTACTATCACTGAACTATGTAATTCTGATGTTTATCAGGGATAGGAGCAGTAATTGTGCCATGGCTAGGTGCAGTATGTGACATGTACCAGGCAGCTGGGACTATTGTACTGTCACTAGGTGCAGTATGTGACATGTACCAGGCAGCTGGGACTATTGTACTGTCACTAGGTGCAGTATGTGACATGTACCAGGCAGCTGGGACTATTGTACTGTCACTAGGTGCTGTATGCGACATGTACCAGGCAGCTGGGACTATTGTACTGTCACTAGGTGCTGTATGCGACATGTACCAGGCAGCTGGGACTATTGTACTGTCACTAGGTGCTGTATCTGACATGTACCAGGCAGCTGGGACTATTGTACTGTAACTAGGTGCAGTATCTGACATGTACCAGGCAGCTGGGGCTATTGTACTGTCACTAGGTGCAGTATCTGACATGTACCAGGCAGCTGGGACTATTGTACTGTCACTAGGTGCTGTATGTGACATGTACCAGGCAGCTGGGGCTATTGTACTGTCACTAGGTGCAGTATGTGACATGTACCAGGCAGCTGGGACTATTGTACTGTCACTAGGTGCAGTATGTGACATGTGCCAGGTAGCTGGGACTATTGTACTGTCACTAGGTGCAGTATGTGACATGTACCAGGCAGCTGGGGCTATTGTACTGTCACTAGGTGCAGTATCTGACATGTACCAGGCAGCTGGGACTATTGTACTGTCACTAGGTGCAGTATGTGACATGTACCAGCAGCTGGGACTATTGTACTGTCACTAGGTGCAGTATGTGACATGTGCCAGGTAGCTGGGGCTATTGTACTGTCACTAGGTGCAGTATGTGACATGTACCAGGCAGCTGGGGCTATTGTACTGTCACTAGGTGCAGTATGTGACATGTAGCCAGGCAGCTGGGGCTATTGTACTGTCACTAGGTGCAGTATCTGACATGTACCAGGCAGCTGGGACTATTGTACTGTCACTAGGTGCAGTATCTGACATGTACCAGGCAGCTGGGGCTATTGTACTGTCACTAGGTGCAGTATCTGACATGTACCAGGCAGCTGGGACTATTGTACTGTCACTAGGTGCAGTATCTGACATGTACCAGGCAGCTGGGACTATTGTACTGTCACTAGGTGCAGTATGTGACATGTACCAGGCAGCTGGGGCTATTGTACTGTCACTAGGTGCAGTATCTGACATGTGCCAGGCAGCTGGGCTTTGTACTCACTAGGTGCAGTATCTGAATGTACCGGCAGCTGGGACTATTGTACTGTCACTTCACTAGCGTTGCCAGCTATGTGACATGTACCAGGCAGCTGGGACTATTGTACTGTCACTAGGTGCAGTATCTGACATGTACCAGGCAGCTGGGACTATTGTACTGTCACTAGGTGCAGTATGTGACATGTACCAGGCAGCTGGGACTATTTGTACTGTCACTAGGTGCAGTATCTGACATGTACCAGGCAGCTGGGACTATTGTACTGTCACTAGGTGCAGTATGTGACATGTACCAGGCAGCTGGACTATTGTACTGTCACTAGGTTGCAGTATGTGACATGTGCCAGGTAGCTGGGGCTATTTACTGTCACTAGGTGCAGTATGTGACATGTACCAGGAGCTGGGGCTGTTGTACTGTCACTAGGTGCAGTATGTGACATGTACCAGGCAGCTGGGGCTATTGTACTGTCACTAGGTGCAGTATCTGACATGTACCAGGCAGCTGGGCTATTGTACTGTCACTAGGTGCAGTATGTGACATGTACCAGGCAGCTGGGACTATTGTACTGTCACTAGGTGCAGTATCTGACATGTACCAGGCAGCTGGGACTATTGTACTGTCACTAGGTGCTGTATGTGACATGTACCAGGCAGCTGGGACTATTGTACTGTCACTAGGTGCAGTATCTGACATGTACCAGGCAGCTGGGACTATTGTACTGTCACTAGGTGCAGTATGTGACATGTGCCAGGCAGCTGGGACTATTGTACTGTCACTAGGTGCAGTATCTGACATGTACCAGGCAGCTGGGACTATTGTACTGTCACTAGGTGCAGTATGTGACATGTGCCAGGCAGCTGGGACTATTGTACTGTCACTAGGTGCAGTATCTGACATGTACCAGGCAGCTGGGGCTATTGTACTGTCACTAGGTGCAGTATGTGACATGTGCCAGGCAGCTGGGACTATTGTACTGTCACTAGGTGCAGTATCTGACATGTACCAGGCAGCTGGGACTATTGTACTGTCACTAGGTGCAGTATCTGACATGTACCAGGCAGCTGGGGCTATTGTACTGTCACTAGGTGCAGTATGTGACATGTACCAGGCAGCTGGGACTATTGTACTGTCACTAGGTGCTGTATGTGACATGTACCAGGCAGCTGGGACTATTGTCACTAGGTGCTGTATCTGACAAGCCTAGACAGTCCTTACATGTGCCAGCAACCATATTACCCCCTTCATGGAGGAGTAATGGGGCCATCACTTCCTATCTGCATTGGACACTGACATACCCCCTGTCATTATGCTGAGTGTCTGTGCGATTGCTAGTATGTACAGTCTCTGACCTGCACTAGGCAGTTATATGTCCTCGTCATCAGGCGGAGGAATTGCCTTGTTGCACCTCTCTATTAGGCTACTTTCACACCACCGTTTTTTGCGGATCTGTCATGGATCTGCAAAAACGCTTCCGTTACAATAATACAACCGCATACATCCGTCATTAACGGATCCAGTTGTATTATGTCTTATATAGCCATGACGGAAGCGTCATGAATGCCATTGACTTACATTGTGTGTCAGGACGGATCGTCTTGCTCCACACTCCATCACAGACAGAAAAATGCTGCTTTCAACCAAATGGAACAGGATGCATTTTGGAGCATTCTGTTCCCTTCAGTTCAGTTTTGTCCCCACCGACAATGAATGGGGAAAAAACTGAAGCGTTTTCATCCGCTGTTGAGATCCTATGACTTAAATGTGTGTCCATACCTACCCCTCCTGCCTCTGCTGTCCTCCTGAGGGAGTTTGCCACAGTCCAGGCAATTCTGTAGTTCATCTGCTGGGTTTGCTGTCCAGACTCCCTGGACAATCTCCCTTCTTCTAATGTTTTTAATGTGCCCTTCAATCTGCGTCATCCCGCAGTTCACCACTGTGCACTTTTCAGTGCAACTCTCCTGTCTGTGGAGGTCCACTTGGACACTGGTCCCTCAAAGGAGAGCGCTGGTCCCATACAGGATCCCTTTTCCCCTGGGTCCTTTCAGAGAGTGAAAGCAAGAAGCACGTTCTTTCTCCTGTTCCATTTATTCCAGATTTCTAGATCCTAGAGTTTTTACCGATTCTTTCCCCCCAGCAGGTGGACTCCTCCCTGTGGGCAAGACCATTTCAGTAACTTTACTTCTCTCGGCATCTGGACTGCAGACTTGATCTTGGGTTGATACCCTGGTCTCTTGATTTGAAGTTGCTGTCCTTGCGGCTCTCATTCATCCTAGGACGTGCCCTGTGTTCTGTCTGTTACACCTCCAGACCTTTGTCCCTTTCATCCTTCTTCAGGTTCAGGGCTACTATCGTTTGAGTATTAGGAAGGCCTTGTGATAAGCATAGCTCAGTAAGGCTAGGTTCACATCTGTGGTTCTGTCTCTGGCAGTCTGTTCCAGCGGAGGAACAGACTACTGAGGTTCACCGTATATGCCCAGCCGGATACCACCGTGCACCGTCAGATCCCCATTCACTGTAATAGGATCCGGCTGCTTATGTGCCTGCTTTAGGCGGACTAAAATGCTGCATGGCCCGACATGTATGCCGGATACAGTGAATTCCATCAATCTGTTTGCCTGACGGGACAGACTGCCAGAATTAAGGACACAGATGTGAACCCAGTCAAAGGCTTATCCTTGTCCTCTCCTTCCTGGGGCATTGGTGGTATATCCGCTATACAGATGTGTCAGACCACTGCCTGTCATTTTTGTCCACATATTTTCTTTCTTATTGGATGCTCCCCTCAGCATCCTTAGATGCTAGGTCCAGCCTGGTTACTGGTTTCTGCAGACAGCTTTACTGATTATGCTATAGTTTTTTTATTTAGTTTGTTTCCTCCCTCCCTCTGGGACTGCTTTGAATGTCCCATGGTCTTCTGTGTCCCCCCTGACGTGAGTGATATTTTTTTATTTTTTTTACTCACCTGTAAAATCCTTTTCTCACTATTTTAATTAGGGCACACAGCTTCCACCCACTTTTCGTGGTTCTGATCCATCTGCATACAGTTTACTTTCTGTTGGCTTCTCCTGGCTCCTCCTCCTGCTTGTGTACAAATTGATTAGCGCAGTGTCTGCAGGGGGCGTGGCTGGTGGGAGGAGCTAACACTTTTCCCGCTTAGTGTTGCCTCCACTTGGCAGCAGATATACCCAAGGTCCTGCAATGAATGTAGAGAAAAAAGGATTTTCAGGTGAGTACAAAAGTGCTATTATCGTCTTACTTTTCCTACCCAACTACATTACTAGTATCACATCTGCATTAGTAATGTCCTGATGTAAATGTTCATCTTCTATCTGCAAAAATATAAGAATGTATAAAATCAGTTGTATAAGAAAATGTGAATTGTGTAGACATGCTTTTATCAGTGTGAATAACAGAAGCAGGTTAGTTAAGTCTGGATAGATCGAGCGTTCCTCAGCTAGGAAGATGCCTGTAGATGTTGCCTGGTTAATATGTTCTTTTCTATTGTGTTTGCTGTTGTTTCAGTACATGGTTGCCTCATTGTATGCGGCTCTCCAGAAGGAAACCCAGGACTCCATCCATCCCCAGCAGCACATGTTAACACAGCCCCCGAGTACAGAGTCTGAGGGTGGGGGGAGCAGCAGTGATGAGATCCAAGAGAAGCGGCCTCGCTTAAGTTTAACAGCAAAATCACAGAAGAAGCCCAGCCAGCCCGCACCGTAATTATCACATTTATTTTATTCTCAGTTGGCTGTGCTGTTAAAGGGGTTGTCCAAGTTATGGAAAAAAAAATATAGCACTGTAAATCTGATGGGCAGCAATATATAACTAAGTTCAGCAAGTTTTAGGCAAAAAAAAATCTCTATTTCCTCATTTTCCTGGTTCTCTTCTGGCCTTTGTTTACATGCAGTAATAACAATCTCTGCCCCTCCCCCCTTCTCTGCAAAGTCAGTGAATATAAGTGCTGTGAGTACATGTCTGCCTGCTGGGATACTCAGCAGCATGTTTGTGTAGGACTACAAATCCCAGCTGTACAATGACACTGCTTATACACACAGGAAATTCTCCCTACCTGTTCTTGTAGAATTCCTCTATAGCTCCTTGCCCAGCATTTGTCTCCTCTCACTGCTGCAGCTACTGTTTGTTGTAAAGCCTTGAGCCCTCAGTGTGTTCTGGCTGAAGGGTTTAATGTTTTATCTGAAGGAATCCAGGGAGAGAGCAGATAGCAGGAGCCCGGCAAAGAAAGGGGGCGTGGCCAGTGACGTCTCGTGTACAGACTGTTATCTGAACTCAGAGGCTTGTGAACGAAACATCACAGAGCAGAGAGATAAGGTGACATCACAGGTCATGTGACCCTCAGTCAACTCTGAGAAACCAGCAGCTTTAGAAACACAAAGTATATGGGAAAGTTGTTATACCTGACAAGTTAGAAACATATAAAGAACAAAAAAATAACTCGGACAACCCCTTTAAAGCAGATTAGTTGTTAACACATGGCGGTCCAAATCGATAAAACCACGTGCCTCCCACTAACAATAGGTAACCATCAGGTGCCCCACATTAACCCCATGTAACCCGTTATATTATTGTTGTGGGAGTATACCAGGTTATGTTTTAGCAGGATGTTATTTTCTGTGACGTGGTATAAATGTAATGAGGATGGACATCCATATACCTCCTCACATAATGGGCAACATGGGATTAATGTGAGGTACATGATGGGATATTTACTGTTAATATGAGGCACGAGGAGGTTCAAATTGATAAAATCCACGTGCATCACATTACTAGTTAGTAACCCTATCATGTACCTCCTCACTTAATAGGCAACATGGGGTAAATGTGAGGTACCTGATGGGGTTAATTACTATTAAAAGGATTTTTCAAAATTTTAGTACTGATGACTAATCCTCAGGATAGGTAATCAGTATCTGATCGGTGGGGGTCTGACAGTCAGCTGTTAGAAGAGGTCGGGAGCCCTCAGTGGGCGCCGTGGCCTCTTTCTAGGCCATGTGACGTCGCTGCAATACCAAGCACAGCCACTATACTGTGTACGGCGCTGTGCTTTGAAAGCTGTCGGGAGCCTGAATCTCTCACCAGAGCTTGGATGAGCGCAGCAGCTTCCTGAAGCCGCTGATCGCCAGGGGTGTCGGGACCTGTGCTGATCTGAGGATAGGTCATCATTGTCATTTCACAGATAACTCCTTTAAAGGGGTTGTCTCATCTCACTGTTACTAGGCGAGATGAGACACCGTTTCCGACCACCTCCCGGCCAGGAAACACTCTCATTGCCGTGCATGAAAGCTTCAGAAACAGCATAGCACAGAAAGCTATGGTGTTTCTGTGTTAGGGAAACACCATAGCTTTCTGTGCTACGCTACGTCGGAGCGCTCTGCTGTTTCCCGGCCAGGAGGTGGTCGGAAACGGTGTCTCATCTCGCCTAGTAACAGCGAGATGAGACAACCCCTTTAAGTCACACCCCCCTGAGTGCTGTGATGGCCTGACGTAGATGTAAGTAATGCTCCTTGCCATGCGAAAAGTCCAAACACAGAAGAGGTTATATCACCAGGACAGAAAGTAGAATACATGAAATTACTTCAATCCAGAAAACTATCTACCGTATTTTTCGCCCTATAAGACGCACTTTCCCCCCCCCAAAAGTAGGGGGGAAAATGCGGTGCGTCTTATAGGGCGAATACAAGTGAGCGCTTCCATAAGGAAGCGCTCACTTGTACATAGGGACCCCCATCAGACCTCAGATCAGCCCACCCAGCCACTTATAATAATCTTACTGCAGCGTCAGCGTCAGGTCATAGTGCGCGCCGGCAGGGAAGAGAGCGGAGCGCGGACATGTAAGTAAGATTATTATAAGTGGCTGGGTGGGCTGATCTGAGGTCTGATGGGGGCACAAGACGCTGATCTGAGGTCTGATGGGGGCACAAGACGCTGATCTGAGGTCTGATGGGGGCACAAGACGCTGATCTGAGGTCTGATGGGGGTACAAGACGCTGATCTGAGGTCTGATGGGGGCACAAGATGCTGATCTGAGGTCTGATGGGGGCACAAGATGCTGATCTGAGGTCTGATGGGGCACAATACGCTGATCTGAGGTCTGATGGGGGCACCTTCTGCTGATCTGAGGTGTGATGGGGGCACCTTCTGCTGATCTGAGGTCTGATGGGGGCACAATATGCTGATCTGAGGTCTGATGGGGCACAATACGCTGATCTGAGGTCTGATGGGGGGCACAATACGCTGATCTGAGGTCTGATGGGGGCACCTTCTGCTGATCTGAGGTGTGATGGGGGCACAATATGCTGATCTGAGGTCTGATGGGGGCACAATATGCTGATCTGAGGTCTGATGGGGGCACAATATGCTGATCTGAGGTCTGATGGGGGCACCTTCTGCTGATCTGAGGTCTGATGGAGGGCACATACTGTTGATCTGAGGTCTGATGGGGGCACAGTGGGCTGATCTGATGGTGGGCGCACAGTGAGATGGTATGGGGGCACAGGGGGCTGATATGGGTCCATAGTGGGCTGATCTGAGGTCTGTTGGGGGTCTGACATGGAGGGCTGATATGGGGGTCTGATGTGATGTCCTGAAATTTATGGGCAGTCTGATAAGAGGATCTGATGAAAAATATTTTTTTATTATTTTCCTACTCTAAAACCAAGGTGCGTCTTATGGGCCGATGTGTCTTATAGGGCGCAAAATACAGTACATAGAATATTCACATATAGTTTAGTATGTGATATAAAAATTGTTGTCTACAAAGCCTTTGTTTCTGTAATTACTTTTACTGTGCCGTTTTCCGATAACAGGCCTGTGCCAGTAGTTATGAAGTCCAAGCTTGCAATCTGGAGAGAAATAAACCAAAAGTTTTTGTCGCTCTTGCACACACTGGAAGGAGAAGACTTAGCTGAAGATGGAGTCATTTGTCCCCTGGAAGGTGTCACCATTACAATGCATTTGGCTGCTGTTTGCACAGCTCACATTTCTACCAATGATTCTGTCACGTAAGTACAATGTTTATTGCAAAGAAAGGTGTAAATGCAGATTCATTTAACTGAAGTATGGAATGCTTTACTGTCCCCACTATCAGGCGGGAATGGGATTCTCTGACAGCAGTAGAGTTTTTCAATTGCTTTTGACTGCTGCTTTTGCCGATTGGCAAAAAAATATATATTGAGAGGTACATGTTTGTCTTTGAGCGTAATTAAATATGCTTTCCTATATAGTTCAAGGGGTTAACCAACTTATGAAGAAAATTTAACGATAGCTGCAAAGTTTACAGTACAGAAAAAGAAACTGTACTCGCCTCTTCTTTCCCCCGGTGAAGAAGGCGCATGGAGTAAAGAAGAGTTGAGCACTGCTTTTTTTAACATTTGCAGCTATTTGTAATTTTTTTTTATACATTGTAAAGGAAAAATGTGTACCGGTCAGTTGTATGCTAAAAGAAGAGACGTATGTTTTATTAATGTAAGCAGAAGATGAATCGCTGACCAGCTCACCACACCAACACCATAGTCATTATAAACAGGGAGTCCAGACGGTGAAGAAAATGGAATCCAGCACAGAGTACAATTCTTTATTGATCACTTAAAATCCATAAAGTGGATGTAAAAATTGATGCATTTTCGGACGAACGCATGCCGTCCTTCATCATGGCATTTCAATCGATGCGCAAACATCCCCCCCCCCATCTAATTTCATCAATTGAACTCAAAAGACACATATTAAAATATCCAGGAAGCCATGGCACAATATTTGCATTATATAAAGAACAGATACTGTCTAATAAAAATCAGCGATATCTGATCTCAAGTTTAATCCTCTGGACATAGAAGTATCCAATTTAAGAATCCAATGAAATTTGTTGCTCTAACCTTCCGCACGTGGAGGTCTAGTAACTTGGATACTCGCATGCCCAGAGGATTACATGTGGGATCAGATATTGCTTATTTTTATTAGACAGTATCTGTTTTTCATATAATGCAAATATTGTGTCATGCCTTCCTGGATATTTTAATGTGTCTTTTTCCATGTAATAAAGTTTAAATTGGGTTCTTTGAATAATCTGATGAAATTATATGGGGGGGTTTCCAATCGATTGAATTCACCTGGGCCTTTTCTTTTAAATATGTTGTCTGCACATTGTATGAAATGCCATGATAAAGGACGAGATTTACATGTAGCTTTTTACATACACTTGTTTTATTGGATGCTGTGCTCGTTTCCATGTTGGGTTAATGCAGTATATCTCCTGTTGGTGTACACCTCATGAAGTGCGTTTGGCATATGTGACAAATACATATCTTGTGATGTGAACAGAGCCTTAGATTTTATATTTACAGTATTTTTTTTACTTATTGTCTTTACAGTTTGTTTCAAAAGACATCCGACCTGCCCGGGATGTCTAGTATCCAACCTAGAGATGGAAGAGCCCAGCTTTCCTGGATTGGGCCGGAAGAGATTGTGAGAGCACTGAATATCTGCAGGAAGCTTCTTAATGCAGGATTCCACTGCACAGATGCCATGCTGAAGAAGATGGTCAAGATATTTGATGCTTTGATTTACATACATGGTGAGGCATTGTGATATCATATCCCATGTAGCCATCATTGGAATCTCCATTTACATGCTTGTACTTGGTGACACAGTGCACTTACTGACAGTAGTGTAAATTACCATAACCAATACAAAGCAACACAGAACTTTTTCTGTTAAATTTCACTTCTCAGGTACTATTGCTGATCACAGTTTTAGATGAGGGACATGTCTATAAGGATGTACCTTTGGTATAAGTCATCCTTAAAGGGGTTCTGCAGTTCTGTAAAACTGCTGATCTATCCTCTGGATAGATCATCAGCCTCTGATTGGCGGCGGTCTGTCACCCGGGACCCCCGTCGATCAGCTGTTTTAGAAGGCAGCGGCGCTGCAGGAGCGCCACAGCCTTCTCAGTTTACCGCAGGCCAGTGACGTCACAACTAGTATCACTGGCCTGGGCGGGGCTAAGCTCTGTTCACTTGAATGGAGCTTAGCCCCGCCCAGGCCAGTGATAGTAGTCGTAACATCACTGGCCTGCGGTAAACACAGCGCCGCTGCCTTCTCAAACAGCTGATTGGCGGGGGTCCCAGGTGTCGGACCGCCGCCGATCAGAGGCTGATGATCTATCCAGAGGAAAGATCATCAGTTTTACAGAACTGCAGAACCCCTTTAATGTTTCTGTGTATGCAATATTAAACCACTTATTCAAATCTATTTTGCTTTCAGTAAAAAATCGATTACCTGATCAAATTCTGGTGGATTTGTGTGGACTGCTGTCATTGCCATGGATTCACAGTCATTCAAGCCATGCCTCCTTTAAGGTGGCCACATTTGACCCTTCCCTTTTAGCACTAAGTCATAGGATCCATGAGGAAGTCTGTAAGTAACACGGTCCTTCTTATCATTCTTGTATTGAATATTGCAAAGAATGAATATTAATATGACTGGGTAAAAGTTGAAGGCGCTCTTAGAAACCACATGGTCTTTGCTCCTGCAGCCTGCTACCACGTTTCAGTCCTGAGCAGTGCTGTACCGGGAATAATCCTCCGGGTTCTGCAGTACAGGTCCGGGGTGGGTCATGACAGTTGCTGAATGTTTGACAGATTACTGATTGGTTACGTGGTCTGTGTGCTCTCTACTTACGTGGCTTCTCCTCTGTTTTATGCAGCACCCGTAATTCAGTCCCAGTGTGTCTTTCTTCTGTCACTTTTTCCCAAGCACATAATGCCTGACTGGAGGTCGGCGGTTTACCAGTGGTCATTAGGAAACCAGCATGAAATTGTACGTGCCTTCTGCATTAAAGGATTTCCCATACTGAAACAGCACTTTAACCAAGAGGCGAATAGTCCAGTTCCCAAAGTTTTGCTGTAAGTACAGTAGTAAGAGATGTACACCAGCACTCCAACTGTCTCCTTTCTTAGACAGATCTTAATAAATGTAGACCTTTGATTTGACTTTGAGACCTTCATAATACAGACATCCCACTGATTTCAATGGGCCACGTTTCCCCTGTAATAGCAGCGGAATTGAACTCTTACTGTAATGTTCTCCAGCAGATTACAGCAGATTGTCCAAAGATGGAGAATAGAGATGAGCGAATTTCATATTTTGAAATTTGTTCACGCTTCGTTTGGTGGTGAAAGGTGAATTGCATTATGGATTCCATTACCACGGACCATAACGCAATTCTATGACTGAATGCTTGACTCCCCGCATAACGGAAACGGGACGGATCCGTTATGCAGTCCATAGACGGACTGAATAACGGAATGCCTCTAAAGGTATTCCGTTATGCATGCCGTCATAGAATTGCGGTATGGTCCGTGGTAACGAAATCCATAATGCAATTCACCTTTTACCACCAAACGAAGCGGAAACGAATTTCACAACATGAAATTCGCTCATCTCTAATGGAGAACCTTTGAAACAGCTAGACTCGGATATACTATTTCACATCACTTTAGTTTATGCATATGATCACGTTTGCTATGGTGCTCAGTATTTTAATCTTTCACATTAAACTATGGGAACACAGACATATTGCTTTGGATAGAGTGGGAATAAGCAGGCTCAGCTACACTGTGCACTTTATATAATACTTGATACCTATTGAGAATTGGAAAGAATGAGCCGTTATAATATGGCGTCGGATTTATTTCTCCATTTCCATTTTATTTCTTGTTTTGTAGGGAACACTTGAATGACAACTCGAAGCTTGTAAGGAAGGAGCTCGCCCAAGCGATGACCAAGTTAGCTTGTGGTATTACTGTAGGATTTGCGCTGCAGGATTCAGGGAAAGCGCCTGCTACAGACTGTGATCTGCTCTGCTGCAGCTTGAGACTGAACCTAATTCCTGCCTCTGACTCTTCCACCATTAGTGCTTCTTTTTTTAAGCCTTTTCTTTTTCTGCTGGACAGAAGCATGCCGAGCTGTGTGAAAATGGGTAAGTTCTATATCTGTGGCGTGCCTGCCTGCATGATATATTAGTTCAAGTGTAAAAGCATCTTTGATCTGTTCTAACAAAAGAATTGTTATTCTAGCCTTCATAGAAAATATTCCTGACTTGTTCACACATCTAAATGTCCAGAGAGATGAAAAGGATTTGAGGGCTATGGTTGAAGCATTATTGAACCTGATGGAAGATCCAGATAAGGATGTCAGAATAGCATTCAGCGGAAACATTAGATATATCTTGGAGTCAATAAATTGTGAAGAAGGAAGGTTAAATGAGGTAGGGAAGTTTAACTTTTGCCTTAAAAATGGTGTAAAATAATTCCAAAGAGGGAATGATGTCCATAGATGTGCATTAAGGGCACTCATTGTTATGTCATGTAAGTTTACATTTTTAGAATTAGGCCTCATGCACACAAACATATTTTCCTTCAGTGTCCGGTCCATTTTTAAGCGGATCGTATATGGAACCATTCATTTTAATGGGTCTGAAAAAAAAAAACGGAAGTTACTCTGTGTGTATTCCATGTCCGTGTGTCCATTCCGCAAAAGAATAAAACATGTCCTATTATTGTCCACATCACGGATAAGGATAGGACTGTTGTATTAGAGGCCAGCTGTTGTGTTCCGCAAAATACGGAATGCACACAGACGTCATCCGTATTTTTTGCGGATCCGTTTATTGCGGACCACAAAATACATATGGTCGTGTGCATGAGGCCTTAATCTGTTTTCCCTTAGTCCCATCAACAGCACAATAATGAGATATTCCTTTGCCTATGCAATAGTGAGGCAGATGTAATTTTTAATTATTTAAATTGAACACTTACCGTATTTTTCGCTTTATAAGACGCACCTGATGATAAGACGCACCTAGGTTTTTGTGAAGGAAATTAAGAAAATAAAATATTTTGAACCAAATGGTGTGCTTTTGGTGGGTTTGAACTAATGGGGGATCTGTGGATGTCACTGTTATGGGGGATCTGTGGAGGACACTGTTATGGGGGATCTGTGGAGGACACTGTTATGGGGGATCTGTGGATGTCACTGTTATGGGGGATCTGTGGATGTCACTGTTATGGGGGATCTGTGGAGGACACTGTTATGGGGGATCTGTGGAGGACACTGTTATGGGGGATCTGTGGAGGACACTGTTATGGGGGATCTGTGGAGGACACTGTTATGGGGGATCTGTGGAGGACACTGTTATGGGGGATCTGTGGAGGACACTGTTATGGGGGATCTGTGGATGTCACTGTTATGGGGGATCTGTGGATGTCACTGTTATGGGGGATCTGTGGAGGACACTGTTATGGGGGATCTGTGGAGGACACTGTTATGGGGGATCTGTGGAGGACACACTGTTATGGGGGATCTGTGGAGGACACACTGTTATGGGGGATCTGTGGAGGACACACTGTTATGGGGGATCTGTGGATGACACTGTTATGGGGGATCTGTGGAGGACACTTATTGGGGATTTGTGGATGACACACTGTTATGGGGGGATCTGACCCCATTACATTGGGCCCCAGTTATTAGAGCCATTGCTTCTAAAGTGTATGAATCTCCCCTAGCAGGGCTGCTTTGCTAAACTACCATAGCTTTAATCACTTTTCAGTACTCACTATGCAGGCAGGCCGGCAGCTCAGGTCCCTCACTCAGTAACGCTATGGCCCCGCCCACTGAATTAATGAAGTGGGCAGGTCCAGAGCCGGAGTGTGACTGAGTGAGGGACCTGCGCTGCCGGCCTGCTTGCTGCCTGCATTCATTCATAGTGAGTACTGAAAAGTGATTAAATCTATTGTAGTTTAGCAAAGCAGCCCTGCTAGAGGAGATTCATACACTTTAGAAGCGATGGCTGCTGTGAAGGGGGCCCGGCTTAATGAGCTTCAGTGACTGCGCTGGGCCCCACTTTACATCTGGCACATCGCAGGCAGCACAGTGCGGCCATGTAATACTGCTCTATTCGGTTTATAAGACGCACAGCCACTTTCGCCCCACTTTGGGAGGAAAAAAAGTGCGTCTTATAAAGCGAAAAATACGGTAATTACCTCCAGCCTTCTGAGCCTATAAATGGACATCTAGCCCTTCCCACCATATCTTGACCGCCGATACATGTTTTTACGGCGGCCTACAAGAAGAGCTGAACGGGTCTTCCGTTCAGCGGAGAGCATGAATTCAGCTGTCATATGAGACTCGGGCTCCTGTTCTAGCACCCTAGATCGGCAGAAGCGCTGATCTGGGCCATTTAACCCCTAACATGCCATAGTGAGTAGCAACCTTGGCATCTAAGTGAGTTAAAGGGAGGGGCACCTTCTGTCAGCCATCGGTACCCTGCGAGTGAGATTGCGGCTTGCCAGTGTCTGTAAATGGCAGCCGGGGGTCCAATGAAGATGTATATGCCGTATTAGACTGTGCTGTAGGTGCGGTCTAATAGAGTGCTTTTCAGAGTCGTCATGAGAGCATAGTACACTGCACTACATAAGTTAAAGTCTCCTTCGGGAACTAATAAGTGGTTTTAAATATTAAACTTTTATTAAAATCTCCTACAATTATCAATACATTTATCACATAATGTATTCCACACGGTGAATGCCATAACATTTTTTTTTTTGCTTTTCTGCCACCAAAAAAAAAACCAAAACAGAATTAAAAGTCAAAATGATACCTCTTTTTTTTTTAAGGGTTTTATTGTTTTATATAAACCTATATGTATTTGGTGTCCTCGTATTGGTACTGAGGTGACATGTCCCCAAGTGTCTCGTGATCCAACAGTGATTTGCTGCTTGTGGAAATGTCACCAATGTGTCCATGGAAGCTGGCTTGTGGACAGGAAGATCCCTGTGGTGCAGAGCTGGAGTGAGTTTTTTCAATGGGTGCCACACACTACAGGGGCTTATTAAAAAAGGACATATTCTAGGAAAACCACTTTGATAAGTAGTGATGTGGGACCTCTTCCAGAGGTGCGACACCCAGGAAATGGCAGGAGATGTCTGTCCAGCCAGTCACTGGTCGCAGCATTGACCGCCTCAGCCAGTGATTGGTTGAACAGGCTTTTTCTGTGTGTTGAGCCAATACTAGAAAGTGGAGACCAGCAAGGACCAATTTTATCCCACTGGACAACCCCTTTAAATTGATTAACTAAAAATTCCAACTAGTCCATGGGGTCAGAAATCCCACATTACTATGTGGCTGGTAGGACATAGGGGAATGTTACTATTAGAATTTACTGATATTTTGTAACATGACCATTTCTTGTATTTTCTGCTCTTACAATGCAGCTGTTAGTTGGTAGAATAAAGAAGGCATACACCAATGCTAAGCTGGCTAGAGATAATGACATGAAAGACACACTCATACTCACAACTGGAGACATTGGACGGTAAGTTCCATAAATTGTGACCTTTGCGTTAATTTGTGTCTAATACATGATGGTTATCAATCACCTGAAGTATATGTACTAAAAACACTTAAAATGTTGTTTAGCACTTATCTGTCTTATGACTTTCAGAGCTGCTAAAGGAGACCTGGTGCCATTTGCCCTTTTGCATTTATTGCATTGTCTATTGTCCAAATCTACATCAGTAGCTGGAGCTTCTTACACTGAAATCCGATCGCTGGCAGCAGCTAAATCTATGCGGGTGCAGGAGTTTTTCAGCCAGTACAAGAAACCTATATGCAAGGTGAGAGTGTGTCCTTAAACCGCAGTAAGTAGTAAATTAACAGTAAGGGGCCTTTTGCATGGGCTGAGGATCGGGCTGAAAACAAATAATAATGCACTAACACAATAGACGCAAACATTACATATAGACTAAGCCTTCATTCTGATATAATAAAATCTTAGACTCTTTCCAAATATATTTTGGGCAAAACACATCTGTGCCCGCCTACCAGCGCCAAAGTGGTCTCAGGTCAGGCAGGTCCTACGCTAAACCTACCTATGATGTCGGGCATCTATGTCCAGGAGCACAGACCCTGCACATATAGTGTGCTGCTCCTAGTCACCTCTACGTGCATCCAGCAACCAATGAGAGGAGGAGCAAACACACCTATATGTACCATCTAATCAAGGAGGCCTGTTTGATGGGAAGGGCAAAAGTGCACAGGAATGCTACTCCCAAGATAATATAGGAGCACATTCACACCTGAAGGTGCCACTCCCTCAAGCATAAGCTACATACTAAACCTAAATCACAGAAAAAAAGATAAAAAACTAAGATAAAAACATCCTGCATGATACGATAAATATGTGGATGTCCATGGCTACATTTATGAAAAAAAATCTCAAAAAACAAATAATAATTCTCTGACACAATAGATATAATAAATTCTGAGAGGAGGAGAAGCAAGCACAGCTATATGTACCACCCTAATCTAGGCGGCCTGTTTGCTGGGAGGGGCAAAACTGCACAAGAATGCTACTCCCAGGATCAAATAGGAGCGCATTCACACCTGATTGGAGTCGGGAAGGAATTTTTTGCCCTAAAGTGAAGAAAATTGGCTTCTACCTCACAGGGGTTTTTTGCCTTCCTCTGGATCAACTTATAGGAAAACAGGCTGAACTGGATGGACAGATGTCTTTTTTCGGCCTTATAAACTATGTTACACCTGAAGGTGTGGAACGAACATTCCCACAAACACTTTCAACGATAATCGTGTCTTGTAAATGTGCTGCCAAATATCCAAAATACTGGCAAAATTCTACTTCGTTGGGTGACTCTATTGTTTATGCGGCACATAAAATCATTGTTTTATCTCTCTGTGTAAACACAGTTGTGCTGCCAACAAAGAGTTAATCTGTGGGGCGATCATTCATCCACAGAGGGGATGAATGCTGCATGTGACTGCAGTGCACACATGTAGCCACCGATCGGGAATGAATGGTCCCTACACAGTCTGACACTATCCAATCAGTGCTGCCAGTGTCAGATGGTGTCGGGACACCCCCAACCGGTAGTGCCCATCTAAACCTTCACTGCAAACTGTAAGTAATTCATAACTTCTAGCAGGAATAATAGGGGAACGGTACATCATAAAGTCATAAGAATAGATGCTCCATAGTTGTTGTTACAAGGGGGATCCAAGTAGTTCCTAAAACAAATATGGGAGCGGAGACGGGTCCATTTTAAATAAAATGTTATTAGAAGACAACAAAATAGTAATGAGCTACATATATGTAGTAAATTCTAACTTCTCCTCAAGTTTCTTGTAGAGTCGCTGCACACAAGCCAGCAGCTTCTACTGTCCGGCACACCAGAGCGCAGCAGCGGCATGCAGAAGCAGGGGGCAGAACATCACAGGGAAGCAGCCTTGGAAATCCTGTCTGAAATTGCCAGTGTATTTGATTTTCCGGATCTGAGCCGCTTTTTAACAGTGAGCAGTATTTTCTTCCTACGCTTTTTATCGTTATTCCTGTCTTTTTTTGGCATTCACATGCTTTTAATAAATATACAATTGATCTGAATAGTACAGGAAATATTAAGTATTTGTGAATTTCACCAGTATTTTTTCCATTCTTTAAACAGAAGACATTGCAGCTTTTGCTTCCATATCTTGCGGCCAAGGCGAGTCCTGTCGCCTCTGCTTTGATCAGAACAATTGCCAAGCAGCTGAATGCTAATCGCAGGGAGATCTTGATCAATAACTTCAAGTACATATTCTCTCACCTTGTCTGTTCCTGCACCAAGGACGAACTTGAAAAGTCACTTCACTATCTGAAGGTATATGGCGTCATTTTAGGTGAATTTTATACACTACTTGAGATCTTCCAGCCGAGACACTTTTTGGCTTACCAAATCTCTGGTCCCGATCGCAGCTCTGCAGTGGGGGCTGATGACTAATGTTTCTACCATGAATTTCTGGCCCTCTCCATAGGTATCTAAGGAGAGTGGTGGAATTTGGGCAAGTAGGACACTACATGTGTCTGTGTGAGAATACAGTTAGTTGGTCTTCTTGCAGACTTCACTACATGTGGATTTTTCCCCATTTCCTTTTGCTCTATGATTTCATTGATGCAACGCACTCTTCCGAGGATCAAATCTAAAAACAATGACTGAAATGTATCAATGTTCATGTTTCATTTAACAATTTTGTTAATCCTTGTCCACACAGAATGAGACAGAAATCGAGCTTGGCAGTTTGCTTAGACAGGATTACCAGGGACTGCACAATGAGTTGCTGCTGCGGCTTGGGGAGCATTACCAGCAGGTGTTCAATGGACTGTCGATTTTGGCTTCCTTTGCATCCAGTGATGATCCTTACCAGGGGCCCAGAAACATTACTAAACCTGAGACTATGGTGAGCTAATACTAGAGTCCAGCAATAGAAGATTCTGAAAAATCTATAGTATCTATAAGACACTAAAAGCTGCATTATTTTCCAGGCTGATTATCTGCAACCCAAGCTACTAGGGATTCTGGCTTTCTTTAATATGCTTTTATTGAGCTCCAGTATTGGGGTTGAAGACAAAAAGATGGTAAGTCATTATCTTGTAATTAAAGAGGACCTTTCATCACTTTTTGAAATACAAACTAAAGGATCTACCTTATAGGGCGGCCCCCACTGATGCCCTCTCTGTTTTTTTTTTTTTTTTCCAAAAGAGCCCCCCGTTCGTCCACAGGACCCCCCGTTGTATGTGGCGCGGATTATGTTAATTATTAGTATCGGAACAGGGAGGAGGAGACTCCCTGTTCCTCAGTGGGCGTTTCCTTCTCCCTGGCTTTGAGTGCGATCCAATCAGAGCGGACCGCTCACAGCCGGGGAGAAGGAGCTCAAGTTCTCGCGAGATTCCCGCTCCAGAAGCACGCAAGAACTTGAGCTCCTTCTCCCCGTCTGTGAGCGGTCCGCTCTGATTGGATCGCGCTCAAAGCCAGGGAGAAGGAAACGCCCAATGAGGAACAGGGAGTCTCCTCCTCCCTGTTCCGATACTAATAATTAACATAATCCGCGCCACATACAACGGGGGGTCCTGTGGACGAACGGGGGGCTCTTTTGGAAAAAAAAAAAACAGAGAGGGCATCAGTGGGGGCCGCCCTATAAGGTAGATCCTTTAGTTTGTATTTCAAAAAGTGATGAAAGGTCCTCTTTAAAATGTGTTTTCTCACAAAAAACATAATTGCTACCTATGTACAGGATAAGCTGGTAAATGTTACATCATCAGGGAGACCATCTCTGGGACCGCCATTGATTGTTAGTATGGTGGTACATACACCAGAATAGAATAGCTCCAACTAAGTAACTGCTGTGTATAACAAATTAGAACCTCCACACCAAGGAATTATACAAAAATACACAGCACGTAATCCAAATGTATATTTTATTAATTTCATATCAAATGGCATTTAACAATTAGTAGCATATAGAAAAGAAAAGAACCAGAATAGATGTGTCCTATACCAAGAAAGAATCCTATTAATGGACTTGGCGCTGATATGTGGTATACCTCCCCACCATTAAAAGGGATTAAATAAGTATTCAAAATTGCATAGTTCAAACCCTTCCATACAGGAATACATTGGGGGAACAGTCAGAAAAGTGCCTAGTGCAATATATACTATACAAAGTTCATCAGGAAATACATAATAAAAGTAATACCGACCAGTGTGGCTCAGACCCCCCCATGCGCGTTTCACATGTCACTTCCTCAGGGGATGAATAATGTGTGCTCACCAGCTATATATACCCTACTAATCACTGTATGGTGGTACATAGTCTGCGGCCACTACCCTGCACTGGGGGATGTCTCATTTCAGTAAGTGACATGTATCATGTAGAGAAAGGTAATACAAGGCAATTACTAATGTATTGGGATTGTCCATATTGCTTCCTTTGCTGGCTGGATTCATTTTTCCATCACATATTGGGAGTCTGATCTGAGACCTATTTGGGGGTCTGATTAAAGGGGTTGTCTCACCTCACCATGTGACTTTTATGATGTGTAAAACGTTAATATAAGTCACTTACTAATTAACTTTATTTTTCAATAATGCCTCCTGTACTTGGTATCTTCAGTTTTGCTTCCTTTTATACCATGCTTGTTTCTAGGGGCTACGGCCACCATCACAATGCAGCAGAGGTGGCCGCGCAAGCGCGATAAACCGAGAGAATGCCGGCCTTTATGGTGGCCGGGATACGGGAGCGAGCGCGCATACACTTGCGTGCATCCACAGTAACTCCCATCCCCAGCTACCTCATATCTCCTTCAGCAGATGATGCCGTCCCGGCCACCTCTCTCCTCTGAGGCTGTTACTAAATCATAGCAGCCTTGGGAGCGCACACACAAGGGGCAGGATTACAGTGTCTCAGTGCCCCTTGCCTGTGCTGCCAGTCATACTTGCAGGCAACACCCCCTAGAGAGCCGAAAGTCCTGGCGTCAAGCGCTGAAGTGAGGAGGTGAGACAACCCCTTTAATATTGGGAGTCTGATCTGAGAACTGTTTGGAGGTCTGAACTGAGGTCTGATTAACATTGAGAGTCTGAGCTGGGGATTTATTAACATTAGGGGTTTGATCTAAGGTTTGGTCAAAAATATTTTTTCTTATTTTCCTCTTCTAAATCGTAGGTGCGTCTTATAGGGCGAAAAATATGGTGTATAGTTACAGAAACAATTAAGTGCTATGTTAATCTTCAGTAAGACAATACAGCATATATATATTCTAAAAGATGATCTATAAAATGATGTGCAAATGGTTTAAATGCAGTGTTGTGTCTCACTAATGGAGTCTCTGTAAGCCAGCATGGAATGCAGTCAAATGGCCCTGCTCCTGCCTGTGTCCTGTACTCTGAACACTTGACTACCTACCCCCTCCTTGTAGTAATAGACCTTGTACAGTGCCTTTCGAAAGTATTTGGCCCCCTGGAACTTTTCAACATTTTGCCACATTTCAGGCTTCAAACAAAAAGATGTAACATTTTAAATTTTTGGTGAAGAATCAACAACAAGTGGGTCACAATTGTGAAGTGGAACGAAATTTATTGGATCATTTAAACTTTTTTTGTAATAATAAAACTGAAAAGTGGGGCGTGCAAAATTATTTGGCCCCCTTGCATTAATACTTTGTTGCGCCACCTTTTGCTGCGATTACAGCTGCAAGTCGCTTGGGGTATGTCTCTATCAGGTTTGCACATCTAGAGACTGAAATTCTTGCCCATTCTTCCTTGCAAAACAGCTCGAGCTCTTTGAGGTTGGATGGAGACTGTTTGTGAACAGCAGTCTTCAGCTCTTTCCACATATTCTCAATTGGATTCAGGTCTGGACTTTGACTTGTCCATTCTAAGACCTGGATACGTTTATTTTTGAACCATTCCATTGTAGATTTTGCATTATGTTAATGATCATTGTCTTGTTGGAAGATAAATCTCCGTCCTAGTCTCAGGTCTTTTGCAGACTCCAACAGGTTTTCATCCAGAATGGTCCTGTATTTGGCTCCATCCATCTTCCCATCAATTGTGACCCACTTGTTGTTGATTCTTCACCAAAAATTTTAAATGTTATATCTTTTTGTTTGAAGCCTGAAATGTGGTAAAAGGTTAAAAAGTTCCAGGGGGCCGAAAAGCACTGTATATCAGGGATGCCCAACTTGTGGCCCTCCATAGTATACAGCTATTAGGGCATGCTGGGAGCTGTAGTTTTGCAACAGCTAGAGGGCCGCAGGTTGAGCTTCCCTGATATGTATGTTATGTCTTGTGTTTCTAGTGCTCCCGGTTTTCACCCCTTCTTCCGTGTATCTGGTGGGATCATGTATCCCCTGCTGTGCAGCAGATAATAGAGTCAATGAGCAAAATAAAAGCAGGACAGACGGGCAGTAATTATAGCACTACCTTACATCTTGTAATAGACGGACAAACATTTCGCTGGAAACAGGAGCAGTGTTTGTGGGAGAGGAGAGGACTTATACAAAATGTAGTCCTTCACATTGGTAACCCTCAGCAAGTCCTGCAGGAGCAAAACAAAGGTTCCTCACATTGTTGGACATAATATTGGAAATAAGAAAAAAAACCTACTTCTGCTTCGAGCAAAGATTCAGAGCCAGACGTGTGCTGTTCTTTTATAGCTCCGAGAACCCCTTTAAGAGTATGCTGCAATATCTTGGCTTCAGGGACCTAATTGAGAGTGGATTTCAAAGGTTCAGCACCTGCACTAAAGCATGTCCATCCTATTCTAAATGATTGGGAACATTCCTATGCACGTTCCAAATATGAGGCAAATCATCCTACCACAGTATATGGGTGCACAGAATTAGTCAGATAATGAGCAGACCGTTTCTTGTTATTCTCAGGCCTTGAACAGCTTGGTGTCTCTGATGAAACTCATGGGACCAAAGCACATCAGTTCAGTAAGAGTAAAGATGATGACAACCCTGAGGACTGGTCTCAGATATAAGGACGATTTTCCCGAGCTGTGTTGCAGGTAGTATGTCTTATTTCTTGTGTTTATTTCACTAAAGTTTATGAGCATAACCCCCTGTATTATATGTTCTTTATGGTCTGTTTTAGATCATGGGACTTGTTTGTGCGATGTCTGGATCAGGCATACTTGGGCTCTCTTCTCAGCCATGTCATAGTTGCCTTATTGCCCCTCTTACATATTCAACCTAAAGAAACAGTGGCTATTTTCCATTATCTTATTGTGGAGAACAGGTAAGCTGAGGCTACATCAGCTATTGCAGAGCTTTCATGTAAGTGCAGTGTATCCATGTAAGCAGAGGACATTTCTTTCTAGTGACAAAACATTGTTTAAAGCATAATGAATTTTTCTTTACAATTTGGCGTTCATTGTGCTTTCTCCTTTTATTCATAGCTGTTTCCTCTGGTTTCCCTCTGGAAACAGCAGTTCAGCTCTACTGATGCCGTAGGACATGTAACCTTATTGCTCTCTTGTAACTTTGTTTAGCTTTTCACGTGAATGGAGAAGAAAACGTCATGCAACATAAAACAAGATAAAAATTTAAAGGGGTTGTTCAGTTTTCCCATACCGATGACCGTTCCTCAGGAGGAGTGTAACTACAACTGCTCCATCCTATTCAAGTGTATGGGACGGATCAGTGTTGACGGCGAGAAGACAAAAGACAATTCTGTATGTTTTTTTCAAACAGCTGATTGGTGGGGGTGCCGGGAGTCTAAGCCCTGCCGATCTGATGGTGATCACCTTATCCCGATGATAGGTCATCAATATCAGAAACCAGACAACTCCTTTAATTAAAAAGTTATTTACATACTAATTTATGTTCTTTGCAAACTGTGGACAGATAGAAGTTTGAGTATACTTTCTAATTGGTGGTACCTAGGCTGATACATTAGAGGCATGCGTTATGTGCTATGTTCTTATTGCAGAATCTTACAGCATGACTGATCTGAACAGTAACCAATGGTGAATTCACATCCCCGATGATACTGTTCGTACTATGGTTCTGTTTAGAGTTCTTTTCTTGACTGTTGCATCTTGATGGATCGAGGCAGTGGGGGGAAAAAACAAAAAAAAAAACCTCTAATGCCCAATAGATCATGAATGATCCACCAAACAAATCAAAAAACTAAGGTAAAGGGGTTATCCAGGAAAAGATATTTATGACTTCTTCTGGATAGATCATTAGTATCAGATCTGCCAGGGTGTGACATGGAGGACGCCTGCCAATCAGCTGTTAGAAGAGACCTTGAGCGCTGCAGCCTCTTCCTAGGCCGGTGACATCACTGTACATCGGTCATGTGATCTAGTTGCAGCTCAGCCCCATTCAAGTCAATGGGGCTGAGCTGTAATACCAAGCACTGCCACTATACGACGTATGGCGCTGTCCTTGGAAAGCTAATGGCAGGCAGTGACGGGGACGAGCCTCCCTAGCGTCACCGGCGATGCTAGGGAAGTTCGTCCCCGTCACTGCCTGCCATTGGCTGCACGGGGAGCCAGGTAAGTAGATTCAGTGTGAGGGGCCCAGGCATATGGGGGGCATTTTTTAGTCTTGGATGACCCCTTTAAGATACTGAGCATGTTGGTCCACCACTGAACGTAAGAGGTGGAGCAAAATTTTGGCCACAGAAGACACAGGGGCGCTACCAGAGAGGAAATTCTAATGTACTTAAAACAAAAGGAGAACTATCAATGTTTTTAGTGCATGTATCTTGCAATAATTCTTTGTTTTCAGTTCCCTATTCGTTGCGTAGGGATACGTTTTGTGGAGTAGCCCCTTTGAGGTTTACTTTATTAAACAGTATGCATTTATTCCTTTTTTTTTCTGCTGATCTGTAGCTGTTGTAGAAGTGACTTCACTATTATTATTTTATTAGAGATGCAGTTCAAGACTTTCTCCATGAAATCTATTTCCTGCCCAACCATCCAGAACTCAAGCAGATCTTTAAGGTTCTCCAAGAATACAGAAAAGTAGGTTTGAAACGTTATTTCAGGGACATGTTCTTACAATACCACTGTACAAGGGGCCTATCATCTATAACATATAGAGGCTGTGCGTTCATATTAAAGGGGTATTCAGCACAAGCAAAAAAGATTTTCCCCATGCTACATATGCCTGTATAAAAAGAAACTAATACTCACCTTCCCTATCCCCCCACTGCTGCACCTCCGACAGTGCCAGGATCCCCGCTACAGTTTACTTACCGATTCCGTATCGACACAGCAGGAAATGACCGGGATTGTCACTCGGCAAATCACCCGCTGTCAATCCCAGCCATTTACTGGCATGTCAAGACAGGAGCAGGAATGCCCCTTTAACCCTAGAATGCGTGACATCAGAAATCTTCATATTAACGTATTGGGGGCCTTTTAGGCCCCCATGCAAATCATATGGAAAACACACTTATATAACTTTTACAAGTTTATTTTAAAACTGCTAAATAAAATATGATTAGTAAACAAAATTTTAATTATAACAGAAACTTGCTCTCAACATCGTATCTTATCTCAGGTCCTTAACAATTAGCTCACAGTGTATACTGTCCTCATTACTCTCTTCACAGCTTATTACTGTGTTCAGAAGGACCTGAGATGATGTCATGACTTTATCTCTCCCTCCAAAAATCACATGACATCCTCATATGGCATTATCCACACCCTGGCCCCTCCACCAGCATTACTGAGTACAAATAAAGTAACTTGAGGTACAAACACTACTGAGAACATAATAAAAAAATACATGGGGGCCTAAAAGGCCCCCAATCCGTACAGATGTGTTTTTCACCAAAAAAGCATTGTTACACCAAAATGCCTATGAAAAAAAAAATATGAACAACTGGATATTACCAACAACGACATTCTTGAGGATTACCTGGAGTTTCAAAATTCTAACTTAAGTAATTTTGCAGATAATAACAAAAAAGTAAGCATGGGGGCCTAAAAGGCCCCCAATACGCATTCTAGGGTTAAACAACATTATTTTCCTAAATCTAATTGCTTGCTTGGGTTCTACAGGGGTGTTATGCTCACCATTAATAGTCGTATGTTATTTCTGCTTTTTCCATTTTTTTTATCCCGAGTTTATTTTAACTCCAGGAAACGACCAAAAGCACAGACTTGCAGACGGCAATGCAGTTGTCAATAAAAGCCATTCAGCATGAAAATGTTGATGTTCGCATTCACGCTCTCACCAGTTTAAAGGAGACTCTGTATAAGAATCAGGTATCTAGACTCCACATATTATATGGCTTTTGTAGGTTTCAGTTTGTTCACTTTGTTCTATTGTTATATAATCCTCTTTATTTTCAACACTTTTGATTGACAAGTCCTATTCTGCTTCACTACATCAATAAAACATTTTGTGGTTCTGGGCTATTGTATTACCACTATGGATTGACAGAATACAGTAGATATCCACTAATTTCAGCACAGTTTGGATGGTTTTGCTTATAGTTATATTGCATGCAGTTTATCTTTAAGACCTTATGTGCAGACAACTGTGTTGTTTCTTAGCTAAATATTTTTGCTGCCAGCCACACCATTTCTTTTGGATTCTGTTTGTATCTGCCTTTATAACATGCGTATTTTGTTTTTAGGCTAAACTATTACAGTATTCAACAGACAGTGAGATGGTAGAGCCAGTTATCTCTCAGCTGGTTACAGTGCTTTTAATAGGTTGCCAAGATGCCAGTCCCCAGGCTCGGCTGCTGTGTGGTGAATGCCTTGGACAGTTGGGAGCAATTGATCCTGGAAGACTAGACTTTTCAGTTAGTGACACCCAAGGGAAAGGTTCGACCTTTGTCGTAAGTCAAATATTTACCATTCCTTTTACCATCTTTACTTCTAAACTTTACATTTTAAGTTTTTAAAAGAGATTCAGTAGCACATTCGCAGTGAGCAGATCACTCACATGTACTTTTGGAACAGTAAAAGTATAGAAAAAGGAATGGCACTGAAAATCACCTGGAGAATGGAATCTGGGGGCAACACGTGGCTGAAGGTGCCAAAATGCCAATGAAAGTAGGGCAAGGGGAAAATCTTGTAGATGTGAAACAACACATGCTCAAAGTGAGGAAATTAGAAGTAGAGGGAAAGAGTAAGCAGGGAAGAAGGAGATACAGAAGGAGGAGAAAGAAAAAGGGGTGAGAGGCAGAAGGTGCTGATGAAGAATAATAAAGCTTTTCAAGTAATTTCCAAGTCTTAAAAAAAAATAAAAACCATTCCACGTCCTCTCTCTCCCCAAGTTACCCACTAAGTGCTATTATACTACAGCAACACAGCCCTTCTCCCTCCCAGTCTGTACAGTTGGGATATTGGTACTCTGGCCATGTCACTGTGACTCCTGAGGAAAGAATTCATACTGAGGAGATTAAAGTAATCAAAATACTTTTATATTTTATGAATAAGATGACTAAATAGATAATTATAAACCTGGAAACCCTGTTATATTAATCCAAGATTCACCAGTCGACTGCAATGACATTGAGGTTGTTTTCTTTCTTTTAAATAGCATGATTAGTAGTTAAAATAAAAAATAAGTATCTTTGAGCTCCAAATATTAAAGATGAGCTCCCAGGGCGTTTTCATAGTGTTGCTTATAACCTTATCTAACTTAGTGGTATTGTAAATAAGTTTGATAAAGCGGTTCTCTGGGAATCAATTAAAATGGTCACCCTACAATATGAATAGGGTGGGCTGCGTCCAGCTTCAGAGCTTCGTTGGGGTAGAAGGGGCCTTGGTTTATTACACTGTGCTTAGGCGTCTGCAATACTCTTGTAGGTGTTCCTGTCAGACTGCTCAGGATGTCTTCACTATTATCTCTGATGCCTCATGACTGAGGAGCCTGACAAAAGTGTGGATCCTGCTCCCCCTTCCTGTCAGACTGCTCAGCTATGATGGTATATTGTAGTGTTAAATCTAATATGTTTGGGGAGCTCCACAGATGGATTGGGCACTCGATCCTTTTGTTCTCTCGGGAGACAAGCCACTAGACAGACTCACGATTATTTCACTGTACATGGCATAACAAACTAATATTTAAATGATCACTAACTTTTCACACAGCTTTGCATAAGTCATTAATACAAGCCACTGTAAGAAGCTTTGTAATAGATCAGAGAAAAAGGAATTGTTCTAGAATTATCAGCTGTTTGTTCCCTTCCCCCATCCTTTTCTAAAATGACTTTGAAATGTATGAGAAATCTGTCTTGGTGACACCAGGATGGCGGTCTACTCTCTGAAGGATCAGATTACATAATTCTATACAAGTATATGGAGAGGGAGGAGTGAGCAAGAGCTCAGTAATACAGGACTACACAAGATGCACAAGTGCTTTATTCACTTCAGTACAGGTCCATACTTCTCTGTAATGTCCTCCACGATCCTTGTGCAGCTTCTAAGTGAGTGTGGTTGATGGGAGCTAGTCTCCACTCACCAGCTGTGAGACAGCTACAAACTAAAGATCTATCATACAGGGGAGAAAACTGGTAAAAAATGTCAGCTGTAAGTGATATAATATCTGGAAATTGTGTTATTCCTCATGTGCAAACACTGTACTATTGAGTTCTACGAAGTTTGTTGAAAGCTTAGTTGTAACCAAGCAAGTATAATGCATATATTGTGTTTTTTTCAGACTGGAGTTGAAGATGTGAATTTTGCTTATGAGCTGTTGATGGAGCTGACAAGAGCTTTTCTTGCACATGCGGATAATGTCCGGGCTCAGGATTCTGCAGCTTATGCTATTCAGGTGAAGGAAATGAAATAATGTATTAAAGCCGTGTTTTCTGTATTTGTATGTAATGGTTTTACTAATCCTGTGTGATAATTAGACTGTAAATATAGGTCATATTTATCAAACTGGCTCATGCTCCATGATCAATGTGATGCCCCTTTAGATTTTTGTCTGGCTTGGCACCACCTAAAGGTTGCCATACATTGTGGTCCCAGCCCTTCCCTGCTAAGTGACACAAATCTTGCCAAATTGGGCAAAAAAGTGGCTAAAACACATTTTACATATGGTGCAAAACATGTATGCCAATTTGTTGGCTCAAACTAAGCCAGAGTTCTGGTGCATTTGAGTAAATAATCCTCTCCCCCCCATTGTAATAAATGAAATGTAGAGATGACTTGGATGCAGGAAGTAGTTTGTTCACATAGTACTTTGTATTGATATCTGTCTCTTTACCTCATCCATATTGCATGTCACATGGCTGAGGCCATAGTTAGGCCTTGGGAAGCTATAGAGATCATCACACCCGACAATCACATTGGGGGGTTGTTTTTAGCAGAGTGACAGAGGAATCCCATTCCTCTGTCTAACCACTGTGGTTGCTATTGACTGGCCATTGCAGTGGGAGCCCAGCTTGTGGCCACAACTGTTGTGCTCACGCCACCCCCTCATAACAGGTCCAAGTGTGGGAAGTTAGCAGGGAAGGGGTTAAACATTGCTGTTATTTTTCTGTTCGGATGCCAATCATATAGGCTGCTGTCTCATGTATGTACATTTACAGGAGCTGTTATCCATCTATGAATGCAGAGAGGGAAGAAGTGATTGTCCCGGGAGAAGGCTCTGGAGAAGGTTTCCAGAACATGTTCAGGAGATTTTGGAGCCACATCTTAACACAAGGTATGCGCAATATTACAAACCTCAAGCAATGGGTTTCTGACTAGATCTGCTGTATCTGCTTACATCTGTTACAGAAGGCTAACGGAGATCAGCAGTACAATTGATAAAAACCATTGTAACCAGTGTTAATTAAAAATAAAGGTTACCTTCATTAGCTTTTTTTAATGAATTATACTTGTGCTTACAAATGACCTTTCAGGAGATTACATTGGTGGGAGTCGGCATAACTCACATGGACGCCCTGAATGGCTCTGTCAGCCCTGCTGCTCCTTACTCCTACAAGCTGAAATGGGGCACAAAATAACTGTGCCATGTGTCTAATAGGAGGGATTGAAGAATACAGCAGACTCGGGCCAGGTTCACACTGCGTTCTCGCCCCCCTTTCCTTTCCCACCCAACTGGGCTTTCTTTCAGAGGAACAGTACATGTCTGAATACAAAGAGGTATTCAAATATATATCACAAGGTATCATCATTGGACTCCGTTTGGCCTGCTTTCCGTACCAGACAGAATGGAGTGGTAGACTGTGCTAAGCGGATGAAACGGACTCCAAAGATGAATATTTTGGGGCCTAGAATGCAGTGTAAACCCAGCCTCGTAGTTTTGAGGACACTGTATTCATGAGCGGACTGTGATTGAATACACCCTCATAAATGAGTCCTATAAATTCTTTGATTTTTACTATTAGCCAAACAGCACTGTATTTTTGTGCCAGCCCTGTTTCTTACCTAGCATGCTTAGTCTATAGATCTACTTAAGGGGGCCTTGTGTTATGTAACCAGACAGATCACTTTAAGGCCCCATGCATACGACAGTATTTTTGCCCCACGATCGATCCGTGTTTTTTGCGGACCAGATGTGCACCTATTTATTTAAATGGGGCCACAAAAAATAACAGCACATCGCCTGTTGTCCATTTGTGTAAGTCCGTTCCGCCTTCCCGCAATAAGCTAGAACATGTCCCATTCTTGCCCCTTTTGTGGAAAAGAATAGGCATTTTTAACAAAGGGCAAGGTGTGCGGAACGGGAAAGTGTGGGGCGGAACCGAAAACGGATATGGTTATGTGCATGAAACCTGTGATAGGCCACACATGTTCCTACCAGTCAGAAGAGAAAACTACGACCATAGCTAATTGGGTCTGTCAATTTGTAGTGTTGACAGGACTGATCTGTTAGGCCTTTTTATACTTGGGTCAGGCTTCCTCTAGTCCAGTGTAGGGTTGAGCGGTATACCGGTGGCAACGATATACCGCGGTATTAAGAAACAGAGATATGGCGATATCGCTGTTTCCTAATAACCGCGGTATTTTGTGACGTCATATGAGCGGTCATCTGCGTGGACCGCTTCTAAGTCTGCGCCCGCCTGCCCCTGCATACCACGGAATACAAATTGCTTCCAGCGGCGGCGGCCCCGGCATATCCTCACTCATGTGTTAATGGCTCCGCCCACCGACCTCTGACACTGGAATGAGAGCGCACGAACGAGGTGGATGAGAGAAAAGTCTCTCCAGACTCCGACTCCCTCCTTGCCACTTCGCCTGACTCCTGGCCTGCAAAGAATATCCAGCAGAGGAAGAGGAGTGAGAGACAATAAAACAGTCACGGAGGGTGTCATAAATTAAAGGTGGAACGTCTATGTCTTGTGTGGCCCTGGCCTGGTCCTTCCCTTCCTGCCTGCAAGCTAATGCAGTTGGTGTCAGCACATTCATCTCTAATAGCAGACATGAGGAAATAATGAGTCCCCCATACACAAGCAAGAAGACATTACTGCATGGTGGCCACAAGACTTTATTATACTGAGGAGGAAGGGGCTTCAAACATTGTCCATACAGTATAATGTCTCCTTGTGGCTGACCCCATACAGTATAATGTCTCCTTGTGGCTTCCCCCATACAGTATAATGTCTCCTTGTGGCTGCCCCCATACAGTATAATGTCTCCTTGTGGCTGACCCCATACAGTATAATGTCTCCTTGTGGCTTCCCCCATACAGTATAATGTCTCCTTGTGGCCCCCATAGAGTATAACGTCCCCTTGTGGCCCCCGTACAGTATAATGTCTCCTTGTGGCCCCCATACAGTATAATGTCTCCTTGTGGCCCCCATACAGTATAACGTCTCCTTGTGCCCCCATACAGTATAACGTCTCCTTCTGGCTGCCCCCATACAGTATAATGTCTCCTTGTGGCTGCCCCCATACAGTATAACGTCTCCTTGTGGCTGCCCCCATACAGTCTAACTTCTCCTTGTGGCTGCCCCCATACAGTATAACGTCTCCTTGTGCCCCCATACAGTATAATGTCTCCTTGTGGCCCCCATACAGTATAATGTCTCCTTGTGGCTGCCCCCATACAGTATAACATCTCCTTCTGGCTGCCCCCATACAGTATAACGTCTCCTTGTGGCTGCCCCCATACAGTATAACGTCTCCTTGTGGCTGCCCCCATACAATATAACGTCTCCTTGTGGCTGCCCCCATACAGTATAACGTCTCCTTGTGGCTGCCCCCATACAGTATGTCTCCTTGTGTCTCCCCCCATACAGTATAATGTCTCCTTGTGGCTGCCCCCATACAATATAACGTCTCCTTGTGGCTGCCCCCATACAGTATAACGTCTCCTTGTGGCTGCCCCCATACAGTATAACGTCTCCTTGTGGCTGCCCCCATACAGTATAACGTCTCCTTGTGGCTGCCCCCATACAGTATAACGTCTCCTTGTGGCTGCCCCCATACAGTATAATGTCTCCTTGTGGCTGCCCCCATACAGTATATAAATGTCTCCTTGTGGCTGACCCCATACAGTATAATGTCTCCTTGTGGCTGCCCCCATACAATATAACGTCTCCTTGTGGCTGCCCCCATACAGTATAACGTCTCCTTGTGGCTGCCCCCATACAGTATGTCTCCTTGTGTCTCCCCCCATACAGTATAATGTCTCCTTGTGGCTGCCCCCATACAATATAACGTCTCCTTGTGGCTGCCCCCATACAGTATAACGTCTCCTTGTGGCTGCCCCCATACAGTATAACGTCTCCTTGTGGCTGCCCCCATACAGTATAACGTCTCCTTGTGGCTGCCCCCATACAGTATAACGTCTCCTTGTGGCTGCCCTCATACAGTATAACGTCTCCTTGTGTCTCCCCCCATACAGTATAATGTCTCCTTGTGGCTGCCCTCATACAGTATAACGTCTCCTTGTGGCTGCCCCCATACAGTATAACGTCTCCTTGTGGCTGCCCCCATACAGTATAATGTCTCCTTGTAGCTGCCCCCATACAGTATAACGTCTCCTTGTGGCTGCCCCCATACAGTATGTCTCCTTGTGTCTCCCCCCATACAGTATAACGTCTCCTTGTGGCTGCCCCCATACAGTATAATGTCTCCTTGTGGCTGCCCCCATACAGTATAATGTCTCCTTGTGTCTCCCCCATACAGTATAATGTCTCCTTGTGTCTCCCCCCATACAGTATAATGTCTCCTTGTGTCTCCCCCCATACAGTATAATGTCTCCTTGTGGCTCCCCCATACAGTATAATGTCTCCTTGTGTCTCCCCCCATACAGTATAATGTCTCCTTGTGGCTGCCCCCATACAGTATTATGTCTCCTTGTGGCTGTCCCCATACAGTATAACGTCTCCTTGTGGCTCCCCCATACAGTATAATGTCTCCTTGTGGCCTCAAATGTTTTTTCTTCTAAATGGATATTTATCGCGATATATATCGTTATCGCAATAAATTTCTTAATATCGTTATCGTGGGAATATTTTTGATATCGCCCAACCCTAGTCCAGTGGTGGCGAACCTATGGCATGGGTGCCAGAGGCGGCACTCAGAACCCTCTCTGTGGGCACCCACAACCTGGAAAGTCTATAGTGTACCAATATGCTTATTATGCTATTATAGTGTAATAATATTACAGGTTATAGTTACTAGAGATGGGTCGTTGATCCAGGGAGTTATTCTGATTGCCTGACTGGAGTCGGGAAGGAATTTTTCCCCCTAAAGTGAGGAAAATTGGCTTCTACCTCACAGGGTTTTTTTTTTGCCTTCCTCTGGATCAACTTGTAGGATAACAGGCCGAACTGGATGGACAGATGTCTTTTTTTCGGCCTTACAAACTATGTTACTATGTTACTTTTCCTGCCATTCATCAGCACAGGGCTCACTATGAACAGCACAGGCAGCAAACTGAATGTAGGCAGGCTAGTATAGCTAAATGATAAAGTACACGGAAGATATACTGTATTAGACTGTAGTATTCAGGTTAAATTGCCGTGTTGGCACTGCAATAAATAAGCGGGTTTTGGGTTGCAGTTTGGGCACTCGGCCTCTAAAAGGTTCACCATCACTGCTCTAGTCTATAGCTTTATGCTAATGTCCGTTAAAGGGGTTGTCCAAGTTCTGGAAAAAAAAAATATAGCACTGTAAATCTGATGGGCAGCAATATATAACTAAGTTCAGCAAGTTTTAGGCAAAAAAAATCTATATTTCCTCATTTCCCTGGTTCTCTTCTGGTCTTTGTTTACATGCAGTAATAACAATCTCTGCCCCTCCCCCCTCCCCCCTTCTCTGCAAAGGCAGTGAATATAAGTGCTGTGAGTACATGTCTGCCTGCTGGGATACTCAGCAGCATGTTGTTTCTGTAGGACTACAAATCCCAGCTGTACAATGACACTGCTTATACACACAGGAAATTCTCCCTACCTGTTCTTGTACAATACAATTCCTCTATAGCTCCTTGCCCAGCATTTGTCTCCTCTCACTGCTGCAGCTACTATTTGTTGTAAAGCCTTGAGCCCTCAGTGTGTTCTGGCTGAAGGGGTTAATGTTTTTTCTGAAGGAATCCAGGGAGAGAGCAGATAGCAGGAGCCCGGCAAAGAAAGGGGGCGTGGCCAGTGACGTCTCGTGTACAGACTGTTATCTGAACTCTGAGGCTTGTACACGAAACATCACAGACCAGGGAGATAAGGTGACATCACAGGTCATGTGACCCTCAGTCAACTCTGAGAAACCAGCAGCTTTAGAAACACAAAGTATATGGGAAAGTTGTTATACCTGACAAGTTAGAAACATATAAAGAACAAAAAAATAACTCGGACAACCCCTTTAAAACTACAGCCCAGAAAGCCATGTTTCATTTGCAGTGATTGGCATTCTCTAGAGTCTATAGGTTTTTATATTCAAATTTTAGACTTTTTTTATATGAAGGTTTGTTTCTACTGTTTTATAACAGGTACAAAAGTTCTAGGAAGGCAATAAACTGGAAGAATATAAAGAAACCCATTTACCTCAGTCGGCTGGGAAGTAACTTTGCTGACTGGTCTGCGTGCTGGGCTGGTTACTTGATCACCAAGGTACTGTAATATAATGATCTGGGCAAAGGGTAAGATGTTGCCCACAGTGCATCTACTGACTTACAGTATATAATTCTAAAAATAATACATCAAATGAGTAAAAAAAAGACAAAAGTCCATCAAGTTCAACCAAGGGGTAGGTGGGGACGCGAATCCGCTGAAGGAAACAATTTTCCTCTACGCAATCAGAACGCCACCAACTGTTTACTGGAAAAAACACCACTATGTGAACATGGCGGGGTTTCTCTTGTCACTGATTGCACATCCACTTCAGAGGTGGTATGTTACTTCTTGGAAGTGGATTGTAGATGTGTTTTCCATTGAATTTATTGGGAAATAGCACATTTTTGTACGTGTTTGTCAGAGTATTCCTCACCAGAAATGCTGTCTTCACAGAGGCAGATTAGCCTATGCGCTGGGGATTTTATCCATGTGAGCATACCCTCAAACTTCTGACATGGGCGAGGCTATTAGACCATTACTTTATGTGTCATGCACAGGAATGGTTAAAAGGGCTTAAAGGTGTTTAATGGGATCCTGGTCAGACACTCCACATATACACCAGTTAGCCATTCCTTGCAGGTGCCGGAACTAGCACAGCCCTATTGAAAGTGCAGTGGCCGCATGAAACGTCAGTATCACTTGGAGCTAGGTGACTGTATGCTGTAGACCAGAAATGCCCAACCTGCGGCCCTCCAGCTGTTGTAAAACTACAACTACCACAATCCCCTGCTGTAGACCGATAGCTGTAGGCTGTCCAGCCATGCTGGGAGTTGTAGTTTTGCAACAGCTGGAGGGCTGCAGGTTGGGCATCCCTGCTGTAGACCATATGAACATAACTTTAGTAAGTAGTATGGTAATTATACTGTATGTCTGATACCGTCAAGGTGATAGATTCCTACTTATATTTTTATATGGAAAATGGGTTAAAGATAAGAGCCATTACTCACTGGTCACCTGCTGCCATTTCAGTGCTGCGCCAATGCCAGCTGCTCTCCACTTCCCGGTTCCAGATTGTCAGTCACTGTCCACAGGGACTGGCACAACAGCGGGGGATCGGTGTGGTGATGATTCTTTTTTATTTTTACCCATTCCTTCCCTTTTCTAAAATAAAATGATTCCTCTGGAAAAGCCCCCTAGGGTTGTCTTCAGATTTGATAAACTCAATTAATTAATGCTCATTGATCGAACGACTTATTCATAATCTATTTGTACATTTTTTTGTTCTACAGGTTAGGCATGATTTTGCAAAAAAGGTTTTCAATTGCTGCAGTATAATGATGAAACATGACTTTAAAGTCACCATCTATCTTTTACCACACATCCTCGTCTATGTTTTGCTAGGATGTAACAAAGAAGATCAGCAAGAGGTAGCAATCTCCATGTTTGTTATATCATATCTTATGTTATATTTCGCGGGTCTGTGGCTGTTTTTCAGTGGAAGCAGTTTATAGAACATTTTCTGGAACTACTTCTTTATGAAAAAGATCACAATGCAGTGGTGATGCAGCGTCCACACACTCCACTACTCGCTCTTGTGAACAAGTCCTTTGGGCTCCAGTCAGTCAGGAAATCGGCAGCTGGGTCTTACCAGTTAGGAGTCTGACACCTCCAATTAGTTACCATACACAAACTCTCACCGCTCTATGTTGATCACTCAGCTGAATGATGAAAACAGTCAATTCCATGTGAAAAAACAGTTATTTCCATGACCTGCGGGATTCTCAGTTATTTCAATATCATCATGCACTATACAAGACATCACTAACTTCTGTATATAAATACAAGCTTTGGTAGTACTATTGAGTGATAAATATTGGGCGGTTTGTGCATTGTTTGTGACTTTGAGGGAACTTTAGCAGATTCCTAACCTTTAAAGGGAACCTGTCATCTCCGAAACACCCCCTGAACTAGAGTAAGCGGTGTATAGTGTAAGTGATGCTGAATCTGAATATGTAAGCTTTATCTTCATACTCACTTCCATTCTGATGCTGTGCTCCCACAAACCAGCAGTAAAATGCACTCACTGGACTCTTCTTTGAGTCCTCTCCATTATGCGAGTGAGCACTGGAGTCCACTGAGTGCATTTTACTGCAGGTTTGTGGGAGCACAGCGTTGAAATGGAAGTGAGTATGAAGATAAAACTTACATATTCGGATTCAGCATCACTTACACTATACAACACTAACTCTAGTTCAAGGGGTGTTTCGGAGATGACAGGTTCCCTTTAATTCTCACTTGTTCCATTGTTATCCATACCTTATTTTTGACAACTCTAATCAGTGATGATTGCCAGACCTTGTAGGGAAGCACCCCGCTGTCGTAGAACGTCCAGTTGTCAATTAATTTATACATTTCCAGGAGAAAATACAAAGGAATAGCATAAATTAGAGTTCTAAGACATGATGATTCAGAATTGCTAGTTTATAGTGAAGACAAGTATTAAAAAGCAGATTACAGGAGAGGTGATGGGCCGCTTTAACCCTTTTGCTACCAGTGTATGTACATGTATGGTGCTGGCGCGATAGGCAAACATGGTGTCCCCTCGCACGTGCAGTGGGCATCATGGCTAGCAGGTCTGTTTTAAAAGCAGAGACCTGCGACTAATTACCACCACTGGCAATAATGCCGATCGCAGTAATTAAAGGCTTTAGATGCCGTGATAAAGTGAGATCACAGCATCTAAATGGTTAAAAACCTGTTACCAGCATCCTCTGAGGCCAGTGAGGATGCCGGTAATTGAATGCGCTCAGCCTCGCAGAAGAGGCTAAGGGCAAACATAAGAAATGAGCAATAGTCAATAGTATATCCATTTTAAAAATCCATGATTGTTCAAAATTAAAAAAAGAAAAACATACATTTTGTAAGCTCATATGTGAGCTTTAAAAACATTACAAAAAAGTTAAAAAAAACTTTAAAAAAATATATAAAAAATATAAAGCTTTAAATCACCCCACTTTCTGTATAATAAAAAAATAAATCCTAAAATAACAAAAAATATAAACATCATGGGTATCACTGCGACCGAAAATGCTCGTACTAATAAAATATTAAAATATTTTTCCAAAACGGCAAATGGTGTAACGGGGGAAAAAAGGGTCAAAATGGCCAACTTGCCATTTTTTCAATGCTTCTCTTACCCAAAATTTTTTATAAAATGTGATCAAAAAGTCACACACTCCAAAATGGTATCAATAAAAACTACAGATTGTCCCGCAAAAAATAAGCCCTAACACAGCTCAGTAGACATAACTATAAAAACGTTTTGGGGGTCAAAATATGGTGAATGTAATACCAGAAAATATTAGCATAGCTTTTAGAGGACATGGACAAGTGTGTATTAGTATATGCAAGCATTATTTCATCTGTCTTAAAGGGTTTCTGTCACCAGTTTTTTCGGTATGAATCAGGCTGACATTAGAGATGTACTAATGTCACCTGATTACAAATATATATCTGTTTTATTTACTGGTGCCCCCATTTTTATATAAAATGAACTTTTATTTTATGCTAATAAGGCCTCTAGGTGCAAGGGGCGTTACCCCTGCTCCTAGAGGCTCTGTTGATTGACAGGACCAGGCAGAGAAGAAACACTCCATTCACCATAGCTTGCAAGGACCTTCAATGATGTCATGACCATGTGATCAGTCACATGGTTTAGGAGGAGACAGGCTGTTTGTGTGATCCTAACCATGTGACTGATCACATGGTCATGACATCATTGAAGGTCCTTGCAAGCTATGGTGAATGGAGTGTTTCTTCTCTGCCTGGGCCTGTCAATCAACAGAGCCTCTAGGAGCAGGGGTAACGCCCCTTGCACCTAGAAGCCTTATTAGCATAAAATAAAAGTTCATTTTATATAAAAATGGGGGAACCAGTAAATAAAACAGATATATATTTGGAATCAGGTGACATTAGCACATCTCTAATGTCAGCCTGATTCATACCGAAAAAACTGGTGACAGAAACCCTTTAAAAATATAAGCTGCAAAAAATCTCTCATAATTCTTCTTAGGTTTATGCTGAAATAACAGCAGTTTTGAAACACGATGATCCAAGGGTTCGGCGCCTACAAGACAATGCCTCTGACCTTAGCCAGCTCAGTACACAAACCGTCTTTTCAATGATTGATCATCTTACTCAGTGGGCAAGGGAGAAATTCCAAGCACTTCATGCTGAGAAAAGCAACGTCAAAAGTGGAGGCCGTGGGGAAATAAATGGTTAGTCATAGTAGTCCTCATACCAGATTAATACTTTATTATTAGTCTAAAATGTGTTATGTGTACATAGATACGTGTACAGGTGTATCCTTCTTTACCTTTCTCCTTGGCTTAACATATATTTTGCAATGTGTCACAAGATGTCTATCCTGATTATGTCTATGTGCGGCCTCCTAGTGGTTGTGTTGTGAACTGCAGTCTGTCAAGGGTTTGGCTAGACTGTTGTGATATTGTATTTAGACTGTTTCATGAGACATTGGAGTCCTGGAGTCAGTTTGCACAACATTTTACATGTTAGAGCAGCAGGTTAAGAACAGAAGTATTCTGAGTAACAGGGAGTGTAGTCATCCATCACAGCCTGTCTGTATGCTCCCTCCTCCCCCTCTCTACTTTACAGTAAGGAAGGAATGATCATGAAACAGCCAAATATGTGCCCAGTGATCTTTAGAAAAAACCTCTGGTTTGCAGCATAGCATCAGTTTGGGGGCTAATAAAATGTTTTTTAAATAGTTTAGCCCGTATTTAATATTACATCTTCTGTTAGATCTTGCAAAGTATCAATTTTTTTATTTTTAGTTGGGATCAGGAAACATCCTCTTGCCTTCAAATCTTCTCTTCTTTTTGTGGGACAATTTTCTAACCGCACAATTTACCATATTTTTTGGACACATTGGACCATAAGTACCTAGAATATAGAGGAGGGAAATGAGAAGAAAAAATAATTGTGATCAGACCCCCTTTGGACCTCTGTATCAGACCCCCCCATTCCTCCTCAGACCTAAGATCAAACCCTCATCTTACATCAGACCCCCAAGCTCCATTAGACCTCAGATCAGACCCCCATCAGATCTCTGTATCAGACCCCCATTATTCAGCTGGCACCCTCCTCTCACTGTCAGGACCGGTAGTAACTCTTCCGGAGAGCTGGTTCCTCATGAATACCCGGACACGCTGTGTATTGAATGGCTCCAGTGCTGGAGCTGTTGAGTACAGAGTTTATCAAAACTGCTAGATCAATACAAGTAAGAGATTCATCGTTTTGCTAAGGGGAGAGCAAGCGGCTTCTAGTGTGCCATTTCTGGATGGCCTGCACAAAAGCAGAAACCACTCCGAACATAACAGTTGTATGAAGACTTAGAAGCACTTTTTTAAACCTTTCCAATTGAATTGATTTGTGATGATTTTATTTTCCACCAGCATCCCTCAATGAAGAATATGAAGAGTATCAAAATGTGACCAGATTTCTAGAGCTTATACCTCAAGATACTCTGGCTGTGGCTTCGTTTCGTTCCAAAGCTTATACCAGGGCTGTTATGCACTTTGAATCATTTATCATGGAAAAAAAACAAGAAATTCAAGAGCACCTGGGTTTTTTGCAGGTGAGCAATTATTTTATTGGCAATAGAAGCTCTTGCCTATTATTTCCTCATTTCCCTGATTCTCTTCCGTTTACATGCAATAATAACAATCTCTGCCCCTCCCCCTGCTCTGCAAAGGGGGTGAATACAAGTGCTACCCTAAGTGACATGTCTGCCTGTTTGGATACTCAGCAGCATGTTGTATGTGTAGGACTACAAGTCCCAGCTGCATAATGACACTGCTGATACACACAGGATCTTCCCCTACCTGTTCTTGTGCAATACTCTGCAGATCTCCTCCAGCGTCAGCTCTGTGTCTGCAGGATGAGGAGGGCAGATCCTGTGTTTCTTCATTGCCTGCTGCTGCTCAGCAAAACCTTGAGCCCTGAATGTTTGCTGCAGAAAGGGTTAAAGTTTCCTACAGAATCCAGGGAGAAGGAGACACAGGGCAGATGAAAGTGCATGAGGGCGTGGCCAGAGCAGGAAGAGAAGCTAAGATCACAGGTCTTGTGACCCTCATTGACATCTGAGAATGGGGCCACTGCAGATGAAGTGCATGGTAAAGCCCTTACATTTGCCTAGTTAGAAACATACAAAGAACGGGTTGTCCGTGCTGTTCATATTGATGACCTATCCTCAGGTTAGGTCATCAATATCAAATCATTTCAGTATTGAAAATACTTGTATATTACTTTATTAGAAATATATTCCCAAATACCTTTCACTAGTTTTAATGGCTCATTTTGTCTAGGGAGCAATCATTAGGAGAAACAAAATGGCCGCCATCCTATTAGTACACACAGAACCTGTCCTAATCACACAGGAGAACAAGTTACTTCACAGCACTGAGGTAAAAAAGCTGCCTCATCCTCCTCTCTGCTCTCCTTGTCAGGGGTTATGATCCTGAATATAGTTTAATATGATCTTCAGCTGAATCTTTGTGGGAATGAAATGAGAAAACATGAAGTACAAAGAGGAGGTTGGGGATGTGGTAAATGAGCAGCAGCTCTTGTATGCAGTCTCCATTACCACAGTCTGTTCTGTCTGTTCTCTCTGTACTTCACGTCTCCTCATGAACACTCAGCTGAAGATCTTATTATCTGTATTTAGGATAATAATCCCTGACAAGCGGAGCAGAGAGGAGGATGAGGCGACTCTTTACCTCAGTGTTGTGAAGTAACTTGTCCTCCTGTGTGATTCCGGGAGAACCCCTTTAATAAATATTCTCTATATCTATATACTTTATTACGGACTGCGATAGTCTCTCTATTCCTATACAACAGGTTAGAAACCCTACTTGGCGCACCCACCTTGGAAGTGACAGAGTGCCATCTCCATTTATGCTCGCATTCAAGGGAAGGTTTTGAACCACTAACTGCACAGTGATCCTGAATTTAAATGAAGCTTTCGTAAGAAAATGTCATTCTGCTCATAGGACAACTTAATAAAATAGCTTTTGCACCTTGTTTAGAAACTTTATGCTGCTATGCATGAACCTGATGGCGTAGCTGGGGTGAGCGCCATTCGTAAAAAGGAGGCCTCTCTGAAAGAACAGATCTTGGAGCATGAAAGCATTGGTTTGCTGAGAGATGCTACAGCCTGCTATGACCGAGCCATTCAGCTCAAGCCAGAAGAGGTATTGAAGGTTGAGCTAGTATCAGTCACTTATAAAACTGAATGAATGCAGCCATCTTCATGATTGACATAATAGTTTTGTAATTATACTTATTTGGCTCATCAATGACTTAAACATTATAATGTGTGGCACGTAGCTTGTTACTGTGTCTAGGAGCCTTATTTTCTTGTGATTGGTACTTAAATGGATCTTGCTGTTCTCCTGACATGTCTGCATTAGTAACTACCGTATTTTTCGATTTATAAGACACATCCGATGATAAGACGCACCCCAGATTTTAGAGTAGGAAAATAAGAAAAAAATATTTTTCGGCAGACCCCCCCATAAATTTCAGGACATCACATCAAACCCCATCAGACCTCAAATCAGCCCACTCAGCCCCCATCAGACCTCAAATCAGCCCACTCAGCCCCCATCAGACCTCAAATCAGCCCACTCAGCCCCCATCATACCTCAGATCAACCCACTCAGCCCCCATCAGACTTTAGATCAGCCCACTCAGACCTCAGATCAGCCCCATATGAGCCCACTGTGCCCCCATATCAGCCCCCATCAGACCTCAGATCAGCCCATCAGCGCCCATATCATCCCACTGTGCCCCACATCAGCCAACTGTGCCCCCATCAGACCTCAGATCAGCCAACTGTGCCCCCATCAGACCTCAGATCAGCCAACTGTGCCCCCATATCAGCCCACTGTGCCCCCATCAGACCTCAGATCAGCCAACTGTGCCCCCATATGAGCCTGCTGTGCCCCCATCAGACCTCAGATCAGCCCCATAAAAATAAAATAATAAACCTCTCTTACCTCTCCTGCGCCGAGGGTCCGGCGCTACACTGTCACCTGACTGCGTGTAGCGTCAAGTCATAGTACGCGCACTACGTCCTGACGCTGTACGGGGTCAGGACAGTGCAGCGCTGCCGGAGAAGACAGAGGAGCGCAGGATGAGGAGCGGAGCCCCGGCGCAGCAGGGTAAGTATGCTTCCCCGCTCCTGGCAGCTAATACATACTAGTGAGCGCTTCCATAATGGAAATGTTCACTAGTATTCGCTTTATAAGACGCACGGCAATTTTCCCCCTACTTTTGTACGGTACTTGTATTCCCCATAATATCACAATTCTGAAGCATCTTTTCTTAGGCTTGCTTCAGACTGTCATTCAGATTTCTGTCCGCAAAACATCCATATGCCATCTGGTTGAGTCCGTATTTTCCCCCTACCCATTCGTTTGAAAGAATGAGTCTCTGCTGTAAAAGGGACAAGGATAGTGCATGCGGAACTGAAGTGTGAATTACATCAGATACTTTATTATTAATTATTAAAGCACCATTCATTCTGTGAAGCTGTATGTGTGAAATCGGGTATACATACCTAACACAAACAATTGCAAACTGTATGTACAAGCAAGTTACAAACTGGTACAGAAGGGAGAACCCTGCCCGCGAGGGCTTACAATCTACAGAGTATGGGGGGAGGACACAGTAGGTGAGGGTAAAGGTGGTCATAAGGGTATAGCAACTTCCAAAATATTAAAAAAAAAAATCACCATAATTTCCCCAGAATTAAAATAAAATAAACAATAAAATAATGTCCTCAAGCCCCCACACTATTAAAATATAAAGTATTTAGTCCATATGGTGAACCCTGTAATGTCAGAAAAGCAAAATTGTCAATTTGTCATATTTTCATCTCTTCACCTCCCCCAGAAAATTGCATAAAAAGTGATCAAAAAGTCGTCCACGCTCCAAAATGGTGTCAATAAAAACTACAGATCGCTCTGCAACAAAATGAGCCCCATCCCAACAGCTCCATAGACACAACGATGAAACGAAAAAAAATCATTTCATTTATTTCAGTATTAAAACACTAGAAAAACAATATAAAATGTTGTATCCTTGTAATTGTACTGACCCAGAGAAGGAAGGGCACAGGTCAGTTTTACCACATTCCAATTCCACCTCATTTGGAATTTTATTTCTAAGTTCCCACTGCATCGTATCCAATATTAAATCGTACAACTTGTCCCATAAAAAACAAACCCTCAAACGCCTATGAGAATGGAAAAATAGAAAAGTTATGGAGTTTTATCTTCCTGCAGATTCTGCACCATCACGGCGTGCTGAAGTCAATGTTGGGCCTTGGCCAGTTATCTACTGTGATTACACAAGTCAATGGAATCCTAAATAATAGGTAAGTATCGTCACACTTTATCTTGCATAACGATGTGATTTTATGTATGGGTATACCTAGAGGTCCTCTGGATAAGTCATCAGTATCTGGTCAGTGGGGGTCTGATACCCGGGAACTTCAGTGTCTTCTCAAACAGCTGATCGGCAGGGGTCTCAGGTGTCAGACCCCCACCCATCAGATACTGATGTCCTATCCTGAGGACAGGTCTCCCTTTTAATGAGCCAGTGAAATAATGATTTGTGGAAAGTTTTTCTTAGAGTTCTGATCAGTATCTGGTCGGTGGGTGTCCGACAGCCGGGACCCCCGCCATACAGCTGCCTCATCTATTTGTCGAGCTTTATAGAGGTACATTTGTCTGTTATCTTATTGACTTGTTCAATCCCAGGGCTGACTGGACTGCTGAATTGAACACTTATAGAGTCGAGGCAGCTTGGAAGCTCTCCAAATGGGACCTTGTGGATGAATACCTTTCCACAGGTAATATGTTCATGTATGTTAGTGTAATGTTACAGTTTGGCATTAAACCGAATTAGAATATTGTGCAGCTAACATGTAGGTAACGCGGGCAGTTTGTCTGAAGCAACTTAAAGGACATCTGTCAGCAGATTTGTACCTATGACACTGGCTGACCTGTTACATGTGCACTTGGCAGCTGAAGACATCTGTGTTGGTCCCATGTTCATATGTGCCCGCATTGCTAAGAAAAATGATGTTTTACTATATGCAAATGAGCCTCTAGGAGCAACAGGGGCGTTGCCATTACACCTAGAGGCTCTGCTCTCTCTGCAACTGCCACGTCCTCTGCACTTTGATTGACAGGGCCAGGCGTTATGATGTCTTCACTGCCTGGCCCTGTCAATTAAAATGCAGAGTGTGCGGCAGTTGCAGAGAGAGCTGAGCCTCTAGGTGTAATGGCAACGCCTCTGTTGCTCCTAGAGGCTCATTTGCATATATTAAAACATCATTTTTCTCAGCAATGCGGGCACATATGAATATAGGAAAAACACAGATGTCTTCAGCTGCCAAGCGCACATGCAACAGGTCAGCCAGTTTCACAGATGTCCTTTATTTCTTGAAGCTTCCTATGGCATGGCCTGCTAATATTATCTTCACAATAAGAATATTTCTGGACATGATTCAGCACCATCAGCAGGGGCACAGAAGTCATGGCTGCCAGTTCATTATCACAGTGCCTCTTCACCTTTTACCTGTAATACACTCTGAAAACATTATATACAGACTGATGTGACAGATGTATGCAGGGAATTTCCCCATTGCAATAATATGGCTGCACTGAATGCTTGGTTTTAAAGTTGTAATGTCTTAACAGATAGAATATCTACCAACTGGAGCATCCGACTTGGGCAGCTGCTGCTGTTGTCTAAGAAGAAGGAACGAGAAGCGTTCTATGACACTCTCAAAGTGGTGCGTGCCGAGCAGATTGTGCCTTTGTCAGCTGCCAGCTTTGAGAGAGGGTCCTACCAACGGGGATATGAGTATATAGTGAGGTACACAGCTTTGATTTACAACTGGTTGATCCGCTAAGGGTAGATTTCACCGTGGTGGGTTACGCCGAGAATTGGCAGCAAAATCGGCAAGTGTAACATGCGTTAGGTGATTTGATGGTGGACTTAAAGGGGTATTCCCATCTTGGACGTTGCGGCCATCAGGCCTGTGGAGTCGGTAAGCCAAAGCTCCGACTCCTCAATTTCCCCTAACTCCAACTCCCAACTCCGACTCCCAATCCGACTCCGACTCCCTCATACATGGCGCACGTTTAAGTGATAACTTTAAACAAACTTTGCATAAATTAATAGTACAGATATGTCATGACAAAAAAGTTTGTAATATATGTTTTACTAGATATCTTTACTCTGAACTTTCAGTATCAGGCTTTTCTCTGGGTACAGCTCACTAAGGGCCTGATGTATGAAAACTGTCTAGGTCTAAGACTTTTTTTGTTGCCGATAGCAACCAATCAGCGCTCCCCTTTCATTTCTCCAGAGCACTATATGAAATGAATGGGAACTCTGATTGGTTTCTATGGGCAACAAAAACTTCTACACCTAGACAGTTTTCATACGTAAGGCCCTAAGTGTTTTACATCAGAGGAAAAGCAAACTAAAACATAAAGCATACAGAGAGAACATGTTGGACAAGTAATTTATGCACAGTTTATTGAAAGTTTAGATATACTAAGAAGTACTTGCCTTAAAGGGGTTTTCTCAGCACATTGATTCACTGGCTGACAGACCGTTTGCACTCACTATGTCTCCTCAGCCTGTGGGTGGGTCTCCAGCAGTTATTAGCATATATTAACTTACTCTGACAGAGCAGGAGATTGTGATCTCTAACATAATTACAGGTAAAGCTTCTCAGTCCTCACAACACTTGGACCTTTTGCTTACTGCAGGTAATCACTCAGAGTTCAGTCCCATCATTCTTCACTGCTCTCAGCCAATCAGATAACAGGTTTTCTGGTCTGCAGGTTACCATAGAAACCTGTGTACAGTGAGAGACCTGCTGAACTGTCTATAGTTCATGACTAAAGTAAAATTTACTGACCACTGTAGTTAGAAAATGTCTTCTTTTAACTGTCCCTTTATGTTGAAAGCTAATCTTTGTAACTAGTGAGCAAACCCCTTTAATCCTGTTTTCTCTAGTAGATCTGAGATGAGTGCAGCCATTCCTTCCAAGTGCCTTTTTCCTCTGATCTGTAATCTACATAAAGGACAGCACACAGTCATCTCAACTGAAAGTTCAGGAACAGAACAGACATTAATAGGACATTTCATCATTTTCCAAAATTCTTATGAAAATATATTCAGCACATACTGCATTGAACTAAATGTACCAACTTATTATATATTTCAGGAGTCGGTCCATTTTATACCGACACCGACTCAGACTCCACGACTCTGACTCCACAGCCCTGGCGGCCATATCACTAGGATATGCCCCCAATGTCTGATATGAGCAGGTCCCACTTCTGAACAGAGCCCGCAAAGTGCTGGAGGGTGCATAGGTAACTACCCTCTATTCATCTCTATGAGACTGCCATTCAGCTATTTTTGGTCCCATTAAAATGAATGGGAAGTGCACCGTGCAAGCACGGCCACTGCTCCATTCACTTCTTTGGGGCTTATGGAAATAGCTGAGCCAGCAATCAGCTATTTTCGGCAGTCCCATAGAAATTAATGGAGGATGGCCGTAAATGCGCGGTGTGCCCTGCAGCACTTTCTAAGTATAGGTGCTCCCAATTCTAAAGATGGGAACAACCCTTTAACTCCTCAACTTTGATCGGAGTGAAATGTAGCATGAAAATCCAGATCAGAAATTGACATGCTGTAGATGTATAATTCCACACTGCAGGGGCATTTCACTGCAGTAAATTTCATCCTATATTCCACTGCGGATCTTCAGACTCCACAGTATTTTTCTCCTGTGGATGTAACCCTTGTATAACTGAAATGTATTTCTCTTGTACTCTAGAGTATGGTTCATTCATGCCTATAACCATTATATTAGATGTATGTGATTACCTTAATGTTACTGACAGTATGTTTTCTTGTGGACTCTGAAGGCTGCACATGCTGTGTGAGCTTGAACACAGTGTGAAGATGTTGCTCCAGGGTCCTGCTCCTGACTCAACCACGGAGTCGCTGAATTGGCCGGCAAGGCTGGAAATGACCCAGAACTCCTACAGGGCAAGGGAGCCCATACTGGCAATACGCAGAGCTTTACTGACTGTTGGTAGCAGGTGTGTTGTTCTGGTAGGATAAATAAAAGTGCGGCTATTGAAGTGACATACAATATTGAGAATCCATTCGGATGACTAGCTAAACATCTTCAAGTCTGGTTGCTCTGACTTATTACTACTGATATAACATACAATTAAGCAGTTTAGTAATGAAATACAGAATAACTTAGAGAAACACCTAAACTGGCAGTGCTATGCTGTTTAGGTAACTCCCATAGAAGTGAAAGGCAGCTAAGGAAACTGTAGCACAATCAGCTCGGCTGTTTCCATAATCCTAGACACCACATATGAGGGGCCATGAATGACTGAGATCCATTATGTAACTTTCTAATTATATTGCTTTACTTATAGGGGTGGGCTCGTCTCCCACATTGATGGTATATTGCTAGGATATGCCATCATGGTCACATAGGTGGGGGCGCCACCTCTTGGACCCACTCTTAGCTTCAGAATGAGGCCTCCAAAGTGATGGAGAGTGCAGTCTGCTGTCCATTTATTGCTATCGGAGTTCGGAAAATAGTAAGCATGCTCAGCTATTTTCGGACATCCCATAGCAATGAATGGAGAACGCAAAGCGAAAGTGCGGCCACCATTCCATTCACTGCTGTGGGACTGCTAGAACTAGCCAAGCCAGCACGCTACTATTTTCAGGACTCCCATAGTAGTGAACAGAGTGTGGCCACTCTCCCTTCACTTCAGGGGGTGGGGGGCTGTTCTGGAGATAGGTGAGGGTCTCACATCTGGGACCTGCTTCTATCTGACATCCTAGCTTATCCTAGTGATAAGCCATTAATGTCTAAGATGAGACAGCCCCTAAAGTTGCTATAGCCTATATTATAGTCCAGAGCTGCATTCACAGTTCCACAAGCTACAAGGCATTCATAGCTTTCTGTGATGGTATTCAGTCTGAACATCAGGTACTGTTATCTGATGAAGGGTAAACTATTATCTGTTTGTTGAACATTTACAGTACCCACCAGCAGAATAGTGATTGCAGCTCCTGGCTGTACTAAACTGTAAAGTCCAGGTCAGTACAGATAACACAGGATATAATAACTGTATTAACCATGAAGCCACAGCCTGAGACGTTTCATATTCTTAATATTTTGTAGTGAGGTGGATGCAGTTCTCTATAATACACATCTACTTAAAAAAGGAGCTTCTTGTCAGTTACTGAATGCATGATATCGCCATCTTCTTTAGAACTAAAGGTGTGCATTACAGTTTATAACTGACAGCCGCTGCCTCCTTCTAGTGATGCTGGGAACAATACATAATAATAAACTAAAATGTAAAATAATTTCACTTTTGGGACAAACAATAAATAAATGAATAAATAGGTTATGTTGAATTATCATAAAAAAAACATAAAATACATAATGTTTTAAATGCTAATTTTTTTTTGTACTGATTAAAAATTGTAAAATGCAAAAAAAAAAAAAGATCTCATACATCACCAAATCACTTAAGATTGGGGTCTCTTAATATATCGTATTATATATATATATATATATATATATATATTTTTTTTTTTTTTTGCAGGCCAGGCTTCACTGACATGATTGGGGAATGCTGGCTGCAAAGTGCTCGAGTTGCCCGAAAAGCAGGCCACCACCAGACTGCATTTAATGCCCTCCTCAACGCTGGAGAAACCAGGCTGGCGGAGCTTAATGTCGAGCGGGCTAAGTGGCTATGGTCTAAGGTGAGTAACAGTCCAGCATCTTTCACTAGTCATATGCAGATGCAGTGTGAGTAAATTGTCTGTAAAGCAAACAGTCATTCCCAATAATCTGGCAGTGTAAATGTGCCGCCAATTACCCGATGAACTAGCGGAGCGCTCATTCATCGGGTAATCCTGTTGTTCATTCAGGTACCACTGTTAATGGCTTCTGGGCAGCAGATCGGAGTGTCTAAACAGCGATCTGCTGCCCAGAAACCATGATTCTGCGTGAGGACGAGGGATCGCAATAACAATCCCTTGTCCTCATACAGTGAAGGAGATTGCTGCATGTACATACAGCAGTCTCCTTCACTGAACAAGCAGCTGACTGTTGGGAAAGAACCCTTTCTTCTGGACAATCCGCCCCTGTAAATCCAGCTTTAGTGTAGGTAAAACATGAAGTAGTTTATCCTGTTTGTTTCATGTATAATTTGTCACTGATGGGAAAATTGTTTTCCACCAGAGCTAACCCAGTGCTTGTGTTGTCTTAATTAGGGTGATGTGCACCAGGCCCTCATAGTCCTTCAGAAGGGAGCAGAGTTGTTCCAGGCAGGTAGTACTGCCAATCCAGAGCAGCAGCTGATCCACGGCAGAGCCATGCTGCTAGTAGGACGATTCATGGACGAGACTGCCAACTTTGAAAGCAATGCAGTGATGAAAAAGTATAAAGTAAGTTGAACATGAAATAAAGGCATACATTTATTGGGGAAATCTGTACAATGAAAAGGAGACTCTAGGACCTGTTGGGCCACCTCTAGCTTGGACATAAGATGAGATACGGTTGCGCATGGAGGCAGACAGGTTCTGTATGGTACCCTGTAGCACATTTTCCCATAGACGCTGCAGCTGGGCCTGTAGATCCTGCACACACATAGGTTGCTGAAGCAGGTGTCACTGCTGGTCCCATTACTGCTCGATTGGTGATCAATCTGGCAACAACACAGGCCAAGGAAGTGTTGTAATCTGGTGGAGACATTCCTGGGAAATACTTGCTGTGTGTAGGAGAAGATCATCCTGCTGAAAAATGCCATAAGAGGCAACACATGTGCCCTCAGGATGTCCTGCACATATCAATGAGCTGTCAGTGCCCTCATATCACTACTAGCAGTGAGCAACAGTCATATGTAATGGCTCCCCAGATCATAACACCAGTCGGATCCCAAACACACCCCTTATTTGTCGCTAAAGACGATACAGTTCCAATCAGTAGCAGTCCCTCTTTCTCATTCATGACACCCCCTGCAAACAAAGGCGATGGTGGCTGGCTGTCAATACCAAGACACATAGTGGGTGCCATGACATTGAATTTCCTTCTGTTTAGCACCTGGAAATGGTCCGGGCAGAGACGGGTATGTAATGAAGGTGCCACCTGTATTTGGAAATTGTGGGCAGATCAAATAATCCTTTTTACTGGTGGTCTTTCTGGGCTGTCAGGAGCCTGTTTGCTATGTGTGTGTCCTCATGTAACCACTGCTCCCAACACATCCTAACAGCTAGGCTACAAAAGCTAGATGGTGGGCAATTTGTTAAAGCGGCCATCCTGCTTCAGTCAGTCCAATTATGCTCCCCCTCTCAGTCTGTCAACTGGTCAAAATGTCTTCGAGTGCGTTGTAGAGGCATGTCCTGCAGTCAGCGATCTCTTACCAATATGTACACTACCCAAAATTGGCCTCTCAGAGCCTTTTTAAAAGGCAGCAAGGAAAGCACTTTTACACCCTCTTGTGGCAGGACCCAATGTGTAATCACATTGTAATCATTTACATATCTGTCTGAGATTTACAGCAATCCGACATTTCTGAGTGTATCTTTTTTTTTGCCAGTGAGTGTTTTTATGAAATTATTAGGATTTGTCTGATGTAGAAAACCACTGCTCACATAACATTTAGAAGTCTTCAGTTTTTTCACATTTTGTTATGTTGCAGGCTTGTGCTATCAAGATTTCCCCCATCAATCTGCACTCAATACCCCATAATGAGAAATTGAAAACAGAATTTTAGACATTTTTGCTAATTTATTAAAAAGGAAAAACTGAAATTTCACATGGACATAAGTATTCAGACCCTTTAGTATCCAGACACTTTAAATTTAGCTCTGGGCGACTCCCAATTTTTTTTAAAATAATTTTTGAGATGTTTCTACACCTTGATTGGAGTCCACCTTTGGTAAATGCAGTTGATTGCACATGATTTGTACATATACTCTTCTGTTTACATGAGGACAATGCATATCAGACCAAAAACCAAGCCATGAGGAGGAAAGAACTGCCTGAAGAGCTCAGAGATAGGATTGTATGGAGGCACAAATCTGGAGAAGGGCACGGAAAGTTCCCAGGACCACAGTGGTCTCCATTATTTTTAAATAAAATAAGTTTGGAACAACAGGGCTCTTCCTAGAGCTGATCATCCAACTAAGTTATCAAAGGAGAAGGGTCTTGGTAAGAGTGGTGACCAAGAACCCAATGGTCACTGTGGCTGAGCTCCAAAGATCCTGTGTACAGATGGGAGAAACTTCCAGAAGGTCAACCATCACTGCAGAACTCCACTAAGCTTTATGGCACTGCGGCCAGAAAGAAGACTCCTCAGTAAAAGACACATGAAAGCCTGCCTAGAGTTTGCAAAAAAAGCACCTAAAGGACTCTGACTGTGAGAAACAATATTCTCTGGTCTGATGAAACCAAGATTGAATTTTTGGCATCAATTCTGTGTTTGGAGGAAACCAGGCTTTGCTTATCACCTGCCCAGTACCATCCCTACAGTGAAGCATGGTGGTGGCAGTCATCATGCTGTGGAGTGTTTTTCAGTGGTTGGGAAAGGTAGACTGGTCAGAGTTGAGGGAAAGCTGAATGGAGCAAAGTACAGAGATATTCTTAGTGAAAACCTGATCCAGGATGCTCTGGAACTTGGACTGGGCTGAAAGTTCACCTTCCATCAAGACAACGGCCCTAAGTACACATCCAAGACAACACAGGAGTGGTTTAGGGACAAGTCTGCGAACCTCCTTAAAGGAGTTGTCCACTTTTTGGTTATTGTTGACCAATGTGTTTGTGAGATGATTATATAGCACTTACTATTATAGTCTTTGTTGAAATTCTGCACCATTTTCTATATTTCATAAGGTACACAAAGTCTACTGTACTGTCCACACAGAGGTCTTGTCCATAAAATGGCTGCTGATGGAGGGTCATGTGACCAGGCAGATCACCTCCATGTGATACCTCCTTCATTCAGACACACTGCACCTGCCATCTGCACTTGTTCTGCTGGGAGTTTAGTGCAGGTGCAGTGTGTTTGGATGGAGGAGACATCACATGGAGGTCACATGACCCTCCATCAGCAGCCATTTTATGGACAGGACCTCTATGTGGAGAGTACAAAATACGGTGTGCACCTTATAAGATATAGAAAATGGTGCAGAATTTCAAAAAATACTATATTAGTAAGTGTCATATAATTATCTTATATACACATTGGTCAACAATAACCAGAAAGTGGCCAACCCCTTTAAGTGGCCCGGCCAGAGCCCTGACTTGAACCCGCTGACTGTCACCATCCAACCTGGCAGAGCTCGAGAAGATCTGCACAGAAGGGTGGCAGAAAATCCCCAAATCCAGTTTTGCAAACCTTGTGACATCATACCCAAGAAGACTGGAGGCTGTAATCACTGCCAAAGGTCCTTCAACTAAGTCCTGAGTAAAGGCTCTGAATATTTATGTCAATGCAAGATTTTATTTTTTCCTTTTCAATAAATTAACAAAGATTTCTAACATTCTGTTCTCACTTTGTCATTATGGAGTATTGAGTGCAGAATGGTGAAAAAAAAATGATTTTTTTATTTTATTTAGCACAAGATAATGTGAAAAAAGTGAAAGGGTCTGAAGACTTCCCGAATGCACTGTATGGAAGCATAGTAGGGGCCCCATTCTCCTTTGTGGCAGCTATAATACAGATGTGTGCCTACGGCAGTAAGTGTGGTGACAAATTACAACTTTTATGAAGAGTTCCAACTAGGGTTGCACCGGGTATCGAATTCTCGATACCCAGTCGATACTTTTGTCCCGGTATCGTATCGACCGTATTTGCCTGTTACCGATACTAGCTCTCAGCGCGCTCCATGTTCCCTCAGCAGCACAAGGGAGAAGGAAGTCTCCCCCTGTGCTGCCGCTGCCACCAATGAGAAGAGGAGGGCAGAGGAGGGGAGGGGCTGTGGCCCCTGCGCCACCAATGAACATTACTATCATTTATACAAGTACAGGAGTGGGTGTCGGCGCAGGATCACATAGCCGGCACCCGACCTGTCAGAAAGGGAGCTGCGATACACTGCAGTTAACCCCTCAGGTGCGGCCCCCCTCTTCCCCTCTTCATTGGTGGCAGTGGAGATTCCGATCGGAGCCCCAGCAGTGTAATCGCGGGGCTCCGATAGGTTACCATGGCAACCAGGACGCTACTGAAGTCCAGGCTTCCATGGTAAGCTCCCTGCTGCCCTATGCACAAAGCACAGGGCAGCAGGGAGAGTGTAAGTCCTATGCACCCTAATAGAGCTCTATTAGGGTGCATAGGACAAGGGTTCTAGCCCCTAAGGGGGGTAATAGGAAATAAAAGTAAAAAAATAAATAAATTAAAAAAAACACACACCAAAGTATTCCAAAACAAGTTTAAATCCCCCCTTCCCAATTTTACATATAAAATATATATAAACAATAAATAAACATATTAGGTATCGCCACGTCCCAAAAATTAAAATATTAAAAAATATCTCCTATGCGGTGAAAGCCATAACAGAAAAAAGAAATAAATAAAAAACACACGATTCGACATTTTTTTAGTCACCTTGTCTCCCCCCACAACCCCCCCCCTCCAAAAAAAAAAAATTAGGATAGGACTGTTCTATTATGGGCTGGACGTTTTCTAAAATGCGGAATGCATTTGCATTATTGTGAATGGATCTGAACTGCAATACCAGACGCAGCCTACAGGCAAGATTGGGGCTGTTTCCTGTGAAAAAGGCAGACCCTTTGATGAAAAGGACGACAGGGGGCGCCATTACTGTTATAATAATCATTGTTTTTCTGTGTGTAGGATGTAACCAGTCTGCTCCCAGAATGGGAAGATGGACACTTTTACCTTGCCAAGTATTATGACAAACTAATGCCTATGGTGACTGAAAACAAGATGGAAAAGCAGGGTGACCTGATACGATACATCGTCTATCACTTTGGGAGGTCAGTACTTTATATTTTATTTCTGACGGCCAGTGCTTTGGATTGTATCCATGAGTCTGGTTCGGCTTAGGTTCAGTAGTTCATATTGCAGTTACTGCTGACTGTGAATAGTCATTGTGAGACTGATGGGTAGCGTATACCTACCTAGAACTTAAGAGCGTCAGTATATAAACTGTTAGAATAAATGTCATATATCTCACCTTTCTGTTAGGTCCTTGCAGTATGGGAACCAGTTCATCTATCAGTCAATGCCTCGGATGTTGTCTTTGTGGCTTGACTTTGGAGCTAAAGCCTACGAATGGGAAAAAGGTAGGAATGGTGCGGACCGTGTAAGTATTCTGGGTGCTTAGGTGGTAGAATATATCGAATTTCATTATGTCACTCGTCATATTTCAGCTGGCCGGGCCGAACGTCAGCAAATGAAAAATGATCTGATGAGAATTAACAAGGCCATTACTGACCATAAGAATCATCTCGCTCCATATCAGTTCCTAACAGCTTTCTCACAGCTGATCTCCCGCATCTGTCACTCTCACGATGAGGTCTTTGCTGTTCTGATGGAAATTGTGGCAAAGGTTTTTGTGGCATATCCTCAGCAGGCAATGTGGATGATGACTGCGGTGTCTAAGGTAATAGTGGCAATCAATGAAAGGTACTGCAGGCCCATTTACACGGGCTGATGATCATTCTCAATCACTGTCCACAGTAAACATGTCCGCCAGCCACGACAAATGAGTGAACACTTGAATCCTTTAGGCCCCGTTCACACGACCGTATGCATTCCGTGATCCGTATAAAAACGGAACGGAAGACACACGGAAAGTCTTCCGTAGTGTTCCGCAATTTTGCGGACCCATTGACTTTTAATGGGGCTACGGACGTGATTTTGCGGCCAAGTATAGGACATGTTTTATTTTTTTTGCGGGGGAACTTCCGTGAGATACGGGATGCGGAATGCACACGGTGTGCATTCCGCATTTTTTTTTCTCCTATGGAAAAATTAATGGGTCCATATGGTTCAGCATCTTATCCGCAAAAATGCGGAAATGTACATACGGTCGTGTGAATGGGGCCCTATACAGACAGAACATGTCGTGTAAACGAGGCCTATTGGTCTATTCAGACGTCCGCAAGTGTTTTGTGGTCTGCAAATTGCGGCTTGGCAAAACACGGATACCGGCTGCCTGTGTTCCACATTTTGCAGACTCCACATGGCCGTCCTGTGATAGACATGCCTATTCTTGTCTGCGATTGCGGGCAAGAGTAGAACATGCTCTATCTTTTTTGCGGGACCGCAGAACGGAACTACAGATGCAGACAACACACAGTGCTGTCCACATCTTTTGTGGCCCCATTGAAATGAATTTTGTGGACCCAGAACAACAGATGTGTGATTGGACCCTTATAGTCTGGGAGAAGAGCATCTGAATATCTAGTGCCATGTCTTATGTCTCATGAAGGAGCTGGTATTTAAATTTAGGCTGGGAGAATATGGAGATTCACACAGGGCACAGGACTGTGGGCTGGAGGACAAGGTGCAGTGCTCCTGAGTGTGGGAGACCATCATAGCAGCTTGTGCCATCCCTTCTGAAAAACTTATAATTAGTGATGGAGCATGCAGAGGTGGAAAACACATGAAATATATATATTAAATAATGTGTACTCACATATGATGCATTTACCAGATTATGTGGGCATGCAATTGTAAAATACTTAATTTCCTGATGGAGTCTTATTTGTTCCATACAGTCTTCTTATCCCATGCGTGTAAACAGATGCAAAGAAATACTTGATAAAGCCATTCACATGAAGCCTGCTCTGGGGAAATTCATAGGAGATGCAACCCGTTTCACAGACAAGCTTCTTGAGTTGTGTAACAAGCCTGTAAGTACAGCTCTTTTCTGTTTTGCAGTTCTCGTCGTCTAGGATTCTATGCATTGAAAGGGGAGAAACGCACACACATGGATTTTTGAAAACCCCATACACATTTATTGAATTGTAAAGTGTAACATATTTGCAGTAGTTTTGCCATGTCTGGGTCCAGCCATACGACAAAGCATTAAAACAACCCACTTGGAATATAGTTGTGAAGGGTTAGAGTGCACTGCTACAATCATTGTCCGCACCTATGTGAGTACTCTTTAACAGGATTACATACATATGTATATTTTTACATTTCTTAGGTTGATGGAAACACTGGCACTTTAAGTATGAGCGTCCACTTCAGACTACTGAAGAAACTGGTGGAAGAGCCAACATTCAGCGAAATACTTATACCATTACAATCAGTAATGATCCCCACTCTGCCATCTACCGCTGGAAAACGTGACCACGCTGATCATGACCCCTTTCCTGGGCACTGGGCGTATATTGCTGGCTTTGATGATGTTGTAAGTTCTATGATTTTAAAATGAAAGACCTTAAAGGGGTTGTCCAGCATTCTTTAAAATTTAGAGGGTGGCTGGACAGTGTTTAAAACATCACTGAGCTCTCAACAAACTTTGAATTATTCCGTAGTATAGTCTTGGTACATGAGGAATAACACTAAATCTAGCCATTATATAACATGTATCTGGCATTTATTTAGCACTATTGCTCTGTGCTTGCTGAATAGCTATTTTGCAGTTCTTCCAGACAGGGTAGGTGGAGACTAGCTGCCATCCACTGCACACAGAAAGTAGATGAGAATCTACTTCCTAACTGTCTCACAGTCCTTCAGGATAATGGAGTACATTAGAGAGAAGTACTGACCTGTATGGTTGTGAGCACTTGTGCTGAGCTATAACCTCCCTATGTAGCTGTGCAGTCTCTCTTTGTCAGTGCTTGTCTCTGAGTTCCTGTTCACTCTTCCCCTCCCCATAGACTTGCATTGACATGTGTAATATGATGCTCCTGCAGACATAATCAGTGCTGAAAGGGAATAAGGCATTTTTTAAAATGAGAAGCATTTAGCTGAGACGACAAATTACAAAGTTTCTTGTGGTCGCTTGATTCATGATTTTTGCTTGATTTATGCAAAGTTGTGTTAAAACTTAGTGACCATTTAAATCTACACTGGCCTGGAAGTGATAATGTTCCATGTACACGCACATGATGGCTGCCGGGCAGTCATTGAACTCCTCACTAGTGAGGCAATAAAACTCAGGATCAGGAAGACCTATGCCTCCAAGGCCCAAAATTTTCCAGTGTCATTTGAATACTGGGGATATTCAGGTTTTTGTATGGATTTTTTTAAGCCAAAGCCAGCAGTGGACCACAAAAGCAGAGAAAGTATCAAGGACAAATACTATTCTCTCTTTAGAATCAAAATCTGGTTTGGCTTAAAAAAAACCTTTGTGGCTCTTTCCTCTGACTGCTCTCTGTGTCATGCAGGTGGAGATTTTGCAATCCCTTCAAAAGCCTAAGAAAATTTCTCTGAAGGGAAGTGATGGAAAATCCTATATTATGATGTGTAAACCTAAAGATGATCTCCGGAAAGACTGCCGACTTATGGAGTTTAATTCTCTAATTAACAAGGTACATGAGCGGTGCTGATGAAATTCTAAAAAATGAGTAGCTTATTCTCCCGTGGATACAAATGAAGTATAAACTAAACATTTTGTCTTCTTGATCAGTGTTTGAGAAAGGATGCAGAGTCCCGGAGGAGAGAGCTCCACATTCGCACCTATGCGGTTATTCCCCTGAACGATGAATGTGGGATAATAGAATGGGTGAATAACACGGCAGGCTTGAGAAACATACTGATAAAACTCTACAAAGAGAGAAGTGAGTTCAACCATTTTCTTTGATTTTACCATTTTTGTACTTTGTTTTTGCACCTTTTGCACAGCCAACTCTCCATTCCTGGTGACGCCCCTTTCTTGAGATAGGAGCGTGTCCCAGAGGTGCGATGTGCACCTATCAGAGATTAGTGGCCTATGCTCTGAATAAATGTCCAGATGAGACAAACTCATTAAATGTAGGGTTTGTATTATATACTTCCCTTAGCAATACTGCTTCATTGTTAGGTTGCGGATACCTGCCATTCCTGGACTCACATATGTATACTGTGATGTGACAGCCATGGCAACTTCAAATCATGGAGGAAACTGGTCACAATGGACATACGACACAACATCCATTCATGTGTGTAGCAGAGAGAATCAGGAATGGTGTCCAGTGCAGAGGCAGGAAAGGAGTGGTTCTGGTAGGGTAGGTAATAGGGTTGTCACGATACCAAAATTTTGATTTGATTTTGATATCATAAAAGTATTGTGATACTTGATACCATTCGATACCACGCCAAAGAAAAATAAAACGCCAAAAAAGCCATGTCCATTCTGCATTTTATGGAACGTCCGGCCCATAATAGAACAGTCCTATGCTATTTTTTTTTTTTTTGGGGGGGGGGGATAAGGGGCCAAAAAAATGGCGAATCGCGTGTTTTTAAATTTTCTTTTTTTGTCTCTCTGTTACGGTGTTCACCGCATGAGTGATATTTTTTTATATTCTGACTTTTTCGGACGCAGCGATAGCTAATATGTTTACTTTTTTATTGTTTTTATATGTAAAATTAGGAAAGGGGACGATTTAAACTTTTAATATTTTGGTGTTTTATAACTTTTTATTTAATAACGATTAGCCACCTTAGCCGAGGGCGGTACACCTTATCTTCTAAAAGATACTGCGCAGCCTAGTATCGGAGAATAGCAAATCTCAGTATTGTATCTATCTGAGTACAGAAGTATTGATTGGGTATTGAAAGTTCGATACCTGGTACAACCCTAGTAGGTAAATATATTACAAAGTATTTGTTTTTACATTTAAAGGGGTTTTACCATCTGGGACATTGCTAGGATATGCCATCAATGTGAAACGAGTGTGGGTCCCATTTCTGATGGGACCCACTCATATCTCCAGAACAGGGCTCCTGAAGTTCAGGGTGAGCAGTCAAGATAAGCAAGACAGTCAAGCAGTCAAGATATGGGACTGCCAAAAATAGCTGAACTTTCTCCGGTCCCCCACGCTGTTTGTTTTTCTGTCTGCAGCGGTGATGTTCTACATACAGAGGTCATTCTTGAGGTCAGTCACTGTGCCAATTCCTGTGATTGGCTGCATGATGACCTGTGTGCGTGGAACATCACTGCTGCAGCCAGGAAGATGATGTCAGTGGCGGGGTGGATCAGAGTGCAGTTTGGGAGAAAGGGGGGATGTATTGATTATTTTATTTTATTACATTTACAGAGGCTGCCCAAGTTTTTATTAAATTGGGACAACCCTTTTAAAGAGAAATCTTTTCTGACATATTTTACATTGTTGTACTATTTCATTAAAGGGTTTCTGTCACCTTGTTTGACCATATTAAACCAGATGACATTTGCAATGCGCAAATGTCACCTGATGTCTAATATGGTCTTCTTTTTAAGCTTTGTGTTCCCGTTTTCTTAAAAAATCTACTTTTGTAATATGCAAATTGCCTTTACTAGGTGCAAGGGACGTTAACCCTGCACCTAGTAGCGCCGTTTTCCCCACCTTCTATATGTCGTCATCAGCGCTGATAGAGTGAGCTGCCTGGTCCTGTCAATCTGCTGCCGGCCCTGCAAATCCCGCGCCTGCGCGGCGGGTCCGTCATTCGGCGCAGGCGCAGTGAGGAAGCCCGGCAGCCAGCGGCACTCACTGCACCTGCGCCGAATGACGGACCCACGGCGTAGGCGCGGGATTTGCAGGGCCGGCAGCAGATAGAGTGAGCTGCCTGGCCCTGTCAATCAGCGCTGATGACGACATATAAAAGGTGGGGAAAACAGTGCTACTAGGTGCAGGGTTACCGCCCCTTGCATCTATTAAAGGTAATTTGCATATTACAAAAGTAGATTTTTTTTAAGAAAACGGGAACACAAAGCTTAAAAAGAAGACCATATTAGACATCAGGTGACATTTGCGCATTGCAAATGTCATCTGGTTTAATATGGTCAAACAAGGTGACAGAAACCCTTTAAGATAACCAAGCCATATTTCTTTTTCTTTATCCAGGAATACACATGGGAGGGAAGGAACTACGTCAGTGCATGCTGCCTAAGACGGCTCCCCTGGAAGAAAAGCTGAAGATATTTAAAGAAACTCTTTTGCCTCGTCACCCACCTGTTTTCCATGAATGGTTTCTACGGACATTTCCAGATCCTACGTCTTGGTGAGTAGGAAAAATTGAATCAAATGATGGAAGTTATTCTCTTCAAGAAGCAAAAGAGTTATTTATATACAAAAGGAACATCTGACCTTAAATAGGTACAGTGAGACCTCTGTCAAAGTCCTCCCCTAATATACACCTCATTTTGTGGTAGATTTTATATATATATATAGTCCTTTGATGGGAAGACCCCACTATAAGGTGGTTTTCATGGCAATTGTGGGTGGTTCTCTCAATTTGGCTTCAGGTAGTAATGTTAATGTACCTTTTTCTTCAGGTACAACAGCAGGTCAGCATATTGCCGCTCTACAGCTGTGATGTCCATGGTTGGCTACATCTTGGGGCTTGGAGACCGTCATGGTGAGAATATTCTATTTGATTCTCTGACTGGAGAGTGCGTCCATGTGGATTTCAACTGTCTTTTCAACAAGGTATGTATGTGAAACATATTATCACATATCTTCGCGGGATTCATGGAGGATTTAAGAGATTTTATGGTTTTTTTTTTTGCCCACTGGATAGTATAATACTAGCATACTACAGTCTTCTGAAAACGGAATAAAAACCCAAATGAAAAGAGCTAATAAGATGAGCTCCTCTAATGCAGTAAGGTAGCAAGTTTCCTATGCATTGACTGATGTAACTGCCTCTATTCACTCTCCATCCTATAGAGAGTGCGCATGCTCGACCTGCTGCTCCATTGATGCAGTCCCCCGCACTTACATATTTGTCTTCTGTCCTGGGGGAAAACTCCTTTAAAATGTAATCAAAATAATATAATTAAATTGGATATTTAGAAAGCATTTTATACACAGGCAAAAATATTTCACTTGTTACAGTAATTATTTCATTTTAGGGTGAAACATTTGAAGTTCCAGAAATTGTCCCTTTTCGCCTGACACACAACATGGTTAATGGAATGGGACCGATGGGGACAGAAGGCCTTTTCCGACGTGCCTGCGAGGTCACTATGAGGCTAATGAGAGACCAGAGGGAATCACTAATGAGGTAAAGTTCTGTAGAGTTTACAATTTTATGTTATTTATGCATCTCATATCTATCAGGTAGGGTAAAATCAACAGACTAAAAATATATCAAAGCTATTTCTGATTAACTTCCCCCCTTGATTAATCACTTCAGCTCTTCCAGAACAGTAGGCACGTTCCTTTCAATGTGAAGAATATGAATTAAAAGTGCTTGATGATTGTGGTCATTACATAAATACCCACTGCAGTCTACAAATAATGAGTACGACCGAGTTCACATCTGCATTCTTTATTTCCATTTTCTGCTCCATTATAGGATCAGAGCAATGAAAATAAAGAAAGCTCCGGATCCGTCATGTGACGGACACAAACTGTGCATTATAGATCGACTGTAATGGGGTACGACTCATCATTGAACCAGACATAGAAATGCAGGATGCTGCTCTATTTTGGCAGAATATGAGACTTGGGCTCCTTATGCAGATGTGGATGCAGCCTATCTTTGCTTTACTTACAGCAGTGATTTTCAACCTTTTTTGAGCCGCGGCACACTTTTTACACTTAAAAAATCCCGGGGCACGCCACCAACCAAAATGGCACAAAATGACACTAAAACAGTACATATTATACATATAGTTAATAATATAGATTCTAAATGTATTTATACTCACTCAGTGTGAAACCTGGGCCTGTTTCGATGAACACAAAAGGGATATCCTGGCAGGAATGGTGGAAAGACACACACGAAGCTCTTCCTCAACAGTTCTCAGTCTCTCTCTGTTTTTAGTTTTTATCGCAGTCAAGCTTGAGAAGCCCAGCTCACATAGATATGTGGTTGAAAATGGGAGCACCTCAGATCAGCTTAATGTGCCCCCATCAGACCTCAGATCAGCGTATTGTGCCCCATCAGACCTCAGATCAGCGTATTGTGCCCCCCATCAGACCTCAGATCAGCGTATTGTGCCCCCATCAGACCTCAGATCAGCGTATTGTGCCCCATCAAACCTCAGATCTGCATATTGTGCCCCCATCAGACCTCAGATCAGCGTATTGTGCCCCCATCAGAACTCAGATCAGCTTAATGTGCCCCCATCAGACCTCAGATCAGCGTATTGTGCCCCATCAGACCTTAGATCAGAGTATTGTGCCCCATCAGACCTCAGATCAGCGTATTGTGCCCCATCAGACCTTAGATCAGCGTATTGTGCCCCCATCAGACCTCAGATCAGCGTATTGTGCCCCATCAAACCTCAGATCTGCATATTGTGCCCCCATCAGACCTCAGATCAGCGTATTGTGCCCCATCAAACCTCAGATCTGCATATTGTGCCCCCATCAGACCTCAGATCAGCGTATTGTGCCCCCATCAGAACTCAGATCAGCTTAATGTGCCCCCATCAGACCTCAGATCAGCGTATTGTGCCCCATCAAACCTCAGATCTGCATATTGTGCCCCCATCAAACCTCAGATCAGCGTATTGTGCCCCCATCAGACCTCAGATCAGCCCACCCAGTCACATAAGATAAAAATAAAAAATCTTACTTACCTGTTCTGCACTGCGGCTGCCCTCCGGTCCGCGCTCCGCTCTCTTCCCTGGCCCGCGCACACTATGACCTGACGCTGCGTGCCGCCAGGGAAGAGAGCAGAGCGCGGACCGGAGGGCAGCCGCAGCGCAGAACAGGTAAGTAAGATTTTTTATTTTTATCTTATGTGGCTGGGTGGGCTGATCTGAGGTCTGATGGGGGTCTCTAAATACAAGGGGAACTTTCCCCGCGGCACACCCGACCATGTGTTGCGGCACACTGGTTGAAAATCACTGACTTACAGTATATTGTACTGAAGTCACACTGCTACAGTAATGTCTGCAGTCTGGGTAGTGGTATTACAGAAACAAAACTACATTTTCCAGTGTGAAGGATCTGATTGACTTCAATAGGGAACACTGATATTTTTGATACCAAGAAGAGCACTGCAGTATTCTTGCAGTAAAAAATCCTGAAAAGTGTGATCTGTCAACAGACAGGGCCATGTGTGCTGCTGCAGCTAATGACTGTCTTCAGTGGTCATGTGTCCTTAAGCGGCGTGTCACTGCTGGGAAATGTGTCGCTTGGGGACTCGTGACTACTGAGGCCAGTCATTTGCTGCAGCAGCGTATGTGACCCTGCCCGTGTGGATGTGGACATACAGAGAGCCAGGGAGCTGGAACTGAGCGTCAGGAAGCAGGTAAGTATGTTTCTTTTAGGTCCTGCTGGCTTAGGTCCAAAGAATCCCTTTACGCTAATTACACACACCAGGAAAATGGGCTGATCACATTTTCAGCAGACCGAAGTCTGCCATCACAAATGATTGTTCATGCTTTGTAGGTGCCCTTCACAAAGCAATGCAGAATCCAAGGCGCCTTTTGACTTTTTACCGAGCCTTACGTTAAGCCAACATTGCAGTTTACTTTGAAGAATTAGTAAGAGCTGCGCACCCAGGGCTTTGGTTGTTCATGGCTGTTGAGGTGACCTGGAGCAGGTGGAACACAAGTAGTCATAGGACGGGGCCAGGGACTCATCTGCTTTGTCACTAGGCCCGTGTGTATAACATTCATTGTTCAATTCTTATTCTTAAAGAAGAACTCCCGCAAAAATTTTTATTCTCTGACCTGTTAGAAAGGTGCATGATATAATCTGTAGTGATTGTCATTTTCTTATCAGTGACTGTTTCTGTGAGTAATAACCTCTCTTTTTATTGTAGCTGGGTCATGTGACCAACTCCCTGACCTCCAACTGACCCAGGACAGGAAGCCAGTAACTGCTCTATTCATTCCTATGGGAGCCTCACTTTCAGTCTCATAGGAATACATAGAGAATTAGACTTCCTGTCCACACATAAGTCTATGTGTGATTTGGTGGGTCTAATTGCTGGTCACATGACACAGATAAGAAACTTCAGGATGATAGAAGTCAAAAATTCAGACACTGGTAAGAAAATGACATTCACTACAGATTACATCATGTACATTTCTAGCAGGACATGGAATAAAATTTTTGTCGGGAGTTCTTCTTTAATAATTTTGTTTTTTAGTGTACTGAAGCCATTCGTGCATGATCCTCTGGTGGAATGGAGCAAACCGGTTCGTGGGGGAAGCAAAGTTCAAGCCAATGAGACAGGAGAGGTTGTCAATGAGAAGGTTAGTGCTGTTTTTGTAGCGGGCATTGTTACTTGGTGTTTATGTATTAAACCTCCTCATATGAAGAAAGAAGTTACATGTCGCCAAATATGTAATGGCTACATGTTGCATCCTATTGTTCTGCAGTCACCGGGGTCCGTATATGTTTGTCTACATGTCTTATCCACGAGGGTCTTTTGCACTTATAGTTCTAAAACCCCCATCAATTATAGTAGTGTATTATAACCCCTTTAAATAATTAATACAGTCTAACCTGTAATACATCTGTATATATATAGGAGGTTGTCCTTACATAAATGATGTAAGCCCATCTGCTGCCATGATAATGCCTACACTTTTTTTACAAGGTTCCCAGAAGTAAATGTTCTTTTTTGCTTGTTCCTCAGGCTAAAACGCATGTGCTTGATATAGAGCAGCGTCTCCAGGGTGTGATTAAAACAAGAAATCGGGTGAAAGGTCTCCCCCTGTCCATAGAGGGACATGTCCACTATCTGATTCAAGAAGCAACGGATGAAAACCTTCTCAGTCAGATGTATCTTGGATGGGCACCTTATATGTAATCCTTTCTCTCTCTGAATGCTGAGCACATTCCATATCTTACAAGGTCCATAGTTTTATAAAACCCGGCCAGTCTTTTATATCACAACAGTAGACTGTAATAAAGTGATCAGACACGTGTTATCTACGCCTTTGAATGTAAAATGTAGCCTTCTTCTGATTGATAGCTGTTCTATCGCTGACATTTCTCTAAGGAGAAGACTTGTTTGAGACGACAAGAGACTGTGAACATTCCCCTCACTGTATCCTGATGTAAGCAGAGATGAAGCTTTGGATAGAACTGTATTCTGTTATTATTAGAAGTGTCCTTCATAAAACACCACTCTGTCAGTGTACACAATAGTTGTACTGTAGTGTCATACAGACACCATTGATCTGTGGATCGCCACGCTCAAGCAGTAAATCTGTCCTCTTCTAGCACTTCTGGATCCTTACAGCAAGTTTGTTGGTAGTAAGGTTATCAAGGTAGAAATAAAAGTTCTTTATAATTAAAGAAATCACCCTGTTGTATATTGTTTTTATATTATAAAATATTTTGAAGGAAATAATATGGACTTTCATTGAAACAATTGTTAGATGGGAATTCCTTTTGTAAAGTTGTTAAAATATAATAAAGTAAAAAAAATCTATGTGCCCTTATATGTCTTCATTTTATGTCTTCATGGTCGTCGAGAAGTAAGTGGATTATGGCTTAGTTGCCGGTATATATGGATAGACTGCTTTAGAATACCCTTCATGCTGGTAGACTGCTTTTTTTGCCCAATAGGCAATAGGGTCCAATACTGCCTTAAAGGGGTATCCCCATCTTAATCATTAATGTATGATAAATGTGGGTCCTGCCAGGTGAATATAGAGGTGGTCGCACGTGCACATGGGTCTGTTTTTGAGCCTTCCATAGGAGTGAATGGAGGGTGCTGACCTTTTCCTCCATTTTGCTGTTTGGATGTGGTGTCCATTGGCCACCTCACTACATGGGATGTGGTCTGGAGATCCCAGAGGTGGGAGCCGCATCTATCAGACATTTATTGTACATACTGCGGATAAGATGAGAATATCCCTTTAAAGCAAAATGTCATGTGTAAAGCCTCATTCACATGTCAGCGATTGTGAGCCAAAACCAGGATTGGAGCCTCCACAGACATGAGGTATAAGGGAAGGGTCTGCTCCTGTTCTGTGTTTAGAGCCGCACCTGGTTTTGGCTCAGAATCACTGATGGAAATCACTGACCGAACACTGACGTGTGAATGAGGCATTAGGGGACCACACTACACTCATGGCTCGTAATTACTGGTGGCTGGGACACCAATGAAGGATTTCATATAGAGCCATAATGGTTGGGGGTCCACATACTGTTCCCGCATACTGCAATTGCTCCTGAATTGACATCACTACATAATTAAATGCTAACCTGCCAAAAACAGTCTAAGGCTACATGCACACGACAGTTAATAACGGACATCTTTAACGGACATTTATTTCACTGATGCCTTTCTGAGAAACGGATGTTAAAAATGGACCCATTCAATTGTATGGTGGCAGTAGGTCAGTGAAAAACGGACAAGATAGAACATGTTCTATTTTTTTACGTCCATTTTTCACTGAGAGTCAAAAAAAACTGCCGTGTGAATAACCCCATAGACGACCATTGGTCTTAAAACAGACATTTGATGGCCATTAAAAAAATGTACATCACACGTCCATCTTTCACTGTCGTGTGCATGTAGCCTAAGTGAATCTACTATATTATGTGCACCATATGAGCCTCATTTATGACATCACTAATAGTGTGTCCTCGACTATCCAAACTGCCCCAGTAATAATGATAGAGAGCGTAGTCACACAAATCTATACTATACATTAAAAAATGACACTGCAGAAGAGCCTCTTTGGCTGAGTTCACATCTGCTTTGATTTTTCCATTATTCTTTTCCATCAGGAACAGAACAAAAAAATGGATCCGTTAAATGATTAAAATGACAGAAATGTCTATCCATCATCCCTTGACTATAATATTGACGGAAAGCATCATTCTGTCACATATCTATTATGGGTGAATAAAGGACACCACTTTTTTCAACACATTGGAAGTGCCGCGGTATTTTTCTATTTTTCTGGTCATTTGGATGTTTGGTTGCAGCTCTACTGCTGGCACCCCATATGCCGGATACTGTGAGTGCTGCTCAACCGTTTTTTTTATTTTTATTATTTTTGTCAGAAAAGTTCTGCAGAGGAGCCTTTATCTTCTGCCGGAGATAGCAGAACTGATGCATCAGTATTTTCATTCACCATCTACATGGAACATAGATTTTTTGACCCCTTTGTTTTATCACCGGTGTGCCATATTTTGGGCATCGTTATACATGAAAATTAAAATCTGCATAAAATGTTGAGTATCTTTGGCAATGCTTTACTTTATGACCCCTGTACTGATATTTAATGATGTTTTCATTTCCATTCAGACAGAATGTTAAAGGGGTATTCCGGTTAGATTAAAGGGGTATATTCCCATCATAGACAATGGGGGTATATCACTAGGATAGAGGAGAATGGAGCTGGTAGAGCTGTGGCTGGAGGACCCCGGATTTCCCTGCTCCCATAGATGTGAATGGGAACGCACCGCGCATGTGCAGCCCCTGCTCCCATTCATTTCTATGGGGCAGACGGAAATAGCCGAGCCAGTGCTCTGCTATTTTCGTTGGCTCCATTGAAATGAATGGAGGGCGGCTGCGCATGCGCAGTGCGCCCTCCATTCATTTCCCCTAGCACTATGCCCCCATTGTCTATGATGGGACAACCCCTTTAAGTTATGATTATTACTATTAGACCAGTGGGGGTCCCACCTCTGGGACCCCGTACCCCCTGCAGCCCTCCTGAAGTGAACAGAGCGGTCGGTCGCACATGTACATTGCTGCACCATTCTTTTCTAAGGGAATTCTGGAGAGAGTCGAGCGCTGTACTAAACAATTAACCAATTACAATCCAGCTACCCTCATAAAATCTGACTGCAAAGAACCACACATTGTATTTTCTTTTTTGTCTAGGGTAAAGAGTTCAGGTTCTTGGACATAACGAGTCATATTTAGGAGACCTTGGTGCCTGTTTGATCATTTGTACCATGCCTGGATTTTTTCCTAAAGTTGCTTCTACAACATGTCTTAACCAAGAGATATCCCTGACGGCTGTTCAGTCTGTTTCCAGGGAAGTCTTCTGAAAACTTGCATGCTCTGGATGTCAGGAGAGCAGTGCTAGCTTATGTTCAGAGGACCAAGGCTAGTAAAGCCACTCTAGCGAGGTGGATCTGTTTCCTGGTGGAAAAATATTATCCCTTAAAGGGGTATTTCAGCAACGTAACTTAATTTTTGATAAACTGCATTAAAGGGGTTCTCCGAGTTATATATATTGATGAGCTATCCTCAGGATAGGTCATCAATGTCAGATCGGCGGGGGTCCGACAGCCCCGGCACCCCCGCCGATCAGCTGTTTCAAGAGGAGGCGTGTACCGTATCAGCGCGGCCTCTTCATTGTTTACATGCTGGCCGTAACTGGGGTAGTGGTGAGTAGGTGTAATTACACCTTATGGCCCCATTCATTTCTATGGGAAGAATCGCTTCCATAGACTTGTATGGAAGCGATTCTTCCCATTGAAATGAATGGGGCGCTGAGGTGTAATTACACCTACTCACCACTACCCCCGTTACGGCCAGCATGTAAACAGTGAAGGGGAGGCCGCGCTCATACGGTACACGCCTCCTCTTCAAACAGCTGATCGGCGGGGGTGCCGGAACTGTCGGACCCCCGCCGATCTGATATTGAGGACCTATCCTGAGGATAGCTCATCAATATATATAACTCGGAAAACCCCTTTAAGGCTGCAAGCTGTGACCCAACCAGAGCCCATAACTATACATATAACCAGAGCTTCATTTTACCTTGGATCCATTTGTCTAGCTCCTGTGTGATTCTGCAACACACTGAGAGTGTCATGGCCCCCTCTACTCAGTAATCAGCAGCACACTGACATTAGCTAGAGAACTGATGGCAACACACTGAGCATGCCTGACCTGACAAAGTCTCAGAACTACAGGTCGGTGCCATGGTAATTTATGAGAAAACACAGTGGGAAGCAGTGGAAGAAAACATCTTTTATTACTATTGAACGGTAAATATGTGACATTAAAATTATATTAGGTAATGATTGATGATGAGTTAGTCGAAAACATAAGTTATATTTATGTTAACCAGAATACCCCCTTTAAATAATTTGCAGTGTCCACTGACAATCAGAGCTCATTGCACTTCCAGGGAAGAACTAGGTCTCCATTGATGAGATTTGCACCACAGCAACCTGATCTTCCAGCTCCACCTTTGTGAAGCATTATAGACTAGATATGCACCAAGCAGAGGGATCATTTTTTGGCAAGAGAATGTCGTAGATGGATTGGAATTGGTTAATTGTTTAGTCTTATTTGTGTAGCTTGTTAACCTGTTCTCTTCTGGATGGAAAATCCCATATATTCTGTGCTGCCTATGGACTACAGGAAATGAAAATTTCTGGTAAGTAACTTTTGATATATTAATACTTCAGATGGTCTGCTTTGGGGGTTAACACGCCCTTCAATTTGAGTTGCTCCCTATATTACTTCATTGGTAGTACCCAGGTGTGCTGTCGTGGAGCTGACTGAGAAAATGTGCAATTACACTTACCAGTAACTGAGTCTCCTGGAAGCCTCCACCACAGCAGCCATAATTTCCTACCCCATGTCTCTTTTTTTGTTTCTTTAAAGCATTATACTTTGCATAACTTCTGCCTCATAAGTCTTGTAAATCACAGGGGGTGGAGGATGGAAGGGGCCTTTTAAATATCTCTGCTACAGCAATATGCGCTCCTGCCTGTACTCACATCGCTGCTGCTACTGCCCATTGATAGAATGTACTCCATACACCGCTAACAGATCTGAGTTTTAAGTGCACAGGGGATGGTCTGCTTTAGGTAGGAAAAAGTGTAGTAAAAATAGAAAATTCATTAAAAAAGTATTTGAGATTTTTTTTAGGGCATTAGGGAAAACATATTAAAAGTTTATATAAAGGTTTAGTTACTCTTTAAAGAAGAACTCCCGCAAAAAATTTTTTCTGACCTGTTAGAAAGGTGCATGATGTAATCTATAGTAAATGCTCAGAGACTGCATTTCTGAGTTATCCACTCTCTTCTTATTGTAGCTGGGTCATGTGACCAACTCCCTGACCTCCAACTGACCCAGGACAGGAAGCCAGTCACTTCTCTATTCATTCCTGTGAAACTGAAAGTGAGGCTCCCATAGGAATGCATAGAGAATTAGACTTCCTGTCCACACATAAGATGCTGTGTGAGTTGGTGGGTCTGTTTGCTGGTCACATGACACAGATAAGAAACTTCTGGGAGATATAACTCAAAAATACTGGTAAGAAAATGACATTCACTACAGATTATAACATGTACATTTCTAGCAGGGCATGGAATACAATTTTTTGCAGGAGTTCTTCTTTAAGTCAATGCAAGATTTTAGTTTTTCCTTTTCAATAAACTAGCGAAGATTATGCACATTTTCACTTTGTCATTTTGGGGTACTGAGTTGAGAATGATGGGGAAAAGGTATTATTCACATAATATTCACAAAATGTGAAAAAAACGGACAAAGTTATGGCATATTAGAATCGATGAGGGTCTGATCGCTGCAACCCCAACCACTAGCAGTCTGAGGAGCACAGTGGTCCTTCTTTATTTTACCCTGCCCAGAGCCACCGTTCTAGTGACGGCATATCCTTAGTGCTTTGGTCTCACTTACAGCTAAAGGACCCCTTTAACTTTTTGGTGCATTTCTCATGATTTCTTGTTGCCTAAATAGGAATAGTATGTTGTGACATCTGCTACACTGCGTATTCACACAATTACGTTACAATGAATGACTAACTGCCATGTTCCAGTTTTATACGATTTCATCAACTCGTGCAGCACAAAACAGAAATGTGGATTTCCAGTATCACCTAGAATTGGTACAAAATGTAACAGTTGCATCAGTATGAGTTACACAGTGACAGGGAGTAGTCATTCCTGCCTGACACCAGATGAGTAAAACATTCCATTCTGTCCTTGAAGAACAACGCTAGTGCTTGCCCTCATCAATGCCTACCCTGACTACTGCAACATCCTTTTCTGTGGCCTCCCATCTAACACTCTGCACCCCTCCAATCCATTCTCAACTCTGCTACCTGGTTAATCTACCTCTCTTGTTTCTCCTTTGCCAACCACTCATTGCCAAGGGAATTCCGCAGGACTTGACCACTATAGGCGGTACCTGCAGCACGGTGTGAACTGAACACCAGGACTTAAAACCAAGGTGGTGATGTTTTTCTGTTCGGTGAAACCTGGCTAGTCTAAATAAACACTGAATTCTGGTACAGAAGTGTTGTGATACCTCTGCACTGCGTCCTCTCAGCCTACCAGAGCAAATCCCCACATAATATATATATTAGGGAAAATGAATTTCTGCATGAATATTTGGAGTCAATTTTTATTGAAAAAAAAATGCTTCATTGCGGAGAAACGAATAAAACTATTCAATGACAATCCTGTGGTAATGCAGAAGCGAAAAGCACATGTAATTTGCAAAGTTATATAATGATTTGGTCACAGCATGAACATACAGGAACAAGAAGTTGTACAGGTCGTGTACTCAGAGTTGTTTCATTGTGTAAGCACGCAGTGAAGCGCCTATAGAAATTGTGACATCATTGTGTTTATCCCTGTACTGTGACATCACTGTGTTTATTATCTCTGTACTGTGACATCACTGTTTATTATTCCTGGACTGTGACATCACTTTGTTTATTATCCCTGTACTGTGACATCACTGTGTTTATTATCCCTGTACTGTGACATCACTGTGTTTATTATCTCTGTACTGTGACATCACTGTGCTTATTATCTCTGTACTGTGACATCACTGTGTTTATTATCCCTGTACTGTGACATCACTGTGTTTATCCCTGTACTGTGATATCACTGTGTTTATTATCCCTGTACTGTGACATCACTGTGTTTATTATCTCTGTACTGTGACATCACTGTGTTTATTATCCCTGTACTGTGACATCACTGTGTTTATTATCCCTGTACTGTGACATCACTTTGTTTATTATCCTGTACTGTGACATCACTGTGTTTATTATCCCTGTACTGTGACATCACTGTGTTTATTATCTCTGTACTGTGACATCACTGTGTTTATTATCCCTGTACTGTGACATCACTGTGTGTATTATCTCTGTACTTTGACATCACTGTTTATTATCCCTGTACAGTGACATCACTGTGTTTATTATCTCTGCACTGTTACATCACTGTGTTTATTATCCCTGTACTGTGACATCACTGTGTTTATTATCTCTGTACTGTGACATCACTGTGTTTATTATCTCTGTACTGTGACATTACTGTGTTTATTATACCTGTACTGTGACATCACTGTGTTTTATTATCTCTGTACTGTGACATCACTGTGTTTATTATCCCTGTACTGTGACATCACTGTGTGTATTATCCCTGTACTGTTGACATCACTGTGTGTATTATCTCTGTACTTTGACATCACTGTTTATTATCCCTGTACAGTGACATCACTGTGTTTATTATCTCTGCACTGTTACATCACTGTGTTTATTATCCCTGTACTGTGACATCACTGTGTTTATTATCTCTGTACTGTGACATCACTGTGTTTATTATCTCTGTACTGTGACATCACTGTGTTTATTATACCTGTACTGTGACATCACTGTGTTTATTATTTCTGTACTGTGACATCATTGTGTTTATTATCCCTGTACAGTGACATCACTGTGTTTATTATCTCTGTACGGTGACATCACTGTGTTTATTATCTCTGTACTGTGACATCATTGTGTTTATTATCCCTGCACTGTGACATCACTGTGTTTATTATCTCTGTACTGTGACATCACTGTGTTTATTATCTCTGTACTGTGACATCATTGTGTTTATTATCCCCGCACTGTGACATCACTGTGTTTATTATCTCTGTACTGTGACATCACTGTTTATTATTCCTGGACTGTGACATCACTGTGTTTATTATCTCTGTACTGTGACATCACTGTGTGTATTATCTCTGTACTTTGACATCACTGTTTATTATCTCTGTACGGTGACATCACTGTGTTTATTATCTCTGTACTGTGACATCACTGTTTATTATCTCTGTACTGTGACATCACTGTGTTTATTATCTCTGTACTGTGACATCACTTTGTTTATTATCTCTGTACTGTGACATTATTGTGTTTATTATCCCTGAACTGTGACATCACTGTGTTTTTTATCCCTGTACTGTGACATCACTGTGTGTATTATCCCTGTACTGTGACATCACTGTGTTTATTATCCCTGTACTATGACATCACTGTGTTTATTATCTCTCTTTTACTGTGACATCACTGTGTTATTATCTCTGTATTGACATCACTGTGTTATTATCCTGTACTGTGACATCACTTTGTTTATTATCTCTGTACTGTGACATTATTGTGTTTATTATCCCTGAACTGTGACATCACTGTGTTTTTTATCCCTGTACTGTGACATCACTGTGTGTATTATCCCTGTACTGTGACATCACTGTGTTTATTATCTCTGTACTGTGACATCACTGTGTTTATTATCTCTGTACTGTGACATCACTGTGTTTATTATCTCTGTACTTTGACATCACTGTGTTTATTATCCCTGTACTGTGACATCACTGTGTTTATTATCCCTGTACGGTGACATCACTGTGTTAATATCCTTGTACTGTGACATCACTGTGGTTATTATCTCTGTACTATGACATCACTGTGGTTATTATCTCTGTACTGTGACATCGCTGTGTTTATTATGCCTGTACTGTGACATCACTGTGTTTATTATCCCTGTACGGTGACATCACTGTGTAATATCCTTGTACTGTGACATCACTGTGTTTATTATCCCTGTACGGTGACATCACTGTGTTAATATCCTTGTACTGTGACATCACTGTTTATTATCTCTGTATTGTGACATCACTGTTTATTATCCCTGTACTATGACATCACTATATTTATTATCCCTGTACTGTGACATCACTGTGTTTATTATCCCTGTACTGTGACATCACTGTGTTTATTATCCCTGTACTGTGACATCACTGTGTTTATTATCTCTGTACTGTGACATCACTGTTTATTATCTCTGTACTGTGACATCGCTGTATTTATTATTTCTGTACTGTGACATCGCTGTATTTATTATTTCTGTACTGTGACATCACTGTGTTTATTATCTCTGTACTGTGACATCACTGTTTATTATCCCTGTACTGTGACATCACTGTGTTTATTATCCTTGCACTGTGACATCGCTGTGTTTATTATCCCTGTACTGTGACATCACTGTGTTTATTATCCTTGCACTGTGACATCGCTGTGTTTATTGTCCCTGTACTGTGACATCACTGTGTTTATTATCCCTGTACTGTGACATCACTGTGTTTATTATCTCTGTACTGTGACATCACTGTTTATTATCTCTGTACTGTGACATCGCTGTATTTATTATTTCTGTACTGTGACATCACTGTGTTTATTATCCCTGTATGGTGACATCACTGTGTTTATTATCTCTGTACTGTGACATCGCTGTAGTTATTATCCCTGTACTGTGACATCACTGTGTTTATTATCCCTGTACTGTGACATTGCTGTGTTACAGACTGTTCCTATTATACTGACAGACTAGGGGAGAGCTCAGCGCCGCCCCCACTTCTGCACTCTGAGAGACAGCCCTTTGGTTACTATTTCTGGCAGAGGAAATACGTCATCCTGCCCTGTGAACCAATCACATGCCTGCTTTCATTTCCTATGGAAAAGAACTAACATAGAGCAGGCTGTTCCTCCCCGGACGCTCCGCTGCGCCTCATGCATGTTACCGTCAGTGTGCTACAGCGGTAAACTCGCCATTAAAACACACATTCACTTTTCTGTCACAATATGGCGCCGCGGCCACTTCATCACGGCTCCGCCCCCCGAGGCGTGACGTGTGGGAGACGCGCCGGATGTGACGGCTGTTTGCTAGGCTGTTGTGTGTCTGGATTGTAACTGCTCGGTAACGTGAAGTATCAAGATGGGCGTCCCGAAGTTTTACCGCTGGATCTCCGAGCGCTACCCCTGCCTCAGTGAGGTGGTCAAAGAGCACCAGGTAAGGCTGCGCGTGACGTGGTCACATGACATCACACCTCCTCCTTGTATGGAGTGACGCCGCTCCTGTCATGACATGTATGGGCACGTCTGTGTACCCGGCTCCTCACTGCTCAATTGTACAGGTGTAGTCAGCACTATGGTGTGACGTCATCTCTGCACGTCATAAGGGTGTTCCCAGCACTTGGAAGCCTTGTCCTGGGATACCCTGCGGTCTTGACACTCAGAGCTCTGGTACTCTGCATCCACTGCAGGTGCTCCTGGTCTGCCTTCAGCTCCCACAGCTGTGATGTGTCAGCGCCACAGAAGATCCCAGACCCGTGCTCCTGTGCGGCCTGTAGTGATAGACCACATGGCGGATGGGGTTAATCAGTTAGGTCACAAAAAATCGGGGGGCCCAAAACGTCTAATGGGCCCCTACCCCTCCATGACCACATTCACCAGTGCTTAGAGAAAGGCTTATGATTTTGATATTGAGGCCTGTCCTCAGGATAGAAGCGGAAATCACCAAGGAAAAGAACTGGGAAAAACCTCACTGCACCAGAGACTTCTAGTTAAAATATGCACACAGTGATGTCACAGTTCAGTGGTAATAAACACAGTGATGTCACAATAATAATAATAATAATAATATTTATTTATATAGTGCCACCATATTCCGCAGCGCTTTACAAAGTCATAGGGTTCACACACATCACACAGTGATGTCACAGTTCAAGGGTAATAAACAGTGATGTCACTGTGCAGGGATAATAAACACAGTGATGTCACTGTGCAGGGATAATAAACACAGTGATGTCACTGTGCAGGGATAATAAACACAGTGATGTCACAGTACAGGGATAATAAACACAGTGATGTCACCGTACAGGGATAATAAGCACAGTGATATCACAGTACAGGGATAATAAACACAGCAATGTCACAGTACAGAGATAATAAACACAGCGATGTCACAGTACAGAGATAATAAACACAGCCATGTCACAGTACAGAGATAATAAACACAGCGATGTCACCATACAGGGATAATAAACACAGCGATGTCACCATACAGAGATAATAAACACAGTGATGTCACAGTACAGGGATAATAAACACAGGGATGTCACCATACAGAGATAATAAACACAGTGATGTCACAGTACAGGGATAATAAACACAGCGATGTCACTGTACAGGGATAATAAACACAGCGATGTCACCGTACAGAGATAATAAACACAGCGATGTCACAGTACAGAGATAATAAACACAGTGATGTCACAGTACAGGTATAATAAACGTGATGATGTCACTGTACAGGGATAAACACAGTGATGTCACAGTCCAGGGATAATAAACACAGCGATGTCACCGTACAGAGATAATAAACACAGTGATGTCACCGTACAGAGATAATAAACACAGTGATGTCACCGTACAGAGATAATAAACACAGTGATGTCACAGTACAGGGATAATAAACACAGCGATGTCACAGTACAGGGATAATAAACACAGCGATGTCACAGTCCAGGAATAATAAACAGTGATGTCACAGTACAGAGATAATAACCACAGTGATGTCACTGTACAGGGATAATAAACACAGCGATGTCACAGTACAGAGATAATAAACACAGTGATGTCACAGTACAGGGATAATAAACACAGCGATGTCACACTACAGGGATAATAAACACAGTGATGTCACAGTACAGGGATAATACACACAGCGATGTCACAGTACAGAGATAATAAACACAGCGATGTCACAGTACAGGGATAATAAACACAGCGATGTCACACTACAGGGATAATAAACACAGTGATGTCACTGTACAGGGATAATAAACACAGCGATGTCACTGTACAGGGATAATAAACACAGCGATGTCACTGTACAGGGATAATAAACACAGTGATGTCACAGTACAGGGATAATAAACACAGTGATGTCACAGTACAGGGATAATAAACACAGTGATGTAGTTTGAGGGGTGTAGTTTCTAAAATGGGATAATTTATGGGTGGTTTTTATTATGTAAGCCTCACAAACTGACTTCAGAACTGAACTGGTCCTTAAAAAAGTTGATTTTGCAAAAATTGCGTCTAAAATTCTAAACCTTCTACTGTCCTAAAAAAATAAAATGACACTACCAAAATGATGCCAACATAAAGCAGACATATGGGGAATGTAAATTAAAAAGGATTTTATGGGGCATCACTATCTGTCTTAAAAGCAGAGAGATTCAAATTTAGAAAACAGTGAATTTTTTAAAATTTTTGTTAACTTTTGGATTTTTTTATAAATAAAATTAAAACTTATCGACTCAAATTTACCATTAACTTGAAGTACAATGTGTCACGAGAAAACAGTCTCTGAATCACTTGGATAAGTAAAAGCGTTCCAAAGTTATTACCACATGAAGTGACACATGTCAGATTTGCAAAATTAGGCCTGGTCAGGAAGGGGGAAATGGCCCGGATGGGAAGTGTTTAACCACTAACTACTTGGACTTCACCCCTTACCTGACCACAGTGGTGACCTTCCCTAACCAGTGATTGACTGAGCGGCACCAGAGCAGTGCGGGTGAGTGATGATTATGTTTAACCCTTTCTTAGAAGAACACTTTAAGGATGGGGTGGAAGATGATAGCATTTCTTTTCCATATAAATATCTGTATGGCTCCCTGGATGCATCATAAGCTGCCAGTTGACAGTTGTCTTCTAAGGAGAGGTTTTTGTATTCGGGGCTTCCTGTCTATGTAAGAAGCTAGTAGTGGTTCCACAGTGAATTTACTTGTTATCAGGGAGATGTACCCTGAGGTATGCCAAGGTGCCGTATATTTGGGTAGCTATAGACAGGCCTAGAATTGCTGCAATTTACTAGTTTCCAAGCGTTATTCTTCACCTGCAGGAAAGTTCAGAGATAAGTGAGAGACGTATCCGCTGTCATAGCGACTTCACATTGTAGAGATATTGGCAGCATTGACGCTTCTGTCTTGGCCATCACCTGACACGATCATCCTGACGCACATGTCCGTCAGATCCCCAGCAACAACTTTTCATACTCATTCGGTCCATTGGTTTTCATACTTTATACACTTTGTAATTTTTGTGCTTGCAAAAAAAAAATCTTAATGGGACCCGTTGCCATCTAGTTGTGTGTGTGTTTGATCTTGGCATCTCTTGGTATTGCTGAATATCAAAAAAACCTTTTTTTTTTACCCCATAGATCCCAGAATTTGACAATCTGTACTTGGACATGAATGGAATCATCCACCAGTGCTCCCACCCAAATGACGACGATGTGCACTTTCGAATCACAGAAGATAAGATTTTCGCTGATATATTTCATTATTTAGAGGTGCTGTTCCGTATCATCAAGCCAAGGAAAGTCTTTTTTATGGCCGTTGATGGTGTCGCTCCCAGGGCAAAAATGAACCAGCAGCGAGGGAGACGTTTTAGGTAATTATTTTAATGTTCCTTTTCTCAAGCTATGTGTTACCATTACAGCCAATTTCCTCTATCTTTTCTGTGACCTTTCAAGTGTCGCCGATAGTAAATGGCCCATAATCCCATTTTTCTGCCTTAAACATAGACCACTATGAAAAGCAACGTGTCTCCTAAATGTCGCAGAAAACGCAGCAATTGACATGTCATGCGACATTTTTACACCAAAACCCAGCATGTCAGCCAGCATTACCCGTATGGCCTCTCGCAGGGACCCGGTCCAGTCAGTAAACAATCCAGGGAAAAATGTCCAGCACTGAGATGGATGATGAAAATCTTCAGTCTTTATTTAGTACTCGTATGAAAATACATCTTCACACGGACACCATAAAGCTACCACTTGTGATGCAAGTTCTGGCCTCCAACAGTACACTGGACCTGTCATTTTGTAACCTTCCCTGTTATGATTAGGAATAATTCAGCATCCTTTTCTTGGTTACAGTCTGTGTTGTAATATAGGCCTTTATAAGGGTTTCTTTTCCAAACGTAAAAACTGGAAGATTGATAGTGGTTGTCTCACCTCAGACATTGCTGGCATGTCACTAGGAGGTGTGTCTCATTTCTTGCACCCCCTCCTATCTCCAGAATGGGAAGTGATCGGAGAGCATCTGTGCATATGCGGCAGCCCTCCATTCATTTTTATGGGCGTTCCATCAATAGCTGAACACTCACTCAGCTATTTCCAGCAGTCCCATAGAGGTGAATGGAGCGGGGGCTGCGTAGGCACGGAGCATTCTCCATTCATTACTATGAGACCTCTGAAAATATCTGAGCGCTCCTGCTCGGCTATTTTGGGAACTCCTACAGAAGTGAATGGAGAGCATGCTGCCTCACTTCAGGGGTTCTGTTCTCTAGATAAGAGCGGGTGCCAGAGGTGGGACCCTCAGCTATCTGACATGTCACTAGGAGATACCTCCAATGTCTGAGGTGACACAACCTTTTTAAAGGGTTTATCCCACAAAAACACTTTTTTTCCCCCTATCCACTGGATACTGTCGAAGTGTCTGACTGCTGGTGCTGGACCCCCACTCATTGTTCATTATTTGTATACATGGCATGAAAATGTCCAGTCCCTGATCTCAGTGGGGGCTCCCCTGTCATGGAAGTGCATGCTGCATTATTATGGAGTTGTGTGCTTTCATGACATATTCTTTTTAAAGCAATCAGCCTTGTAAAAAAATAAAGTAGGATTCCCACTGTTGATATCATAATGTATAGAGTATAAAAATATATCATATTTAATTGATGATACATTTCTGTTTGTCTCCCATATTGTACTGCTCTTTGTAACAAGTTGGCATTAGATAAGTCCTGTAGTAGTTAATTTACTACAGGAGAAGCATGGACAGTTTTGTGTCTGCCCACCACGCTGTCTATGCAGGCAACCTGCCTGACACTTGTGCAGTCAGTCTGATGGAACACCTATTTTATGACTCTGTGTTCCTTTATTATTCCTTCTAGAAGTTATGAATGGTTTCTTAGCAGCTTGCAGTGAAGGTCTAGATGAATGTTACCACTTGGGAGTGTGCCAGCACAGTCTGACACTGGTGGCACTGATTGGTCTCCCCAACTGGTAACACTCATCTGGACCTTTATTGCCAACTGCTAGTAAATCATTCATAACTGCTAGCGGGAATAATAAACGATTTGTACAAGATAGCATCATGAGAATAGATGTTTCAGAACTGTTATTACACGGGGAATGCAAGTAGTTACTAAAACAGACATGTCAGGAGAGGGGACAGGTCCTGCCCTTGTATGCTGGGAAGATTGGTCTCTATGTACACAGCTCATGCTCTGAGTCACCGATGTATCAGGATAAACTGACACAACCACTCCCTCCAAGGTTTGTGCGTTCAAAGGTCTCAAGTGCTCAGTCCGGTGCGTCCTTAGGGCATGTACACATGACAGAATTGTCACACAGAGAAATCCGCATCCAGGAATCCACTGATATCCAATGATGATTTCCTCATCTCAAGCTATTTATTGAAACAGAAGCCAACACCACTGCTTGGTATACCCCCATAAAAATGTCAGTGTCTCAGTAACTTGTCATGTGGCCTTGAGCTTCAATTATGTACAGCATCTCATGCTGTTCACACGTCGACTTATTGTCTGCTGAGACATGACATCCCCTCTTCTTGAGTGGCGGCCCTCAGGTCATTGAGGTTCTGGAGTACAGAATTACAAGCCTCTATACGGCGACTCCCTTAGGTTTTCAATGGGATCCAGGTCTGGAGAAGTGCAGGCCACTCCATTTGAGGTACCCCAGTCTCCAGCAGCCGTTCCCTAATGATGCAAACTCGATGAGCTGGCACATTGTTGTCCATGAAGATGAAATTAGGCCTGTGTTGTTCCTGCCGAGGCACAATGACGGGATTAATGAAGCTATTCAAGTAGTATGGGCTTATCACTGTACCATTCACAAAGTGCAGTTCTGTATTGACTAGACACACCTGCCCACACTGTAACACAACTACAACAGTGACTGATGCATAGTGCTCTCCTTGACGTCTCCAACATCATTGGCGGCCATCATTTCTGCTCAGCGGGAATCGACTTTCATCAGTGAACAGCACTGAGGCCCACTGGTCCCTCGTCCAGAGTAGATGCTCCCTGGCCAATGCAAGACGATGACGCCTATGGTCAGGTACCTTGCAGGTCATCTAGCACGCAGACCACGCTGATGTAAACAGTTTCGAATGGTCTGACGTGACACTTGGGTGCTGCTCTCCTCCCTTAAATGTGCCTGGAGTTGTGTGGCATTCATCATCTGGTTCCGCAGGGCATTGTTCACAATGAAGCGGTCATCAGTGTGGGATGTGCCAAAGGACGTCCACTTCTATGCCTTTCTGTGACTCTTCCAGTCTCTCTGTATCTCTGTTACAACCTGCTGATGACACTCTGTGACATTCTAAGCTCAGTGGCCACTTCCATCTGAGAACATCCTGCTTAGAACCTCACAATAGCGAGGTACTATTGATCAATTATTAGGTGTTGTCTTGGTCTCGTGATGTCAAAATGTGAACAGCATGATGAGGAGGACTGTTTAAATACCAATTCGAATTGAACCAGGAAATTTATTGGGCGATTCATGGATCAAACGCCTGTTGTGAATTTTGCTGTTAAGCTCCTTGTAAGAGAACAGGAAGTTATGCAAAAACATTGAACAGTTGGATAAGTTTTTTGGGGGAAAACTGTACAATTAAAAGGAGGCTCTAGTGCTCTGTTGGACCGCCTCTAGTCTCAATGTAAGATGAGATATGGCTGGGCATGGAGGCATACTGGCTCTGTATCGGTATCCTGTGGTGCATTTGGGCCTGTACGTCCTGCACACTTCTAGGTTGCCGAAGCTGGTGTCCCTATAAATGCTTTATTGGAGATAAATCTGGTGACCGGGCAGGCCAAGGAAGTGTTGCAATTCAATGGAGAAATACATGAGCAGCCCTTGCTATCTGTGGGCAAGCATTATCCTGCTGAAATTTTTTTAAAGCACTTGGATTCATTTAAGCCACAAGGAGGCATGGTGTCCAACATAAATATCCATTTGGTCTCCTTTTGTAAAACGGCCACCCCTGGATCCCAACCTGTCAATGCCTCTTACTCTCAAGCCTCTAGGATCACATGCATGGTACTTACGGAATTGATTGTAACCCGTCCACGTCCTTTTCAAGAACATTCAAGGCCGCTGGGATCTTACTAACATGTTCCAAGACACGTACTTTCAGGACTCTGTGTCTAATCAGACCACTCCTGTAATCCTGAGATATAACTGCAGGCCGAGTTTTGCAGCAATCTGAGGTTATTTATCTGGGTGCGTTATTTTTTCTATCGGTGAGTGTACGTCACTTTCCCTCCTGCGGTGATCTGCATGTTATCAATGGATAAAAGCAATTAGAATCGGATTCTAGTAATATATCACCATCTTATCCCCCCCTAGTCCAGTGCCGTGTGCCTACTGAACTGTACCACTTCTCACTCTGCAGACATTATTCCTATTTTCTGGCAGCGTTTTGCCTCCATGCTCTGTTTCCTTTCCTCAGTCACACATCCCTTACATAATGCATGTCCTGGCACCACTGGGAGAAGTAACAAAATGTGAAATTCACAAAGCAGCAGCAAATTCTCCCTTTACTTATTCATAGAGATGTAACGGAAAGCTGCTCATAGCAGGAAATCCTCCGTCTGTTGTGTTACTATATCAAAGTGCACCCCCGGCATTATAGCTTATTAAATGTCTATGCCTCTGTCTATGCAGTGCTATATCCATCAGTCCTTGCTGTATACCTCATGTGCTGATGTCTGGGAGGCGATGGTATAATCTTATATGGCAGATTGACATGGTCGGGGCAGACCTATATCATACGCACGTTCAGAATGTCTGGGGATTGACACAGGGCCTCGTACCTGAAAGCTGTACTGAGGGTAGGTTCACATATGGAGCAGACTACCGGAGTTATCATATATGGCCATACACCGCCGGATCCCCCTTAACTAGAATGGGATGTGATGTGTTTCCAGCATTAATGCCAACATTCTGCAAGAATAATACCGCCACATGCATTAGATCACATTATAGTGAATAGGGATCTGAAGGTGCATGGCAGTGTCCGGTCTGCTTCTCTGCCAGGACAAGCTACCAAAGATACCTGCTGCAGATAGGAACCTACCCTTACCTGCCCAAGATGGGAGCCTACCCTAAGAATGCCATGATTGTTCTCCATATTTCAGTGTCAAATACACCTGGTGAAAATTAAAGTTTGTCATTGGAGGGAGTAGGGTTGCACGATATATCGAAAACTCGGTACGGTTTCGGTACCTAGTGCGGTACCGAAGCTCGATACCGAGTTTTCTTGCAGTCCGATACTTAGAACATGGCGCGCGCATCATGCGTTGCCCCATGTTCTAATATCGGGCTGCCGTGCTGCCGCGCTGCCAGGGCCCCCGCACCCCCCTCAGATCAGCCCACCCAGGTCCCAGCCACTTAAAAAAAAAAATCATACTTACCTGTTCTGGCCGCCGCTGTCCTCACTGGTTCCGCGCTCCACCGTCTTCCCTGACGCGCACTATGACCTGACGCAGCGTCAGGTCATAGTGAGCGCCGGCAGGCAAGAGAGTGGAGTGGGGAACCTGAGGACAGCGGCGGCGGCCAGAACAGGTAAGTATGATTTTTTTAAAGTGGCTGGGTGGGCTGATCTGAGGTCTGACGGGGACACAAGACACTGACCTGAGGTCTGAGGGGGGCACAAGACACTGACCTGATGGGGGCACAAGAGGCAGGTCTGATGGGGGCACAAGAGGCTGACCTGAGGTCTGATGGGGGCACAAGAGGCTGACCTGAGGTCTGATGGGGGCACAAGAGGCTGACCTGAGGTCTGATGGGGGCACAAGAGGCTGACCTGAGGTCTGATGGGGGCACAAGAGGCTGACCTGAGGTCTGATGGGGGCACAAGAGGCTGACCTGAGGTCTGATGGGGGCACAAGAGGCTGACCTGAGGTCTGATGGGGGCACAAGAGGCTGACCTGAGGTCTGATGGGGGCACAAGAGGCTGACCTGAGGTCTGATGGGGGCACAAGAGGCTGACCTGAGGTCTGATGGGGGCACAAGAGGCTGACCTGAGGTCTGATGGGGGCACAAGAGGCTGACCTGAGGTCTGATGGGGGCACAATGTGTTGATCTGATATTTATTATCTCTGTACGGTGACATCACTGTGTTTATTATCTCTGTACAGTGACATCGCTGTGTGTATTATCCCAGTGCAGGAAGAGGTAAGTGGTCCGTGTTTGTGTGTTTGTTTTCTATTTTTCAGGGTCGTGAATGCAGAGGACTACGTCGGATTCGGTGGACTACGTCGGACCAGCTTTTTTTTTTTTTTTTTAAATAAAATGGTCAAACAGGGGTCTGGGGGAGTGTTTATTTCAATAAAATGTTTTATACTTGTGTGTGTGTATTTTTTTTTTACAATACTACAGTTTTAGTAATCACGGCTATCTACAGACGGCCCTGAAAAAGGGGGGGACCCCACGCCATTTTTTTTTTAAAAATTTCATTATTTAAAAAAAAAAGGCGTGGGGGTCCCCCCCTTTTTTCCTTCACCAGCCAGATACAACCAGCAGCGGCAGCCTGGCACTACCAGGGTGGGAAGGGACACGGTTATTGGCCCTTCCCAGCCTAATGGTACCAGCCTGCAGCCGCCCCAGAGCCAGACCCTCAATTTAGAAGGTCCGGTCCTGCGGGTACCCGGCTCTTCCCGGCACCCCTGGTGGTGGTGGGTGCCGAGGTAATAGATGTTGGGGTTAGTGCGGCCTGCCATACCGGCAAGCACTAAGCCCAGTATTAGTAATCAGGGCCGTCTGTAGATAGCCGTGATTACTAAAACTGTAGTATTGTAAAAAAAAAATACACACACACAAGTATAAAACATTTTATTGAAATAAACACTCCCCCAGACCCCTGTTTGACCATTTTATTTAAAAAAAAAAAAAAAGAGCTGGTCCGACGTAGTCCACCGAATCCGACGTAGTCCTCTGCATTCACGACCCTGAAAAATAGAAAACAAACACACAAACACGGACCACTTACCTCTTCCTGCAGTGGGATAATACACACAGCGATGTCACTGTACAGAGATAATAAACACAGTGATGTCACCGTACAGAGATAATAAACACAGTGATGTCACCGACCGTACAGGGATAATACACACAACGATGTCACTGTACAGGGATAATAAACACAGTGATGTCACTGTACAGGGATAATAAACACAGTGATGTCACAGTACAGGGATAATAAACACAGTGATGTCACAGTACACCTGTGCAAACAAGGCCTGGGGGGACCAAGATAAGGCTAGGGGCTACACTGAAAAGGGCCAGTGGCGCACAGATAAGGGGTAAGGGGCAGGGTCACAAGCAAGGTCCTGGGGGGGGAAGGGGGGGTGAGGGGTGCACAGATAAGGGCCAGGGTGGCGCACACAGGGGGCAGCAGAGACAACCAGAGAGGCACAGACAAAGAGGGAGTGGGGCACAGATAAGGGCCCAGGGGCGCAGACCAGGAAGAGGCGTACAAAGACAAGGGCCAGATCCCAGGGGTGCAGACAGGGGCCAGGTAGGCACAGCCAAAGGGGCGCAGATAAGAGCCAGGGGCTGCATTGAAAGGGCCAGGGTGGTGCACAGAGCAGGGTCAAAAGCAAGGTCTGGGGGGGGGGCGCACAGATAAGGGCCAGGGTGGCATTAATAGGTTCTTCTTTATTTTGGCGAGGTATCGTATCAGTATCGAGTATCGTGATACTTTTGTACGTATCGGTATCGAACTCAAAATTCTGGTATCGTGACAACCCTAGGAGGGAGGTATGTCCACACGTACCGGATATTCCGTCTGGATTATTGAGTGGAAAAGCCAGTGCAAAGTACACTGCCATCAAAGCGGGTGAAATTTGGTCAGATCCCGTCCACATGTTGTGTAAAATCTCCACGTGGAAAATTACCTGCAGTGCAATGTCCATCTCCGCTATGGATTTCATCCATCTCAATGTGGAGGTGTGAAATCTGCTTCAGAATCCGCATGTGTGATGTGTAACGTGGCCCTGGTCTAATGGTGTCATGGTGATGGAGCCAGTGATTCTTCCTTTGTCCACCGCTGGTTTTATTTGTTATAGAGGAAAGCTGTTTCCTACCTATCCTCAGGGCATTATGTATGCCTAGGCCCCATAGATGTAAACCTGATAGGCTAGGTTGAAATGGCTTTCATTTCTTGCAAATTTCGACATGTATTCATTAAATGCCTAAAACCACAGAAAATCTGCGTCCCATTGTTCAAGGGAAATTCATGTTGCCATTCATACAGCTGCAGATTATTTCAGCGCAGACAGTTAGCCACAGGCGGATTAACCCCACTGAATCAGGCTAATCTGAGGTCAGATCTACAATCTAGGGATGAGCGAACCGAACTGTAACGAACCAGATTCGTTACGAACTTTCCCAAAAGTTCGGTTTGTCATCGAACCGAATTTTCAGAAAGTTCGTGTCGAATCTGGTTAAAATAACGGCGACGCAATATATATGCATATTTATTGAGAATGTACGCTAACGCGTACATATTCAGTTAAGTAGCGTACCTTTGACAACGCTACACTGTATGTTCGTTACTTGAGTAGGAATGTTCGCATTAGCGTACGCATTAGTGTAAATTCTCAAATATGCGTATATTTTGCGTCGCCGTTGTTGAAGTCACTTGGATTTTTCCCACTTTTTTCATTGTAATAGCAACTGCAAGTAAACGAAACTATACCCTATCTGACTCTCATTATTGTAGCAGCAATTATTCAGCCATTATAGCAAGGTTCGTTTTAGGTTCGGTTCGTACGAATCCGAACTTCACTAAAGTTCGCCGAAGTGAACCGAACCGAACTTTTCAAAAGTTCGCTCATCCCTACTACAATCTAACAAACTACATGTCCATAGAAGTAATCAGAGGCTCAGCCACAGATCGAATTTATTTTTTTTCCAACATTTTCACTGTGTGAACATACTCCTAGGCTACATGCACACAACAGTGAGAAAAAACATCTGTATAAAAAACGGACATTTTGAACTGATGTTTATTTCATTGATGCCTTTCTGAGAAACGGACGATAAGAATAGACCCTTTCAGTCGTATGGGGGCAGCTAGTCAGTGAAAAGCAGACAAGATACAGCATTTTTATATTTTTTTTTTTACGTTCATTTTTCACTGACAATAAAAAAAAAACTGCTGTGTGAATAACTCCATAGACGACCATTGGTCTTAAAACAGACGAGTGATGGCCATTAAAAAAAAATGTACATCACATGTCCGTTTTTCACACGTGTCGTGTGCATGTAGCCTTAGAGCCCATTCACGCGACCATGTGAATGGGTCTGCATCTATTCTGCAATATTGTGGAATAGATGCGGCCCCATTCACTTCTATTAGAGCGGGCAGCCGCGGCTCCGCAATAAATTATAGAACATGTCCTGTTCTTGTCCGCAACAGCAGACAAGAATAGGCATTTTGAACGGGGCGCCCGGCATCCGTGGTATTGTGGATCTGCATTTTTGGGGATCCGCAAAACTACGGCCGTCTGAACAGCCCCCTAGTGTAGCTCTCCATCTGTTTGAGCCTGCCTTGTTGTGGCAGGTGAATTCACACAGTTTGGTTCAGAACAGCTCCCTGATGGATTCAGGCAGAGTGTCCTCAGTAGTCTGTAGATGCCCTGAAACAGAAAGCTGTAGAATTTTTTAATAAAGAGCTATTGAAAATATGATTTTTAGCCCAAAATGAGCAAAAGGTAATGCTAAAAAACATTGCCTCCAAAGGTGTCCATAGCGTGTAAGGGGAGCCAAACAACAATGATTAATTTAGCAGCCTTTAATATTGTTCATACATGTTCACACAACAAGATTATTGGCAGATCCATTCATATATGAAGACAGCTTGTCCCATATATACAGTATATCACAAGTCCAAATCCTAGCTCTTGCAAATCGCATTTACTGCCACCTCGTGATTTCAGTGATTGAGTCGTGCGCATGAGATGCCTCCTGAATAAAGGTTGTTTTTATATCTAGATCTGCAAAAGAGGCAGAAGAAAAGATAAAGAAAGCTGTAGAAAAGGGTGAAGTCCTGCCGACAGAAGCCAGGTTCGACTCCAACTGTATCACTCCTGGTAAGCACATCAGGATCTATTGGGAAAGTAACGGATGAGATGAATACAGCTACACAATACACAGGGCCACGTTTACTAATGTGATCGCACATGAAACTTGTTGTAAAAGGCACCAGAATATTGCCCGGTTTGCCTCAATTGTTATGCAGTTTGGGCCATTTAAAGTGATGTGTGCGCATCGGTTCCGCGCAGACCCATTCATTTCAAAAGGGCTGCAAAAGATGCAGACACCACACCGCGTGCTGTCCACACCCGTGCTTCTGTTCCGCAGCCCCGCAAAAAAGATAGAGCATGTCCTATTGTCCGCAATGGCAGACAAGAATAGGCATTTCTATCATACGGCCGACCCTGTGTGTTCAGCAAAATACAGAACACACATAGCCGGTATCTGTGTTTGGCGGATTCGCAATTTGCGAACTGCAAAAGACATACGGTTTTCTGAATGAAAGAAATCACAAAGGCCGTATTTTGAGACTTTTTGACGCCAGAATTCTGGAATGAAGGTGTGATATATTCCCCCCCATTGACTTCCGTGAGCTGCAAGATGTCAGGCACACAGGGAACGTGCTGTAAATCCATGGTCTGCTATCCCAGAGTAGGGAATTTTTACAGTATAGGTTTTTCTACCTTCATGCTTGTCCACCTTTGCCCAGAAAATGTATCAGAGCGACGGAAGCAAACTTGACTGCACCCAAAGTACAAGTGCACACTGTAGTAATAGTCCCCACCTCTATTATAAGCATGATTAATATTTGGGAAAATCTGTTACCTGTGTTGAAGTGTAATTTTCAGAACACGTATTGACCGGGCTTTGTACATCTTACACCCCATCAAGGCACGGAGTTCATGGTTCGCCTCCACGAGCATCTGAAGTACTTTGTAAATATGAAGATATCCACAGACAAGTCCTGGCAGGGAGTAACCATCTACTTGTCTGGTCATGAGGTTAGTATGTGCCACCCAACACTCTTTTGTTGTCAAGTAAAATGGGGCAGTACTTTGTCTGCAGTAAAATGAAACTAAAAAACTGTAATTTTATATTTTTATAGAAAAATGCCTCTTTCTCCACTTACCCCTCCTCCCCCGACTCCTTCCCTGATCATTCACTTTTAACTCACTGTTAAAATCCATTCAGTGAAGACAGCTTAGCAGCTTTCTGAGAGATCAGATTACAGCTACAGCCCAAAGAAGTGGAGAGGGAGAGGGAGTGAGCTGATGGAGGGAGACAGAGGTCCTGATACAGAGACGCAGAAAAACACTGCCTGCTGCTGGCTTTAGTAAGTTTTCTTTCTCACTCCCGTGCTGGATTCACAGCTACAGTTGGCTGTACTGCTGTATAATATCCTCCATGCTGCAGAGTGCTACATATATCGGGAGAAGAATCTCCTGTCATGTATACATTCTGTGTATGGGAGACATTATAGCAGCTAGTTTCCACCCACTGGCCCAGGGAAAACTGACAGAACTGAAGGCTGCAGAGGGGAAAACTGGTGATAAATGCAGAACACAAGTCATATATTGGTACTCTGCATGTGCACACATGTGGCAGCATATTCTGAAGTCACCTGAAACAGAAGCCAGGCTTTCATTCCTTTTGCATTACAACAAGCTGCAGATGGGTGCACATACCCTGTGCTGACTTCTGCTTGGTGTTGCCGTTACTAGGACTGCATATAATTCTGCAACGTCTACTAAATAGGTTAGACGCAAAAAAAACAATATACCTTCCAAGCTGCGTATGGAGGCTGTTACTGATGGAGAGGGTTTGCAGCCATTAACAGTCTTGAGTCTCAAGACGGAGTCTCCAGAAGACAATGTTAAATCTTAAAGGACTTGTCCCATCTCTCCCTTTCCACAGTGAATGGGAATAAGTACCAACCCTAGGTGGCCAGGCTTAGGGAAACAGCCGAGCAGGACTCTTCTCCGCCGTTTCTGTAACTGTAACCGGAGCTTTGCTAACAGTGTGAGAGAAGAAACTACATTCTTCTGGATCTACAGGAGTTATGGAGGCAGTGTAGCTCCTTCTACCACATTGTTTGCGTAGCTCCCATTCACTACAATGAGGGTTATGTAAATAGCAGAGAACTGGCCCGCTTTGCAGTTTCTGTAGGACTGGGCAACCCAGTTTAAAGGTGAACTTAAGAAGTATTAGAAAGATTAGGGTCAGCTTAGTGCACACAATAAATGTGAAAAAATCTTTTTACGTAGTGCTTTGTAGCATCCATTGCTTCCGCATACAGCCCAGTACCTTTGTGATGGCAATCCTTCCACTGTTTATCCTTCCAGTACAGGCATTGTTTGGGTCTGTATGTCATACCTGTCACCATTCAGTCATTTACCATGTGAATGTTGGTGTTAATGACAGTCTGGATCTACAGTGTCCCTACGACAGGGATGGGAATCTATTTATGGGGCACTGCAGAAGAAGAACTATAAATGCTGGTGCTGCAAGGGTGGACATAATGCAGATTTTCTGTGGGGGTTTGCACCAGTAGCAGATTGGAGCAGAATATAGTATCCGGCAAGTGGAGATTTCACAGATCTGATTCACAAGCTGCTAACCTTTTCTAATTGGAAACTGACCTCCAGTTCAGCTTTTATAACCCACAGCATGTCCGTTTCTGATGCAGATTTCCCCCTTTCCAGTGTATCTGGGTTGAATTTGCTGTGGACCTAACCTTACTTTAAAGGGAACCTGTCACGTTGAACATGGTGTCTGAGCTGCATATTGTAGAGCAGGAGGAGCTGAGCAGACTGATATATAGTTTTGCAGCCGCACACCGCTACCAGATAAAGCACAAAATGCTATAGTGATAGAGTATTCCAAATCTCATGCTATGCTTGTATAATAAATTAGAGACTCTTGGCAAATACATTTTGTACAAAATTATCTGGGCCCATTCACCACAGTCAAGGTGTTCTCTGCAGAATGGGAACCTAACACTATCTCCTACCTGTTACGTGCCAGTCTTGGCTTCCATATAATCAGGGGATGTTTTGTTCCACATGCATGTAATGTCCACTTGCCTTTCGCCATTTCTGGTACTACAAAGGCCTCCCCTAGTTCAGGAGTGCAGACACTAACATGCATGCCGAATCACTCGGCTTTATAGTTGCACTGATTAAAAACATGCATGTGGAACAAAACACCCCCTGATTATATGGAAGCCAAGACTGGCACGTAACAGGTAGGACAAAATGTTAGGTTCCCATTCTGCAGAGACCACCTTGACTGTGGTGAATGGGCTCAGATAATTTTGTACAAAATGTATTTGCCAAGAGTCTCTAATTTATTATACAAGCATAGCATGAGCTTTGGAATACTATATCACTATAGCATTTTGTGCTTTATCTGGTAGCGGTGTGCGGCTGCAATCTATGTATTTTCCTTTGACATGTATTTAGCCATAGCAACCAGCACCTGCACTCTGGGATGTGCTGACTGAAATCTCCTTTTTTTCTTTGATATATAGTTTTGTTTGCTCATTCTGGCCTTTGAAGTCCAGGAGACGGTCCTATCAGTGATTGACAGCTATCTTTGTATACACAGTCATAGAGGGGAGGCTGTCAGTCACTGATAGGACTGTCTCCTGGACTTCAGAGAACAGAATGAGCAGGGATTTAAATCCGCGGCCGCTACATCTCTGCCCAGTCCTACTAAAGCCTGACGAAGGGCTTACTCAGCCCGAAACGTTGCTTCAGTGGTGGGCACAATTCGGCTGACCTGAAATAAAACCCACTTTGCATTGAATACTATTGGAGTGCTGTCTATCATTATTGGATATCAAGATTTATACCCTTGGGGTGAAGCAAGGGAGATTACTAGACGTGCACCCACCCTAGCCCAAAAAAGGATACGTGCTGTAACCTCTTTGAATTAATTCACTATAGATTATATTATGCACCTTTCTAACAGGTCAGAGAATAAAAATTTTTGCGGGAGTTCTTCTTTAAGCGTTTTTTTTTTTCTTTTTACAGACTCCAGGAGAAGGAGAACATAAAATAATGGAGTTTATACGATCTGAGAAGACAAAACCAGATCATGATCCAAATACAAGGCACTGCCTTTATGGGTTAGATGCTGATTTGGTAAGTACTTCTCTAGGACTGAACTACCGATGTCGTATCCTTAGGATAGGTCATGAATATCAGATAGACAGGATCTGTTTTGCTGTAGGTCCAGTGCCGGAAATGGGCATGGGAAGTACACAGATTCATCCGCTGTGTATTGGCTGGGGGTGGTTATGGTAGTGCTGCTCTTGTGCAAGTAAGTGGAAGAGGTGCTGCAGTACCCAGCCCTGGCTACGACACGGTGCACGAAGCCACCGCTAAACAGCTGATCCGGAGGATGTGCTGGTAGTCCGACCTCCGCCAATCTGATCTCCTAAGGATAGCTAATCAGTAGAGTCCCGGAGAATTTGTTATTGTTTCTTCTGATATTTTCTGATATTTTCTCATACTTTCTAGCAGGGAAACCATGAGAGATGATGGCCTAGATATTTTGTGTACAGGGTTATTCACATCTGATAAAGTAATAGATATACTAGGATATAATCTCACTTAGCCCTTTACTGTCAGTAAAGCTGATGCCTGCACATCCAGCTGCTGAAGACCGGGCTGATATAGCCTCTGGGTCCTACAGGTGGTAATACATATGCCCTGCTGCGATATATAGTATTACACATTGCCCATGTCATCGATCAGTCTTCCTCACTTTCCAGTGACTCCCTGGATTTGTAGAATACTGCGAAGCCCCATACTTTCCGTAGGGTAAATGTCTGAGGATCCAGAGCCCATATCAGACCCTTTGGTGTGTCTGAATAGCCAGGAATGCCCACTTGTATTTTGTAGACTTCTTTAACATATACCTAAATTAAAAGGCTTTGTCAAGACCGATGCCTACTTTTAAAGGGTGTGCACCAAGACTCAAAAGCATTCCCTATGAACAGGAAAATGGATACACATCTGATTGGTAGAGCTCTGACCCCATTGATCCCAAAAACAAGGCTTTTGATTCCACCAAATGAATGGAGCGGCAGGTGAGCATGCACAGTGCTGCTCCATACATTCTCTATGGGCCTGCCCAAGATAGCTGACCACCACGTTATTCATTCAGGGGAACCCAGAGCCCTGTTGTCAGGACTGGTGGGTCATTCACACGTCAGCTACAGAACGTCATTTATTACGGTTTTAGTGAAAGTCCTTGTATAGACCTGAGACTCTGCGACGTGGGATATCTAGAATGCAGATAATGTCTATTTTGCTGTGTAATGTGAGAACTGTTGTTTGTGTGCAGATAATGCTTGGTTTAACAAGCCATGAAGTTCACTTCTCTCTTCTAAGAGAAGAGGTTCGCTTTGGTGGGAAAAAAAATCAAAAAAGGTAGGTTCTTGTAACCTTCATCACATGTACATGCTGCACTACTTTCTGAACATTGCCTTTCTAAGATATTCTCTGCAAAACGTATATCCAGTAGCATCCAACAGACCCCACTCCTGATAGATGTCTTGTAGGCATTTTTTATTCCATGCCTGGTCGTCCTGACTCTGATAATGTTCTTGGATTCGTATCATTTTGCCATGATTGACCTCCCCATGAAAGTCTATAGGACTGGGATGCCACTTGATATGCTTTGTGATGTGTTTCAGAGTTTCTGCACCAGAAGAAACAACATTTCATCTGCTCCACTTGTCATTAATGAGAGAGTACATAGACTATGAATTTTCACCTTTAAGAGTAAGTAACACCCACTGAATGTGCTCCATTTCTAATGCCCTTTGAAAAATGCAGTTCATGGAAGTGTTCTTCTTTTCAGGACAAGATCTCATTCGAATATGATATAGAGAGAATAATTGATGACTGGATTTTAATGGGATTTCTTGTGGGCAATGATTTTATTCCTCATCTACCTCATTTGCACATTAACCATGATGCACTGCCTCTGTTATATAGAACCTACATGAGTGTCTTACCAGAGCTTGGAGGTATGTTCATCATCTGTATTGTGTCATGTCTTGGTTGTCAGTTTATGAAGCTTGATGCCATGGGGTTTCTGGACAATTTTTACACTTTTGACATACACGAATACAACCTAAATGATTGACTACCCATATTTTCTGAAGTAGACACCTGTCACATTATGAAATTGTAGACCGTGGTTTGGATGTGCATTTAAGCCTTATTTTTTGCATGTCAGATGCATACCCATTCACTTCAGTGGGCTGCAAAAGATGCCGACAGCATTCTTTGTGCTGTCCGCATCTGCACATCCGTTGCATGGTCCCGCAAAAAAGTCCTATTTTCCGTATCACGTTGTGGGCCAGATGCAAAGCAGACATGGTCATGAGTATGAAGCCTTAGACACTTCAATGCTATTTTGTAAAGAAGAGTGAAGTTTAAGAAAAATATAAAAATTAAAGAGCATGTGTCAGCAGGATCAACCCTATTAAACCAGGCATACTGCCTGGTGGGGATAATCCTAATGAGTGAAACAAATCCCCTCTTATTCAATCTGTGGCCCAGTTTTGTAAGAATTAGTCTTTGATTCCATATGCTAATGAAACTTCAGTGGACCAAGAGGTCCAACTAGCCCCTCAGAACACCGCAGCTCCTCCAACCCCCCCCCCCCTTAAAGGGGTTGTGTCATCTGAGACATTGGTGGAATATTGCTCGGATATGCTGCCAATGTCAGATCTGGAACCCACACTTATCTGTAAAGGAGAGTGCACCACGCATTCGCAGCATACTTTACATTGACATCTGTGGTAGTTCCAAAAATAGTGAAGTGAGTGCCCTTGGCTATTTACAGAACTCCCATAGAAGTGGATGCAGGGCCACCTCTCCATTCACCTCTAAGGGAGTTCAGGAAATAGCTGAGCCGGCACTCTATTTTTGGAACTCCTATAATGGTAAAAGAAGGATGGCCACCATTGCACGGTGGACCCCGTGTGCCGGTCCCACCTCTGGAACTTGCACCTATCTGACGTTGGTAGCATATCCTAGCGATCTGTCACCGGTGCCTCAGATGAGACAAGCCCTTTAACCACCATTCCCTCCCCTTGAGTGACAGGGCCAGGAACCCTTACTGTCCTGCCTGACACTGCAGTGTTTTGCATGCACCAGTAACTCTGCAGTCAACACATTGGCAGTTAGCATGTCCGTACTGGGGAAAGCGGACTGAGGGCTACTGCACATGGGATGTTAACATTCACTGTCCTTGTGAGGTAGAATAAAGTTAATACACAGCTACAAGCTTCCAGAAACATTGTCATTGACTTTACTTGGTTGTGAAATGTTTTATGATTTTATTTTTTTTTTTAGGCTACATAAATGAGAATGGCTATTTGAACTTGGTTCACTTTGAAAAGTATCTTGCTAAACTTTCAGCTGTGAGTTTTTTTTTTTTTGTCTTTCTGAAATATAAGTACATTGTAGAGTAGAAGTTGGGTTTTAGAAACCTGTTCAGCATCCTTTCTGTAGTTTTCAACCATTCGTTGTTTCAAGACCATCACTGGTCGTCATGCAAACGCCAAACATTATCTTATTGCATTTAGACGAGCAGATAATCGTTATTCAATTCAAGCACTAACAATTCATGTCGGGTGATAATCGTGTATTGTAAAGCCTGTATTACACAGGCCGATTGAGCAAGCGATGGTAGGAAGGAAAGCGCCCCCCCCCCGGCAATCGCCTGCTCGCTAGTGGGGGAGACCGCTGCTATTACATGAAACGATCTCCTCCACAGCATGGGGGGAGCAATCGTTATGCCATCGCTCGTCACCATGCTGGCAGCAGATCGTAATTAGACAGCACGATCTGCCGCCGGCAAACGATGATTTGTAAGTGTGCTTCAAAATCACAATTGCCCGATGAACGAACGAGTTTACTTGTTCCCAGTGCATTCGGTGGCCGTATTACACTGCAAGATGATCGCTAACCAGCTAAAATTGGCAGGTGTAATACAGCCTTAGGCCCCTTTCACACGACCGTCACGGATTCAGTCCGGATGCGTTCAGGGTGCGTTCCGGAAAACTCGCACCAATCCGCACGCAATCGCAGTCCATTTTGACTGCAATTGCGTACGTACATTCAGTTTTTTCCACGCGGGTGCGATGCGTATGGATGCATTTCGCACGCGCGTGTTAAAAAAACTGAATGTTTACAAACAACATCTCTTAGCAACCATCAGTGAATTACGCAATGCATCTGCACTTGGGTGCGGATGCAATGCGAATTTCATGCAGACCCATTCACTTCAATGGGGCCAGGGCTGCGTGAAAAACGCAGAATATAGAACATGCTGCGATTTTCACGCAACGGCAAACTGCTTGTGCATGATCTTTTTGCATGAAAACGCTTGTCTGTCATCTGCTTTAAATCCCTAAATGCTTTCATGTGGTTAATCGTCGAAATGATTATCTACTCTTCTAAATGCATCATTAGGTCACTATTGATGGTAAACGGAGAAGTGTCTAAAATTGTAGGCGCTAAAATATTCGCTTTCAAATAGCATGTTAAAGGGGTTATCCCATGATTAATGTACAAAATTATAATTAGACATACAGTACATGACAATCTCTTTGTAACAAACTTAGAGCCAGCCCTGTACCTCACATAGATTCAGAGATCTCCCCGTTTATCTTTAACCCCCTCACGACCAGCGCCGTACTAGTACGGCGCTGGCCGGGACTTTAAAGATGGTGCCAGCTCCTGCACGGAGCGGGCGTGATGGCCGTGGGTGACCTGCTTTTCCCTCTAGCAGACACCCGCGGCTAATGTCTGCGACCGGCAGTAATGCCAATCACGGACATTTAACCCCTCGAAGGCGGCAAACACCGGAAGTGCACGCTTCCGGTGTTGCTCCGGCTCCCCTGTGTGGCGATCAGAGGAGCCAGAGCGTCCCTGCAGCAGCCCCTGTCATAGCACTAAAATCATCAGACTCCAATGCAAGTGCATTGGAGTCTATGATATAAGCAATCAAATGATTGCTAGTTATAGTTCCCTATGGGAACTATAAAAAAGTGTAAAAAAAAAATAAATAAAGTTTTTAAAAAATAAAAAACGTAAAAGTTCAAATAACCCCCCTTTCCCAAAAATAAAAGTATTAAAAAAATAAAAAATACACATTATGGGTATCGCTGCGTGCGAAAACGCCCATATTATAAAAATATAAAAAATGATTTCCCATACAGAAAACAGCGAAACTGAAAAAGCGTCAAAATAGCCAATTCGCCGTCGCTTTTTTGTTTAAAAAAAAAATTCAATAAAAAGCGATCAAAAAGTCATACACACCCCAGAATGGTATCAATAAAAAGTTCAGATCGCCCCGCAAAAATTTAGCCCCCATACAGCTCCGTACACATAAATACCAAAAACTTAAAGGGGCCAAGAAATGAAAAAAAAAAAGTCCAACTTTCTAATTTTTTTCATCACTATCAAAACGCAAGAAAAACTATACATATTAGGTATCGCTGGATTCGTACTGACCAGTAGAATGAAAGTAACTGGTTTACTAGTTTTAATGCACATCGAACGCCGTAAATAAAAAACCCCATAAAACTGTGGTGGAATTGCATTTTTTTGCAATTTCACCCGATTTGGAATTTTTTTCCCACTACATCATATGCAATATTAAATGGTGGCGTTGGAAAGTACAACTTGTCCTGCAACAAACAAGCCCTCATACAGCTATGTGAACAGAAAAATAAAACAGTTATGGCTGTTTCAAGGCAGGGAGCGCAAAACCGAAAAAAACCTCCGGGGTAGAAAGGGTTAAGGCTAGCGCTACACGACGACATTTGTTAGTTGACTATTTGTTGCACAACCTTTTTTGTTATGATAGTCAATGGTGTCGCCCTGCGACATCCTGCAACTGTGATACGTCAGTCGCACAAAGATCCATCCAGACTAGCTTTTTATGCAACTGTCACGTCGCACCATTGACTATCATTACAAAAAGGGATGGAACTGTGTGACCACCTCAGCGAGGTGCTCAGAGAAATCAGGAAAAGAATAAACAGCAGGTACAGATAATTTTATTGATAATATTATTTTATTTTGACAGTTTGACCGGGAGCATTTCAATGAAATATTTGTTGACCTAAAATGGTTTGAAAGCAAGGTTGGCAATAAATACCTCAATGAAGCTGCAGGCCAAGCTGCCGAAGAAGCTCAGAATTGTAAGAAGAAGAGCAAGGTGAGCTGCTTGTCCGTAAGTGGTGATACGGGAACTGCCGGTGGAGTTTTCAATATGAAGGGAATCTGTCACTTTCCCCAAGTACTCCTAAGTACAGTAGTACATGAATAGTACTGCTCCCGCTGACTCCACATTACTAACTGGTATGAGGATACTCGCCCATTACCCCACAGTGCAACCGCAAGCCGATGCTGGAGCACATTGATTGTAGTCCTTTCAATGTATTTCAGCGTCAGTTTGTTCACACAGCAGAGGAACGAGGGTTAGTATTCCTATACATATTAGGGATTTGGGGTCAGTATGAGCAGTACTATTGCATATATTGGTGACAGATTCAGTATCTTCTTAGGATAGTAATCAGACTGCTGGATAATGCTCTCTGATAATGCAATCTGACCCCTCTCCTGAAAGAAATGTCTGTTTTAGTAACTACAGTATATTTATTGCATTCCCCATGTAATAACAATTCTCAGGCATCTTTTTTATGATTGTGTTTTGTCTCTCCTCTATTATTCCTATAAGAAGTTTAGAGTGTGTCCCTTCACAGTGTGTCGCTATCCATTCAGTGATGCCAGTATTCATAAACTTCTATTAGCGATAATAAAGGAATTGCATTAAATAAGATTAGAAAAGATGCTCCAAAATGGATGTTTCATGTGGAATACAATTATTTATTAGGGTAAATCAAAATTTTTTTTTTATTTAAGAATAAAATGAACACAGGAAACAGACATACACAAGCATGTTCATATGAATCATGAGCAAGATACACGTAATTGTAATACGGCACAGTTATAGGTTGGTCTTGCAGGATGAATAAAGCAAAACAAACCAGACTTGGGGAGACACGAAACGCGACGAGACAAATGGACAAGACACCAGGGGGAAATTACCAAGCAGAGAAACCACCTCATTCCGTATGTTGAAGGAATAGGGTTTAGACTAACCTTTAAAAGACCCGCTATATATAATCACAATAATAGGCAGAAGAAAGAAAAAAAAAATTATATGTATACGTAGAAAGAAAAGATAACGCTAAGGGATAAGATAACGCCCCTCCGCCCAGCCAGGAATGATATGCAGGAGATTCCCTAAAGTCCATCCAGGGAGCCCATCGGGTATTAAACTGATAAGTATTGGTTTTGGATGCTATCGTGTTTTCCATTCTCATAATTCTATGTAACTCCCCCGCCCATGATACTCTAGTGGGTGATATGGTTTGCTTCCAGAAACGTGGTATAACTATTCTTAAAGCCATCACGAAACAGCCATACACACCCTTTTTGATCTTGCGAATTGAACCTGGAAACATGGACAATAGGGCAATCTCCATAGTTATCACCATAGAGGAGTGAAACAAACGATTATACAAATCGGTGATATTCACCCACAATTGATTGACAGACGTACATCCCCACCAAATTTTGTTCCATCGTCCCTACAGCACCTCCACATCTCCAACACAGATCAGAACAGGTGGGGTACATCATATGTAATCTATGTGGGGTCATGTACCACCTGGATAAAATCTTGAAGCTGTTTTGTTGAATACCACAGGAGATGGAAAGCTTATGAGTAAGGATTAAGGCCTTGTCCCATTTCTCCTTAGAATATGAACTGCCCTTAGACTTCTCCCAAGCCAGTATAAAGGGAGGGCGGGAGGCCTCGCCCCCCAGGAGCAACCCATACACTGCGAAGATTAAGTGTGGAGAAGGAGATCCAGTAATACAAATCTGTTCAAACGGATAAAGAGTTCTGCTCAGAACAGATTTAGAGAAGGAAGCCCTCACCCAGCTGCTCAGTTGATTATACTCCAACCAAGCACCCCCGGGACTGAACCCTCAAGGTAGAACGTTGGGAGAGGTTTAACTTCACCCTCCTTGCAGAGTTGTGACAGAAGCCAGAGGATCTAGATTGACCCAAAATCTCACCTGCAGTAAGACCAGGAGCAAACTTCGGATTACTGAACAACGGTGTCATGGGTCCTCTGGGACCGAGTAAATTATGGGAGACTCTAAGTCTATCCCACAGTCTGACAAGGGAGCGAAGTAGAGGGGAAAGAAGAGATTGATCACCCCCCCCCCCATCCCCTGGGTCAAGCCAAAACAAAGATTTTAAAGGGATCGGAGAGTTGGTGGTCTCCATCTGGACCCACAATTTAGAGGAAAAATGTAAATGAAGGTTTAGAATAGTGGTAAGAATGGTGGACCTATAATACAAAGAGAAATCGGGTAAGCCACACACCCCCCTCTCTTTTTTGCTACATAAAATGGAATGACTAAGGCGATGACCAGTACCTCCCCATACAAATCTTGTCAAGATTTTCCTGAGGGATACAAAGAAACATCTGGGGATCTGGATCGGCAATGCCTGGGCCAAGTATAAGAATTTGGGTAGCAGATCCATCTTTATAGCATTAATCCTACCAAACCAAGAATGTATGTAAGAAGTATGGCCTCTGTAGTGTGAACTAAGCCCCCAGAAGAAGAATTGAGAGACAAAATCCGGGACTGAGGCAGTCTAGGATGGAGCGCCTTAGCCATTTCCCACATTTATCTCCGAACTCAAAAAATCCTTTCTGTAATCTATCTCTAGCACTCAAGGATTTTCTGCCTAACGGTAGATATGTCTCCCTGGAGAGCAGGGGACGGAGCGGATTTGTTCCTAGACTCCAGGGATCCTAGGTGTTGCAAGAGGGAGCGTAACTTTTGGGTGCGTTCTTTACGGAGCCTGGATCCGTGTGAAATGAACTCCCTGCAGGACACATTTCAATGCGTCCCATTTTGAAGTGGAGGGTGTAGTGTCATCCTGGTGATGTTCCTTAAACTCCGAAAGAGCCTTACGCACCTCACTCATGCAGAGAGGGTCATTTAACAGGTTGTCATTCAGCCTCCACGTGAAACCTCCAGAGGTCCTAGATGACACTGGACCCAGGGAGCACAGAACAGGGGCGTGGTCTGACCACAAAAATATATCCATAGAACATTTAGGGGTTCCCTCTAAAAGGGCATGGGAAACAAATAGGTGGTCAATTCTTGTATAGCTATTGTGAGCAGCTGAGTGAAAGCTATAATCCCTCACCCCTGGGTGTAAGATTCTCCAAATGTCAACCAGCTCCATAGATGTAAGAAGCCTCCGCAGTGCACGGGTCGCGCCCCAGGAGACCGATGACCTACCGGAAGAGGAATCAACCAATGGGTCGAGAACCATATTGAAGTCTCCTCCCAGGATAATTCGAGAGTCCTCAGCGAAGGATGCAAAGATCCAAAGAACTCGCATACTGAAAGCCACCTGATCCTGGTTGGGAAAGTACAAGTTAGCAATGGTATATATACGACCAGCAATTTCCACTTTAAGAAAAAGAAATCTACCCCCAGGATCCAACTGGGAGGAGAGAACTGTGGGGGCAACCGAGTGGCGAAAACCCACAGACACACCTCTAGATTTTCCCTCGGGGTTTGCACAGTGAACCCACATAGGGTAAAGCTTATGTTCACATTTAGGGATACTATTGGTGCGAAAATGGGTTTCCTGTAAAAGTACCACATCAATTTTTTTCTGATACATATAACGAAAAATCTGCCTACGTTTTTCAGGTTTGTTCAAACCTTTAGCATTATAAGAGCAAACATTTAGGCTAGCCATGATCCACAAATGAAAAGCAAAATATAATGTATACCATTGGAGGTGTCCTCTAGCTAATATGGCAACACAAAAGGGGAAACACGCAGGGAACACAGACATACCACACAGAGACTCCAAACAACAAGAAAACAAATAACTCAAACAGCATAACTGTTATTGTAATGAATAGTGATTTAGGCCCCAAGGCCAACACCAGAGCACCCATCCTCCACCTCTGGTCGCAACTCTGGGGGAGATGGAAGTCCATCACACGGGCACTCCGGCTACCCGCACCACATGGTATCAAAAATGAAAATCAGGGTTAAGTTAGCCCTAAAAGAAACTGTGAAGAACACACTGACCGAACTTGTAAAGTCCACCTTGAGACCTCTCTATAAAAAGCAACAGGGGCAACAAAGCCCACTAATATGGATCAGGACCAAAAAGGGCCCCGAAAAGAGCAACAAGCAATATACCATGTTTCCCCGAAAATAAGACAGGGTCTTATTTCTTTTTTTCTCTGAAAAAAGGGTTAGGGCTTATTATCTGGATAGGTCTTATTTTTGCCCCCACTGAACATATACGGGAATTTCATTTTTGCCCCCCACTGAACATATATGTCATTTTTGCCCCCATTGAATATATATGTCATTTTTGGCCCCTCTGAATATATACTGGTATGTCATTTTTTTGCCCCCGGGCCCCTGTGCACACACAAAGGCCCTGACTGGCCATTAAAATCACTTGTGGGCTGCGCCCCCCCCGGGCCTGTACCATAACTCTATTCTCAGTGTATCCTCAATGTACCTAGGGCTTATTTTTGGAGTAGGGCTTATATTTTAAGCCTACTCCAAAAACAGGGCAAAATAGCACTAGGGTTTATTATCGGGGTAGGTCTTATTTTCGGGGAAACAGGGTACTTAAGAGTCTCAAGTAGCCGAAGCCTGGGACTGTAGACGACCCTTCTGGCAAGATGAAGAAGCCTGGACTTTTCGCCAAGTCTCCCTACCAGGAGCGGCTGGAAATTTAGGCCAATCTGTCAGAGTCACCTTGGGTAAGTCCAGAATATCCAAGAAGGATGAAAGATCCTCTGGGGTCCGGAAGCTTGCTGATTTCCCTTCATGGGACACCCGTAGATGAAAGGGAAAACCCCATCTATATGAGATACCTGTCACGGAGGACCTGTAGCAGAGGGAGCAGGGCCCTTCTGAGTTGGAGGGTGCGTCTGAACAGCTCCGCCATAATGGCAACTTGATGACCATTTAGTGTCAGTTCCTCGTGCTCCCTAGCTGCCCTCATAACAGCCTCCTTTTCAGTGAAATAGTGAACTCGACACACCACGTCTCTCGGCCTATTAGGATCCGAAGATTTAGGTCCCAGTGACCTGTGAATGCGGTCCAGAAGAATATTATCTTTGGCTCCTTCACCCAGAATAGCTCTAAACAGTTTCTGCACGGCCGGTTCAAGTTCCGCCGGAGTTATGGATTCCGGAATGCCGTGGATCCTGAGATTATTACGGCGGTGTTTGTTTTCAGTATCATCAAGGTGGGCCTCCAAGGCTGAAATCTACTCAGAATGTTCTCGAAGGGCCTGGGCATGGGACTCCAGGTGAGTAAAGACAGTCTCCTGTGCTTCCTCAACATCGACCACTCTCTGGCCTAGGTGCAGCATGGACTCTTTAACAGCCTCCCACTCCTTCCTATGCGTGGCTTCCAGCCTCTGGATAAGGGTTTCCAACTCACTTTTGGTGGGGATAGCTCTAAGATGATCCTTCCAGCTCCACATAGCTTCCTCATCTTGGCTCGCTGGCGTTCTGGATGGTGAGTTGGGCCCCGAGGTAGTCTCTGGTGGGAAATCGTCAGACAAGCTGCGTGGGCTGGTCTGGGAGCTCGGCGCCATCTTGCTTCCGTCGGGCCCCGCTGGCGGGCAGGGAACCTGGCTGGAAAAATCTCTCAATACTGGAAGCCTCCAGTTCTCCCGCGGAGACAGGTAGGGCAGGCTTGGTCTGCTTCTTACCCTTGACCATTCTGAGTCGGTCCGGAGTCACTTAGGTAAAGTTTTAGGGCTCTTTTGTGATGTAGGGCAGCCGGAGCTCAGCAAGCGTGCTGTTCACCGCGCCATAGACAAGCCACGCCCCTACAATTATTTATTAGAGCGTTCAGGTTAGACGTTGTTCCATTGGTGAAAAAGGAGAAATGAGGAGTTACAGCCACGCCACCAGTGGAATGGAACAGAATCTTGCAACTGGGACTTTATGGGTGACAACGCGTTTGGCACTGAACCAGTGCCTTCATCAGGCCAGCCAGGCAGTGTACCTCCCATTTCTCTGCAGTGGTCATCTATATGTAGAATTCACCACATTGCCTTCATTACAGTTGTGTCATTTAGCACAGCAGCTCAGGTGAGCTTCCGCCTGTTTGAGTTTTATATTGCGTTATTGCTGTTGGCAATATTATCTGTGGTGCGCTGTGTATTTTATCTTCTCATGTTAGGAGTTGCAACAGATCTTTTCTAAAACCCTTTTACAAAGGCCGAAAGCATCAAGCATTGTCTGCGGCCCCCAAAATCATCAGTTCTGGGCAGCCGTGTATCAACAGGGATCTGCTGCCCAGAAATCTGTACACATACAGAGGAGATGATTGCTGAATGTAAATGTAGCTCTCACCTCCGCTCACAATCAGACAATTATTAGGAACAAACTGTTCATTCCCCATAATTGCCCGGTCAGCCCATGTAAAGCTGTGGATTACTTGCTAGCGAACATTACCAGAGGTTTACTTTACATAGATCTAGGCTATATGTGGAGCAAAGAAAACATAAGAGACATAATACAAGTTCAACTGCTTCAAAGATTCTCTTATTCTGTTTTTGTGTCTTCACAGGGGTTGGAGGATGCACTTTGTTTAGGGGCATTAGAAAAAGATGGAGAAGAAGATGCCAAATGTGAGTAAACCTTGTCTCCTGTTGGCTCTCAAAGGGCAACAAAACCTAATTAAGTAAAAAGGACTCATGTCCCAAATAATATTAGAGGCGGAGCTTGTTAAGAGCTCATTTGCATCCCTTTCTTCCCAGAATTCCAGAGGAGCATGAATGACCTATTAGTCTCCGCACACTGATTAAGGCTCTCTCCCCATGGTGAGAGACAGGCCTCTCACCCAGTTAAGCCAGTACTCTCTGCTCTGCACTGATGAGGGTCAGTCACCCCGAAACAGCTGTCTGCAGATGAGGTGCTGGCTTATTTAATATCTGACCCATGTCTCAAGGCCTATTTAAAGGGTCGATTGACTTATAGGATAGCTGCCTTACATTTGGTGGCATTAGAGGCGGAGCTCATTTGCATGACTTTCTTTCCAAAGAATGTTAAAAATATATACTATATTAGAATCATTAGAACATACACTTATATAAAAATGAGTGACACTGCGAAGAGGATCACATTCCCAGATATATGAAGCAAATACATGAGTATTGTACATACAAGAATGTAATTATTAAATAAGAATAGTGCAATATCACCAACCCATATATTAAGGGAGTTGCAGGGGAATCCGTCCATGCTGTTGCCTTGATCTGGTGGTGGTGCTGCCGTGTGTGATAACCCTATTTATCATCAGAATACCAATCACCAATTATGATGGGTGCATAATAAAAATGCTCACTGTTTTCTTCTATGGTGCATGACATCTGCATATTGGGAAGCGATCCCTGGCGCCAAAAAGGGCCCACAGGAAGTGATCAGGCGAGTGTGCCGTACTTTATGGTCACTTATTGATGTGTTTTTGGTATTTTTTGCTCTAGGTACAATTATTGGATCTTAAAGGGGTTGTCTCATGGCCGTATTCCCCATTGGACCATATATGAATTTCAGAGCACCAGTTTTAATAAATCTCACCAAGTGTTTAAATTGATGACTTATGTATGTTCCTTCTGGATTTTAATGATCTCTTCCCGTGTTTAATGCTGTAGGTTTGGATGAGGACCCAGAGGAGGATGATCTTTTCGAGACTGAATTTAGACAGTATAAGAGATCATATTACATGTCAAAAATGGGAGTGGAGGTTGTGTCAGAGTAAGTATCCCCTAACTCATCCAGGCTGAATGGTAGTATGAGCATGTCCGCCGAGGGATAAAGTGCGTTAAATACTAACCGGACAACCTTTTCATAAAATGTCTGTTTTAGTGTTTCTGTGTGATACTAGTATGAAGATGTGTTCATTTTTAATCGTTGATTTATTTAAACATTTTTTTTTCACCTTTTGTCTTTTAAGTGAGTTTCTGGCCAATCAGGCGTTATGTTATGTTCAGGCCATACAGTGGATTTTGCATTACTACTACCATGGTGTCCAGTCCTGGAGTTGGTAAGTAGTGTTCTCTCTTTTATGTCATTTGTACTTCTATTAAAAACTTAACAAAAGGGGAATGAGGAATTTACATCTGTGTATGTATGCATGTATATGTATAGAGCTGTATATGTATGCATGTATATGTATAGAGCTGTATATGTATGCATGTATGTGTATAGAGCTGTATATGTATGCATGTATGTGTATAGAGCTGTATATGTAGGCATGTATATGTATAGAGCTGTGTATGTAGGCATGTATATGTATAGAGCTGTATATGTATGCATGTATATGTATAGAGCTGTATATGTAGGCATGTATGTATAGAGCTGTATATGTAGGCATGTATGTGTATAGAGCTGTATATGTATGCATGTATGTGTATAGAGCTGTATATGTAGGCATGCATATGTATAGAGCTGTGTATGTAGGCATGTATGTGTATAGAGCTGTATATGTAGGCATGTATGTGTATAGAGCTGTATATGTAGGCATGTATGTATAGAGCTGTATGTGTATAGAGCTGTATATGTAGGCATGTATGTGTATAGAGCTGTATATGTAGCATGTATGTGTATAGAGCTATATGTAGGCATGTATATGTATAGAGCTGTGTATGTATGTATATGTATAGAGCTGTGTATGTATGTATGTGTATAGAGCTGTATATGTATGTATGTATAGAGCTGTATATGTATAGAGCTGTGTATGTATGCATGTATGTATAGAGCTGTATATGTATGCATGTATATGTATAGAGCTGTGTATGTATGCATGTATATGTATAGAGCTGTGTATGTATGCATGTATATGTATAGAGCTGTATATGTATGCATGTATATGTATAGAGCTGTATATGTAGCATGTATATGTATAGAGCTGTATATGTATATGTTGTATAGTATAGCTGTATATGTATGTTGTATATGTATAGAGTTGTATATGTAGGCATGCATATGTATAGAGCTGTATATGTAGGCATGTATATGTATAGAGCTGTATATGTAGGCATGTATATGTATAGAGCTGTATATGTAGAGTTGTATATGTATAGAGCTGTATATGTATAGAGTTGTATATGTATAGAGCTGTATATGTATGCATGTATATGTATGTATATGTAGCATGTATATGTATAGAGCTGTATATGTATAGAGTTGTATATGTATAGAGCTGTATATGTATGCATGTATGTGTATAGAGCTGTATATGTAGGCATGTATGTGTATAGAGCTGTATATGTAGGCATGTATGTGTATAGAGCTGTATATGTAGGCATGTATGTGTTATAGAGCTGTATATGTAGGCATGTATGTGTATAGAGCTGTATGTGTATGCATGTATATGTATAGAGCTGTATATGTATGTATATGTATAGAGCTGTATATGTAGGCATGTATGTGTATAGAGCTGTATATGTAGGCATGTATGTGTATAGAGCTGTATATGTAGGCATGTATATGTATAGAGCTGTATATGTAGGCATGTATGTGTATAGAGCTGTATATGTAGGCATGTATGTGTATAGAGCTGTATGTGTATAGAGCTGTATATGTAGGCATGTATGTGTATAGAGCTGTATATGTAGGCATGTATGTGTATAGAGCTGTATATGTAGGCATGTATATGTATAGAGCTGTATATGTAGGCATGTATGTGTATAGAGCTGTATGTGTATAGAGCTGTATATGTAGGCATGTATGTGTATAGAGCTGTATATGTAGGCATGTATGTGTATAGAGCTGTATATGTAGGCATGTACAGTACAGACCAAAAGTTTGGACACACCTTCTCATTCAAAGAGTTTTCTGTATTTTCATGACTATGAAAATTGTAGATTCACACTGAAGGCATCAAAACTATGAATTAACACATGTGGAATTATATACTTAACAAAAAAGTGTCTTATATTTCTAGGTTCTTCAAAGTAGCCACCTTTTGCTTTGATTACTGCTTTGCACACTCTTGGCATTCTCTTGATGAGCTTCAAGAGGTAGTCACCTGAGATGGTTTTCACTTCACAGGTGTGCCCTGTCAGGTTTAATAAGTGGGATTTCTTGCCTTATAAATGCAGTTGGGACCATGAGTTGTGTTGGGCAGATGTCAGGTGGATACACAGCTGATAGTCCTACTGAATAGACTGTTAGAATTTGTATTATGGCAAGAAAAAAGCAGCTAAGTAAAGAAAAACGAGTGGCCATCATTACTTTAAGAAATGAAGGTCAGTCAGTCCGAAAAATTGGGAAAACTTTGAAAGTGTCCCCAAGTGCAGTCGCAAAAACCATCAAGCGCTACAAAGAAACTGGCTCACATGAGGACTGCCCCAGGAAAGGAAGACCAAGAGTCACCTCTACTGCGGACCAGGTCAATGCCACACAGAGTTCTAGCAGCAGACACATCTCTACAACAACTGTTAAGAGGAGACTGTGTGCAGCAGGCCTTCATGGTAAAATAGCTGCTAGGAAACCCCTGTTAAGGACAGGCAACAAGCAGAAGAGACTTGTTTGGGCTAAAGAACACAAGGAATGGACATTAGACCAGTGGAAATCTGTGCTTTGGTCTGATGAGTCCAAATTTGAGATCTTTGGTTCCAACCACCGTGTCTTTGTGCGACGCAGAAAAGGTGAACGGATGGACTCTACATGCCTGGTTCCCACCGTGAAGCATGGAGGAGGAGGTGTGATGGTGTGGGGGTGCTTTGCTGGTGACACTGTTGGGGATTTATTCAAAATTGAAGGCATACTGAACCAGCATGGCTACCACAGCATCTTGCAGCAGCATGCTATTCCATCCGGTTTGCATTTAGTTGGACCATCATTTATTTATCAACAGGACAATGACCCCAAACACACCTCCAGGCTGTGTAAGGGCTATTTGACCAAGAAGGAGAGTGATGCGGTGCTACGCCAGATGACCTGGCCTCCACAGTCACCAGACCTGAACCCAATCGAGATGGTTTGGGGTGAGCTGGACCGCAGAGTGAAGGCAAAAGGGCCAACAAGTGCTAAGCATCTCTGGGAACAACTTCAAGACTGTTGGAATACCATTTCAGGTGACTACCTCTTGAAGCTCATCAAGAGAATGCCAAGAGTGTGCAAAGCAGTAATCAAAGCAAAAGGTGGCTACTTTGAAGAACCTAGAATATAAGACATATTTTCAGTTGTTTCACACTTTTTTGTTAAGTATATAATTCCACATGTGTTAATTCATAGTTTTGATGCCTTCAGTGTGAATCCACAAATTTCATAGTCATGAAAATACAGAAAACTCTTTAAATGAGAAGGTGTGTCTTCTAACAATATAGCATGCAGAATACTTTGAAGTAAATGACGATTACGCTAAGCATTATAGGAGTGCATTTCAGCAGTGATTTAAATCAGGAAAGGATGTTCCAGTGTGGTTTTCTCAGACTTTACACACTTTTAAGCTTGTGGGGAAAAAGAAAGTTCCACATACTCGACAGTCTCAGTTGAACCTTTTTAGCAAGGTCTGGGGAGCTAGTGATTCTCTAACCCTTACAAGCATGTTCTGCTAGTTGATTTCAGGCTACTGAAATACAAGAGGAAATCAAAAGTTGGGTTCCCACCTCTTTTTATGTAATTTTTGTAATATTGAGTTGTTTTTTTTTACTCAATGCCCACATTGGGCCCCCCTGACAGTAATGTCCTCCTTGTGCCTCCCTCATAGTACTTTATATCATCCTTGTGCCACCTCACAGCAGTAATGCTAACGTTTGCCCATAGTGCCCCCTCCAGCTCCATTAATAAAGTTAATAAAATAAAAAAAACACAAATACGGTTTCCCTGATGATTGGACACATACAGCGTTCCCAGTCACAGCAGATGATGCCACACACAACGCACTGCTGGCTGTGCAGGAGCCTGTTTCCTGGGCTGCAGCATCTCAGTCCCATGTGAACATACCCTTAGGCTTTTTTCACACGAGTGAGTTCAATACGTTCAACTCGCAGTGTGTGTCCCGTCCTGAGCTATTTAGCACTGATAGGATTGCATAGCATTATATTAATTTATGATGCTATGAAACCCTAAGGGCTCATTCAGATGGCCATATGCTATCCGCAAAAATGCGGATCCATTTTTTTTGCGGATTACATACTGACCCATTCACTTCTATGGGGCCCTTTTCTTTCATTCCATGGCTGTAACCCTTAGAGTTCAGGAATATATTAGATAATACTGACAGTATTATGTCAGTGTTATTCAATACATTTCAGAACTGTAAGGGCTCATTCAGATGGCCGTATGGTGTCCGCAAAAATACGAATCCGTTTTTTTGTGGACAGTTCAGCATTCTGTATTTTTTGTGGACTTCAATGGAGCCATGTCCTGATTTTCACTGACAAGTGTAGGACATGTTTTATTTGTTTTGCGGAGCCATGGAATGAAAGAAAAGGGCCCCATAGAAGTGAATGGGTCAGTATGTAATCCGCAAAATAACGGATCCGCATTTTTGCGGATAGCATACGGCCGTCTGAATGAGCCCTTAGTGTTTCATAGCGTCATAAATGAATATAATGCTATGCAATCCTATCAGTGCTACGTAGCTCAGGATGGGACACACGCTGCGAGTTCAATGCATTGAGCTCGGTCGTGTGAAACAAGCCTTGTTCCCAGAAAGATCTTTCATCCCTTGTCCGGTTTCATTGTGGCCGTCGGAAGACAAATATCATTCAGTATGGACTAAAACGCGTGCAACTGCATCTGCAAGATGATCGTTCACCTGACCATTCTTCAACTGCTGTTCACCCGTTAGCCGACTTCTGTCTGATGTGTTCTTACCTTCTCAGTTCCTCTAATAATGTCTGGATTTTAGGTATTATCCCTACCATTATGCGCCGTATCTGTCGGATATTTGTAATATTGGCCGGTTGAAGCTGACCTTTGATTTGGGGACGCCCTTCATGCCGTTTGAGCAGCTGCTCGCTGTCCTGCCTGCTGCTAGTAAAGATTTGCTGCCTCAGGCTTACCAGGTAACCACTAGAGGTTCTGCTGGGGACTTCTGTATCCTGCTGTTGTGTTATGTCTACAGAGACATCTCCCCTTTCTTCTTATAGAGTTTAATGACTAGTGAAGACTCTCCAATCATCGATTACTACCCGCAAGATTTTAAGACTGACCTTAATGGGAAGCAGCAAGAGTGGGAAGCGGTGGTGCTGATTCCTTTCATCGATGAGGTAGGTTATTTGTATAGATTGGACATGACTGTGTAACCCGGTGTAAATGATGGGTGTGTGTAGAGCACTTGACCTGAGCTGTATGAGAGTTCCCTGTACATTGGGTGGTCAGTATGCTGGGAAAGACTGTGAAGAGATCTCGGTGCTAAACCAGAGCTGCCAGGATTAGGTGGCCATCCGGGCAATCAGAAATTGTGGTTTTTAGGACTGAAATAACCCTTTCACACCTTTAGCCCATGGGGATTTTTTTTCTTTTTTGCATTTACATTTTTCACTCCCTGCCTTCCCTGAGCCATCTTTTTTTTTTTTTTCCATTCACATAGCCGTATGAGGGCTTGTTTTTTGCGGGACAAGTTGTGCTTTCAAGTGGCACCATTTATTGTTGCGTACAATGTAGTGGGAAAGTGGAAAAAATCCAAATGGGGTGAAAATGGAAACAAAACTCAATTCCGCCACCGTTTTATGGGTTTTATTTTTACGGTGGTCCCTATGTGGTAAAACTGACATGTGCCCTTCATTCTCCGTGTCTGTACTATTACAACAGTACCAATTTGCTTAGTTTTTCTACTAAAGAAACTAAAAAACTTTGAAAAGAATGTTTGTTTTTCTTCCTTTTGGCTTATTCTGACTCCTATATCTTTTTTATAGTTATGTCTATGGAGCTATATGAGGGCCCTTTTTTTGCAGGACGATCTGTAGTTTTTACTGGTACCTTTTCAGGAGTGTGTCTGACTTTTTGTTTTTCATTATGCCGTTCACCATATGAGATAAATATTTTCATATTTTAATAGTGCCGGCGTTTTCAGACCCGACGATGCCTATGATGTTTATTTTTTTTTTTATTGTTTATTTCTATTGTGCGGAAAAGGGGTGATATGATTTTTTTTTTTTTTTTTTTTTTTTTTTACTTTTTTTAGGCTCCCAAGTGGACCACAACATGCAATAGTTTTTAAGTAATTGAATTTTATCCATTACAAAATACAAGAATCAGTAATATTCCAATGCAGTTCTGTCGCCTACAGGCATGCATTGGAATATACCGGTAATAGGCCTAGAAGCCTTGTACAGGCTGTGGCCTATTACTACTAAGGAACACCTTCTCGATTTCAGCAAGGGGAAGGCGTTCCTGCCTTGGAAGCGCACACTCCCTGTTTTTTTTGTTTTTTTTTAATAACCTCACAGATGCCGTTCTGACATTTGAACATGGCATCTGAGAGCACCCAGAGGCTCACTCTTCTCTGGAATGGGCGGCATCTTTAACCTCTTCACCCATTTTCACGTACATGTACGTGAGTGAATGCGGCTCCTTGCCGCATCCTCACGTGCATGTACGTGATAGGATCGGGCGGGTGCAGCTGTTGCCGATAGCCAGGCCCCTGCTGCATCCCCCGGCATCGCTGTCCGCGGTGATACCGGCTGATTAACCCCTCACACGCTGCGATCCCTGAGAGAGGGAGGGGGCTCCCTCTGACCCCATCGCCCCCCCCCCCCCCCCCCGCGCTGCGCTGGCAGGGGGCCGATGGTTGCCATGGCAACTCCAACGCCTCACACAGGCATCGGAGCTGCCATGTACGGAAGCCTAGGGGATCCAGCCTGAGGGCTGGGTCTCCTAGGCAACCTGTCAGTGTCTCACACAGTGAGATGCTGACAGTTCAATTCAGTACAATACAAAATGTATTGTACTGAATTGAAACAGGGATCAAACCCTGAAAATGTGAAGTCCCACAGTGGGACAAATGTAAAAAGTAAATAAAAGTGAAAAAAAGTGTTTTTTTTAATAATAAAAAAATAAAGTTTCAAGTAAAAAAAAAGAAAAAACGCCCCCTCACCATAAAATAATGTTTTTTTTTAAAAAAAATAAAAAACACACATATTGGGTATCGCCGCGTCCGTCACAAAGTGCTCTATAAAAATATCACATGATCTACCACCTCAGGTGAATGCCGTAAAAAAAAAATTTTTTAAAAATGAGCAAAAATGCCATTTTTTTAGTCACCTTACATCACAAAAAGTGTAATTACAAGCAATCAAAAAGACGTATGTACCCCAAAATAGTGCCAAACCATCATCTCTTCCTGCAAAAAATGACACCCTACCTAAGACAATCGCCCAAAAGATTAAAAAAATATGGCTTTCAGAAAAAGAAGACCCTAAAACATGATTTTTTTTTTCTTCAAAAATGCTTTTATTGTGTAAAACTGAAATAAATATAAAAAAAAGTATACATGCTAGGTATCACGACGTATACATGCTAGGTATCTGCTCTATAAAAATATCATATGATTTATGCCCTCAGGTGAATGCCGTAAAAAAAAAAAAACTGTGCCAAAAATCCAATTTTATTTGTCACCTTCATCACAAAAAGTGTAATTCCAAGCAATCAAAAAGTCATACACACCCCAAAATGGTACCAATCAAACCGTCATCTCTTTCCGCAAAAAATGATACCCTACCTAAGACAATCGGCCAAGAGATAAAAAAATTGATTTAAAAAAAATTGAGACACTAAAACATGATTTATTTTTCTTCAAAAAAAGCTTTTATTCTGTAAAACTGAAATAAATGTAAAAAAGTAGACATATTAGGTATCTCCACGTCCGTAATTACTTCCTCTATAAAAATATTATGACTTACCCCCTAAGGTAAACACCATAAAAAATAAAAATAAAAACTGTGCAAAAAATGCCATTTTTTTTGGTCACCTTTAATCACTAAAAACTGTTATAACAAGCGATCAAAAAGTCATACACACCCCAAAATGGTAGCTATCAAACCGTCATCTCTTCCCGCAAATAATGAGCCCCTCATAAGATAATCGCCAAAAAAATAAAAAAAATATAGCTTTAGGAAAATAGAGATGCTAAAACATGTTTTTTTTTTTTAAATGCTTTTATTGTGTAAAACGAAAATACATTAAAAAAGTAGACATATTAGGTATCGCCGCGTACGTAAAAACCTGCTCTATAAAAATATCACATGATCTAACCCCTAAGGTGAATTTCATAAAAAAACTAAAATAAAAACTCTGCCTAAACGACCATTTTTTTTGGTCACTTTGCCACATAAAGTGTAATATTGAGTGATCAAAAAATCATATGTACCCAAAAATGCTACTTATAAAAACGTAAACTCATTCTGCAAAAAATGAGCCCCTACACTAGACGATCGGCAGAAAAATAAATGTAGCTTTTAGAAAATGAAGACACAAAAACATAATTTTTGTTTTGAAAAATGCTTTATTATGTAGAACTGAAACAACAACAAAAAAATACACATATTTGATATTGTTGCGTCTGTATCAACCTGCTCTTTATAAGCAACACATGATTTATCCTCTCAGGAGAACTCTGTAAAAAACAAAAAATAAAACCTGCCACAACAGCCATTTTTTGTTACTTTGCCTCACAAAAAGCGTAATACTGAGCAATCAAAAATCATATGTACCCCAAAATAGTACCAATAAAACGGTCACCTCATCTTGTAGTTTCCAAAATGGGGTCACTTTTTGGAAGTTTCTACTCTGGGGGTGCATCAGGGGGTGTTCAATGTGACATGGAAACTTAAATTATCCCAGCGACATCTGCCCTCCAAAATCCATATGGCGCTCCTTTCCTCTGCACCCTGCTATGTTCCCCTACAGCAGTTTACCACCACATGTGGGGTGTTTCTGTAAACTGCAGAATCAGGGTAATAAATATTGAGTTTTCTTTGGCTGTTAACCCTTGCTGTGTTACAGGGACAATAAATTAAAATGGAAAATGTGCTAAAAAAAGTGAATTTTTGAAATTTCACCTCCATCTTCCTTTCATTCTTGTGGAACACCTAAAGGGTTAACAAAGTTTGTAAAATCAGTTTTGATTAACTTGATGGGTGTAGTTTCTAAAATTGGGTCATTTATGGGTGGTTTCTATTATATAAGCGCCACAAAGTGACTTGATAACTGAACGGGTCCCTGAAAAGTGGGTTTTGGAAATTTTCTTAAAAAATTTTAAGAATTGCTTCTAAAATTCTAAACCTTCTAACTTCCTGAAAAATAAAATGATGTTTACAAAATGATGCCAACATGAAGTAGACATCTGGGAAATGTACAGTAACAACTATTTTATGAGTATCACAATCTGCTTTAAAAGCAGAGACATTCAAATTTCAAAAATTAATTTTTCCAAATTTTCTGTAAATTTTGGAATTTTTTATAAAGAAAGGTTAAACATATTGACTCAAATTTACCACTAACATGAAGTACAATATGTCACGAGAAAACAATCTCAGAATCGCATAGATAAGCAAAAGCGTTCCAAAGTTATTACCACATAAAGTGAAACATGTCAGATTTGAAAAATGTAGCTTGGTCCTTAAGGTGAAAACTGGCTGTGTCTTTAAGGGGTTGAAGACCTGACTTTTGCTGTACATGTACAACAGCAGGCCAATGAAAATGTGGCAGTCCTGGATCTGTTACGTTGAGTATAATGGCTTCCATGGGTTTCCATCATGAGGTCTGTCATTTTACAAGACAAAATTGTTCTGGATGCTTCATGAGAACATGATGTATTGTGTGAGTGGAATAAATAAAAGCGGTGTGCACGTACCATACAGATAACTGGATGGAAGGAGTCGTCCAAGCATTTTCATTTAACTGTGTTGGTTTGAGTCTGGGCAGGTTATGTAGTTTACCGCAGGATCTTTCTTCCACGTAACAAAGGGATACATCTGGATGACTGTTGGGGCATTGAATTTATGTATTTTCAGACTCGATTGCTGGAAGCCATGGAGAGCTGCAACAAGCGCTTGACAGAGGATGAGAGAAACCGAAACCGGCACAGTGAGTGCCTGATGTACTGGTATGAAAAGGATACAAACTTCAAATACCCTTCACCGTGGCCAGAAAAAATTCAAAGCATTGAGTGCTGCCATGCCAGGTAAAGCGATTTCCTAGGTTGCATGTGGAAAGCATGACATATAGCATGTTATTGGTGCCTAAAATAGAGACGTTGAACATAGTTTTGCAGATGGGTATCATAGCAAACTTAATTTTCTGGAGCAAGGACATCAATTCATCTCTTAAAGGGAATGTCGATCCGAAAATGACCTATTGTTTAAATCCGGTTTTTATGTTAAACGTGTTTTTAAATTATTTTTAGTTGCTATTTTTAATTTAAAAAAAATAATCCTTCAATCCTGCCGTTTACGCACTGGCCACTAAGCTTAATAATAGGTGGCGCTTCTTGGTCTGTACAGATCACTTTACTGCAATTATCTGCGTATCACAGGCGGGATTAGAATGACAGATATGACCTATATATAGTTAACACAGGATCCACCATTTACAGTTAGGTGCTATCACAGCTTATCAGCTCACTCCTGACCTCTGCACAGGTCACACAGCATATCTCGAAAACTCTCCCATAAAAGTCTATGCGACCAGCTCCTGTCCATTGTGTCTATAGCCCATGGGGCTGCTGTAAAGCATATCTGTAAATGCTGTTACAAACAGGCAAGAAAACCGCCCCCATAATCTTGTTCTCTGCGTCTTGCGGAAAGAAGGTTTGTACACAAACATAGAAGAGGGTTCTTTACGGTAAGAGCAGTGAGACTATGGAACTCTCTGCCCGAGGAGGTGGTGATGGTAAGTTCACTAAAAGAGTTCAAGAGGGGCCTGGATGTATTTCTGGAGGGTAATAATATTACAGGTTATAGTTACTAGAGATGGGTCGTTGATCCAGGGAATAATTCTGATTGCCTGATTGGAGTCGGGAAGGAATTTTTTCCCCCTAAGTGAGGGAAAATTGGCTTCTACCTCACAGGGTTTTTTTTGCCTTCCTCTGGATCAACTTGTAGGAAAACAGGCCGAACTGGATGGACAGATGTCTTTTTTCGGCCTTATAAACTATGTTACTATCTCTATGTTACTATGTATGTATGTTACTAGAAAATAGAATAAAACAAATCTACAAACAGTAAATAAAAACTGATTAGGATATGGATATGTGTCATTACCTGGTTTTACCTAGCAGAAATACATTTGGATAACCTATTCCCTTTAATAAATTTGCTGCGTATTACTCTGGCTGACTTTTTATGAAGACCGGTGCATGAAACTCCAGTCTTGGTAAATGAGCCCCAATGTACTGAAGTGTAATAAGTAGTGCTACAACTAAAAATACAGCTGCATTTCGCTCAGGGGTTGTGTATTTGGGGTTCCAATTGACTTGATGTGGTCTTATATTATAGATTTATGTAGGTAAACTGTTCATTTTTCTTTATCATAGGTGTCGGACTATTTCGCTGGATGCTTGGATTGTTTCTATGGGCGATAACAAGATTACAAAAGTGAACAAGAGTGCATTATATTTCTGTGGTTTCCCAACTCTGAAGCATCTTAAGCACACGGTAAGTTCAGCTATTTTTAACCCCTTCACAACAGCTGCTGTACTTGTATGGCGGATGTCGGCACTTTAAAGAGTAGAGTGGTTGCCATAGCTGCCGGGTTTCCCATAGTTTCAAATTGCAGACACCTGGGGTTAATGTCTGTGATGTGCAGTAACGCCGATCACAGGCATTTAACCCCCTCAGATACTGTGGTCTGCTTTCTCCAGGACCAGGAGACAACCCTCTTAATATGCTGTAGAACACCATAATTATAAAACTATCATTGACATTGATTAGTTATAATATGCATATAATGTTGACTCTTTTTGTAAGTACTATGTTACTTGTGCTGATCTCGAGTCAAAGTATGCCTTGTAGTTCACTCTCATCCACATGCCTGTGGCCTACTTCTTGGCCTCACATAAGTTCAGGGTTTGTACAGAACGTATTCTGCTGATTTGCATACTGGGGAAAGTGATATTCTGCCAGGATGCTCTACAGTAGAGTGCATTGGATTATGCGATCTCAAGCTACTTGGTGTCTGTATCGACTAATACCATTAGCTGCAAGTATAATATCGAATATATGGTTTGATGGAAATAGATTTTAAGACCTGATATAACTCAAGATTAGTACCTGGTAAGCAAGTCAGTATTTTGGTAGCTATTTTTTACCCTGTCATAATGCTATATACATTTCTTTTTTATAGTTTTCTTTGAAGAAAACAGGGGTTCAGGTTTTCCAGCAGAGCAGCCGAGGAGAGAACATGATTTTGGAGATCATTGTAGATGAGCACTCTGAAGATGATGTAAGTTATTTTATCAGAACTGTATGATGTTCAACCCCAATTCCAAAAAAGTTGGGACGCTGTGAAAAATGTAAATAAAATCTCATAGCCCCTTATTTTATTCACAGTAGGTAATAGAACACATATCAGATGAGACACTTTACCATTTCATGAAAAAACAGTGAATTTAAAACTTGATGGCAGCAATGCATCTCAAAACATTTGGGACAGGGTCAACAAAAAACTGGAAAAGTAAGTGGTACTTATAAAATACAGCCGGAGGAGCAATTTGCTGCTAAGTCAGATGAGTGCGTATAAAAAGAGCATGTTAGAAAGGCAGAGTCTCTCAGAAGCAGAACCAGTCTGCAAAAAAAGTCAAATAATTCTGTAACAATTTCAGGAAAATGTTGCTCAATATTAAATTAAGAATTTGAGTATCCCAACATCTACAGTGCATAATCTCAACAGAACATTCAGAGAATCTGGAGAAATCCATGTGTGCAAGGGACAAGGCCGACTGTCATTACTGCATGCTCATAATCTACATTCCTTCAGGCAGCACTGCATTAAAGGGAACCTGTCATCTCCGAAACCCCCCCTGAACTAGAGTAAGTGTTGTATAGTGTAAGTGATGCTGAATCCGAATATGTAAGTTTTATTTTCATACTCTCTTCCATTCTGACGCTGTGCTCCCACAAACCTGCAGTAAAAGGCACTCACTGGACTCTTCTTTGAGTCCTCTCCATTATGTGAGTGAGCACTGGAGTCCACTGAGTGCATTTTACTGCAGGTTTGTGGGAGCACAGCGTCAAAATGGAAATGAGTATGAAGATAAAACTTACATATTCGGATTCAGCATCACTTACCCTATACATCTCTTACTCTAGTTCAGGGGGTGTTTCGGAGATGACAGGTTCCCTTTAACAACAAGCATGATTCTGTACTGGAAATTGCTGCATGGGCTCATTAACACTTCCAGAAATCAGTCATATAATCCAGAAACGCAAGTTAAAGCTGTATCATACAAAGAAAAAGCCATACGATCCAGAAACGCTGCCGTCTTCTCTGTGCCAAAGCTGATGTACAATGGACTGAGGCGAAATGGAAAACTGTTCTGTGGTCAAGTCAATCCAAATGTGAAATTCTTTTTGGAAACTGTGGACACTACATTCTGCAGGCTTAAAGAGGACCTTTCACCACTCCTGACATGCCTATTTTAATAGCTCCATGCATTCCCCACATACTAACAATTCTGGAACATCTATTCTTATGTCTGTATGTTGTGCCATTCCTTTATTATTTGCACTAGAAGTTATGAATGAATTGCTATTTGTCTTCAGTAAAGGAACAGAGGGGAGGTGACCAGTTGGGGGTGTGTACCTGCACAGACTGACTCTAGCCAATCAGTGCTGCCATGTTCAGACTGTGCAGGGACACACCCCCCAAACTTGTTACCTCCCCTCTGTTCCCTTACTGAAGACAAATAGCAATCCATTTATAACTTCTAGTGCAAATAATAAAGGAATGGCACATCCAGCTTGTTATCAGCATACAGTTCAAAAGTCTGTATCTCTGATGGTATGGAGTTGCATTAGTGCCTATGGCGTGGGCACCTTACACGTCTGGAAAGATACTATCAATGCTGAACAGTATATAGAGATTTTATAGAGATCATATTCTCCCATTCAATTCAACTCGTATATTTATACAGATTCATTACACACAGAGTGATTTATTGAAAACATGTATTTTTTTTGAGGATCATGGCTTACAGGTAATGAAAACCCAGAAAATAAGAATATTATAGAAGACCAATTAAAAAAATGATTTTTTAATAGAGAAATGTTGGCCTACTGAAAAGTATGTACAATAAGGCCCCTTTCACACGACCGTCACGGATTCAGTCCGGATGCGTTCAGGGTGCGTTCCGGAAAACTCGCGCCAATCCGCACGCAATCACAGTCAGTTTTGACTGCGATTGCCTACGTACGTTCAGTGTTTTCCGCGCGGGTGCGATGCGTATGGATGCATTTCGCACGCACGTGATAAAAAACTGAATGTTTACAAACAACATCTCTTAGCAACCATCAGTGCATCACGCATTGCATCTGCACTTGGGTGCGGATGCAATGCGAATTTCACGCAGACCAATTCACTTCAATGGGGCCAGGGCTGCGTGAAAAGCCTGTGGAGGTGATCAGCCTGTGGCACTGCAGAGGTGTTATGAAAGCCCAGGTTGCTTTGATAGCAGCCTTCAGCTCGTCTGCATTGTTGGGTCTGGTGTCTCTCATCTTCTACTTGACAATACCCCATAGATTCTCTGTGAGGTTAAGGTCAGGCGAGTTTGCTGGCCAATCAAGCACAGTGATACTGTGGTTATTAAACCAGATATTGGTACTTTTGGCAGTGTGGACAGGTGCCAGGTCCTGCTGGAAAATGAAATCTGCATCTCCATAAAGCTTGTCGGCAGAGGGAAGCATGAAGTGCTCTAAAATTTCCTGCTAGACGGCTGCACTGACTTTGGACTTGATATATAAAACACAGTGGACCTACACCAGCAGATGACATGGTTCCTCAAACCATCACTGACTGTGGAAGCTTCACACTGGATTGAGTGCCTCTCCACTCTTCCTCCAGACTCTGGGACCTTGATTTCCAGATGAAATGCAAAATTTACTTTCATCTGAAAACAGGACTTTGGACTACTGAGCAACAATCCGGTCCTTTTTTTCCTTAGTCCACGTAAGACACTTTTGCCATTGTCTCTGGGTCATGAGCGACTTGACACAAGGCGTGAGACACTTGTAGCCCATGTCCTGGATACGTCTGTGTGTGGTGGCTCTTGAAATACCAACTCCAGCCACAGTTCACTCCTTGTGAATCTCCCCCAAATTCTTGTACCATGAAAAGAAAAATCTTGCAAAGAAGACCCATGACTGTTGAGCAGTCAGAATCCTACATCAGACAAGAATGGGTCAACATCCAGCAATTAGTCTGCTCACTTCCCTCACTTCAGACTTTTACAGAGAGGGGATGCTAGACACTGTTGCTTCGTTTTTGAGATGTATTGCTGTCATCAGATTCTAGATGAGTTCATTTTTTATGAAATGGTAAAATCTCTCACTTCCAACATCTGCTATGTGTTCTATGGTCTACTGTGAAGAAAATATAGGTATATGAGGTTTGCAAATCATTACGTTCTGTTATTTACGTTTTACACAGCATCTCACAGCATAGAGAGGGGTCGTTGATCCAGGGAATAATTCTGATTGCCTGATTTGAGTCGGGAAGGAATTTTTTTCCCTAAAGTGGGGAAAATTGGCTTCTACCTCACAGGATTTTTTGCCTTCCTCTGGATCAGCTTGTAGGAAAACAGGCCGAACTGGATGGACAGATGTCTTTTTTCGGCCTTATAAACTATGTTACTATGTTACTATGTCAACTCTCTGGAATCAAGGCTGTGAATACCCATCGTATTATATGATTGTAGTAATGTCCCACTGTTCATGCTTCTTCATTTGATTTTTCTACCCACAGGAGGTGGAAAATGTGGCCTCTGCCGTGCTCGGGAAGTCCGTGTTTGTGAATTGGCCTCATCTTGAAGAAGCTCGAGTGGTTGCAGTGTCAGATGGAGAAATGAAGTATGTGCATTGTTTTAAGTCACTTTTCTACAAAATCTATAATGTAAGTGGAATAAAGTGTGGAATATCTGGAAGCTATTGGAGGTTCATACTATCGCTGTATGTTCCCTTTCACTTATTTTAGGCTTTATTTGGACGAGCCTCAAGGAACCCAGAAACTGTATATTGGAAGGACAGTTCCTCCGACGAAAATAGTTCATGTTAGTAGCAAAGAGCGAAACATCTGGATAAAGGAAGTACAAGGAATAAATGAACAGTAAGTTCATAATGAAAGGATGATGTAGACATATTGGAATTCTCTTTTCCTTTTTAAGTATTGAACATAATAATATTTTCCTTAAAGCTACCAGAAAAGAAAAGGCGTAATTATCAATGACACGTCAGTAGTTATATATGCCCAGCTGCTTACTGGTCGTCGGTACCAGGTATCACAAAATGGAGAGGTTGTCCTAGAGAAGCAGTGGTCCAAGCAGGTTCTTCCCTTTGTATACCAGGCTGTTGTGAAGGTGAGCACTGCACTGATATGAGTAAACCTTCCTTAGTTAAACACTTGTACTCTATATTGTTTGAGGAGTGGACGCATTATTTTGCTTCTTTATTTCAGGATATTACAGCTTTTGAATCTGGCTCTTCTCACTTCAAGACACTTGGTGAACTCTTTCCACTGGAAGCACGGTCTTCATGCTGGGCATTCCATACTATGGTTGCATGGGAGAGGTATCTAATGTACCCTGTCTATGTGCTGGACATATCATTTGCACTATGCATATGTGTTTGAAAAGCTAAAAGCAGCTTTCCTATACTTTCCAACCTTCAGGTGCAAGATTCATCTGATGTTCTCAGTGAGAACAGAATTCGTGTTCTATTTAGCATTACCTGTGAACCAGAGCTCGATGCCTTAATACAGAACCAGCATGTAAGTTCCTGTAGCTTTTCCTTAATACAAACTTGTGATGCACCACCATTCTTTTCACAGACCTTTGTTGTTCACATAATGTCCTCCATGTAAACGCATTTCTTCAGTAGATGCCATATACAGGGGCACCCAAAGGTTGTTTTACATCTCCATTTAACTGATCTGGCAGGCTGATCAGGCAGAGAACAGCCTGCCAGAGTTCACCAGATCCGGCTAAGGCTACTTTCACACTAGCGGCAGCACGGATCCGGCAGGTGAAGGGTGCTGCCGGATCCGGGCTGCCGCAGGGACATGTGTGGAGCCGGAACCGCGCTCCGGCCCCACACGTCACACAGTACATACAGACACACACACATATACACAGACAAATACACCTACATACTTACATGCTCCCGGCAGGTCTCCAGAGTGCCGGAGGAGCAGGACGGCGCACACAGATGACGATTCCCCACAGCGCCCTCTGCTGGGCGCCTGGTGGAATCGTCATCTGTGTGCGCCGTCCTGTTCCTCCTGCGCTCTGGAGACCTGCCGGGGAGCATGTAAGTATGTATGTGTATATGTCTGTGTATGTCTATGTCTGTATGTGTGTATTGTGTATATGTGTGCAGGTGACAGATCCGTCATAAACTCCATTGAAAGTCAATGGAGGACGGATCTGTTCCCCATTGTGTCACACCAAACGGATCCGTCCCCATTGACTTGCATTGGGGGTCATGACGGATCCGTCTTGGTGCGGATGCCTGGACCGGAGAGCAAACCGCAGCATGCGGTTTGAAGATGGAACGGAATGGTTTCAGGAGCATTCTGTTGTCTTCAGTTCAGTTTTGCCCCCATTGACGATGAATGGGGACAAAGCTGAAGCGTTTTATTCCGGTATTGAGCCCCTATGACGGAACTCACGGAATTATAAAACACTAGTGTGAAAGTAGCCTAAGCCATATACTGTTGTTCACCGCCACACCCCATTGAGGATACAGCCGGTTTCTGGCATGAGTGCCAGGTATCGACTGGTTAGAAACTGGTGCATGCCGAATTAGTTAAACGGAGGTGTAAACCTACACTAACCTGGAATGTCTGACTGATTTATAAAGTCTAGGGACCTTTTTAAACCGTTTTTGTAATAATCATAGCAATTTCTTAGTTTGGTGGTAGTTTCAGGGGAAAACTTGGGGTTAGGGCTACAGTTCTTAAATGGTTGTTTCCTGTCTTTCCTAATTCCTGAATGATACATGTGCTTAGTTATGCAGTGGTATAAGCCTAGTCCTCTGTTCTCTCGTTATTAGCTATTTTGTTCTGTTTTTTTCCTTTGGTTTGGTTTTAGCAGGCAGATGGCTTGTAATACTTTGCAACCTTTTTTTTTTTTTTCCTCAGTTTTTTTTTTTGTAAATCTTGAACTTCGTTCATTTTTTTTCTTGGTATCGGCCTGCAGCCACAATGATTTTTTTTTATTACCTAGTAAATTCTGTGTTCGAATGCTTCATAGATATCAGAACACAGGTCTGTGGTTTACAGTAAGTGAGTTAACAGTTAATTAGTTTCTGTTTCGTTTTCTAGAAATATTCAGTAAAGTATAATCCTGGCTATGTCTTGGCTAGTCGCCTGGGAGTTAATGGATACCTTGTTTCAAGGTTTACAGGAAGTATTTTCATTGGCCGGGGGTCCAAAAACAAGTGAGTATAAATGTAGCTGCAAGTATATCAATTGAGTGTTTTTTGTTCTTTATTGGCTTACATTTCAATATTACTGATAACTCGCTGATTTGCATGAAAGGACTTTACGGCGTTAAAGCCTGTTTACACGGGCAGGTAGAGCTGGCAGTTATCTGGGATGAAGAGGTGAGAGCTGCATCTACATCTTTAGCAATCATCTTCCCGGTATGGGGATGAGCAATCACTACTGTTGCTGGTCCCCACAGAGAAACAGTTTCTGGGCAGCAGATCACAGTTAACACAGAGCAATCTGCTGCCCAAAAACAATTATTTAGGTTTCCGCATCAGCAATGCTTTCACCAGATACATGTGTGATTGGTGACACCTTTACACAGGGAAATTATCGGGAGCAAGCTTTCCTAGGATCGCTCTTTCCAAATAATTGCCAAGATTGTTGGCTGGTCTAAACGGGCCTTAACCAAACTACTTCAGAAGTCAAGCAATAGGAGTGAGAGCCCTGCTCGAAAGAGCTTAGAAGCTATGAGAATTACTCACCAAATCTTATTCCACCTTGGGAGAGTCTGTGATGGGAAAACGATTTTCCTGCATATTCTGATGAGACTTACATTTTTCTGGTTATTCATTCCAGATATAACCTCCTAAATCCTAATTGGTGTTGAGCGACGTGAACTTCGGATGCTTCATGCGAAGTCGCTTCGTTCAAAACTTTGGAATAATATTGTACAGTGACTGTGAATAACTAACTTCGGCTCATCGGAACCAAAGTTGTGCGTGACTTCATTGAATAACTTCAGTAATTGATTTTTAAAGTGGGAAACCACTTTAAAACTTGAAACTGAACTCGAGGTACTAGTCGGAACCGAAGCCCAGTTCAGTTTCAAGTTTTAAAGTGGTTTTCCACTTTAAAAATCAATTACTGAAGTTATTCATCTAAGTCACGTGCGACTTCGTGAATAACTAACTTCAGCTCATCGGAGCCCATACATTCCAACTCTGTACGGAGTTGAATCAGAAATGTTGAACGAAGCATCCAAAGCTCTCTTTGCTCAACACTAGTCCTAATATATATCCTTCTCAACTAACAACCAACACCATCCTTCCCTGTCATTTCCTTTTCCTACGTCCCACATGTCTTCTCAATTTAGTTACTGCAGTTTAAGGGATGCTGGGTTTGTGAAGTTGACACCACTACCAAAGCCTTTCCATCACTCATTTCCTCCATTGGTTTATAGACGGAGACTATATTTGCCTGTACATGAAATGATTGCTGTAAGTGTAGTGAAAACTAGGATTTGCATGAAATGTAACCACGTGTCCTGTCTTTTAGTCCACATGGGGAACAAAAAGCAAATGTGGGCTTGAATTTGAAATTCAATAAGAAAAATGAAGAGGTTCCTGGTTATACTAAGAGGGTTGGTACTGAATGGACCTATTCCTCTGCTGTCGAGCAGCTTCTGGCTGAGTATATTGAGAGGTAATAAATAGTTATATGTATGCAGAAACTGGTTTTGTTCCTAAAGGTGGCTTTTCATTTTTCGCTCACGTTTTAATTCATTGAAATATGTCTGGTTTTGGGACTTCTTTCTGGTGCTCAGTAGAAATATTCTTTATCACAACTACTCACCTGGGGACAAGGGAATCCTCTGAACAAATGGTGTTTACCTGCTACATGCTTACCATTCGTCGTGTATAGGCCATAACCAGCGCCAGTTCACTTATGTATTCTGTTCACATCATCGTGTGTTCCCTCCTCTCATACATTGACCATTATTGTCAGCAGTTTACACGAGGGAATGTGCTGCCAACAAGTGATCATGTCATCATAAAAGATGTGATCAACAAAAAATGAGCCCTGTTTCCCAGGGGAATGAATGAATGTTCACATGAGCAATCATTGTGCCATCAATAGTAAAACTATTGTTGATATTGATCAATTGCATCCCTCTGAAATTTTCTCTGCAGCATTATGAGTAAATGTCAATGATGTGTATAGTTAACTTTACATTTGCCATAGTCTTTGCTGCTAATATATGGCCTTTGAGAGATAACAAAGAAATCAACCATCTGACCCTTCCTGCACAGGTCTTCAAAGCACTGCCAGGGGTTGTCTAGGGTTTATTATATTGATGTCCTATCCTCAGGATACCCTGCACCCCCACCCATCAGCTGTTATGTTGTAGCCTTGGAACGAGACTACTCCATCTATTGTGTATTGGCCGAAAATGGTAACTGCAGTTTCTGCTTCCATTCACTTCAGTGGGAGCAATGGTGGAGTTACTAACTTCATCCACTACTAGTTCCAGCGCTGGATCTGCTACAACAAAACAGCTGATCAGTGGGGTGTAGAACCCCTGTCCATCTGATATTCATGGCCTATCCTTAGGATAGGCTACCAATATTAAAATCCTGGACAATCCCTTAAGGCCTCATGCACTTGGCCATTGTTGGCCGATGCCCCTATTGTGGCTCTGCAACATATGGACACCGACCGTATGTTGCAGATGCATTCACTTGAATGCTTCCGTGGGTTTTCTGTCCGTGCCTCCGCGCCACAAAAAAGTAGTACATGCACTACTTTTTAGTGGTGAGGATCACAGACCCCATTCAAGTGAATTGGGTCTGCATACAGCGGGCACAAGGTTAGTGCCTCATGCATTGCGGACCGCAATTTGTGGTCCGCAGCACGGGCACAGGCCAACAACGGCCATCTGCATGAGGCCTTAACTTTAGTAGCAGAAAGTGTCTACCGAGTTATCCGGGAAATATATGTACACTAATATACACTGAATACATAGAATTCTGTCTATTGTTAGCTATGATGTGATACTGACAGATTTGTGTTCATGGCTCTGTATGAGATGTGATGTTTAGGGAAAGGATAAATCATCAATTTGTGGCCCAGTGTCTTTCGCCACTGATGCCCTCAGTAAATGAAATACTTCCTAATAGAGAATTAATTTTGCATTTTTGCTACTTTCACACTAGCACTTTTGCTGAGTCCGGCAGGGTTCAGCAAAAACACATCCGTTACTGATAATACAACCATCTGCATCCATTATGAACGGGTCTGGTTGTATTATCTTTATAATATCCAACACGTATCCGTCATGAACTCCATTGAAAGTCAAGGGGGGATGGATCCGTTTTCTATTGTGTCAGAGAAAACGGATCCGTCCCTGTTGACTTGCATTGTGGGTCGTGACGGATCCATCTTGCTCCGCATCCCATGACGGAAAGCAAACTGCAGGTATGAGAACAGAATTCATTTTGGAGCATTCCGTTCTGTTCACGGAAGCGTTTTTTTCCGGTATTGAGACCCTACGACGGATCTGAATACCGGAAAATATTAACACTAGTGTGAAAGAAACCTAAGGGAAAACTGATTAGAAGGGTAATATGAGATATGCATCTGAATCTCTGAATTTTCTGTGATACAGGTATCCTGAGCTATTCACATATATTTCAAAGAACAGCCAAGATGATGTATTCTATGAAGATGATATCTGGCCGGGGGAAGACGAGAATGGGTAACACATTCATATCCTTGTATAAGTGCCGTGACGCTGGCCTTTACTTTGCCGTCATGATATATGGTATGTTCTTCTTGTGTACAGAGCGGAGAAAGTTCAAGAGATTGTCTCCTGGCTGAGAGCCCATCCTGTTAGCTTGTTGTCCCGCTCATCCTGTGATCTGCAGATCTTGGATTCTGCTATTGTGGAAAAAATTGAAGAAGAGGTTGTGAAGTGTAAGGTACGGATCATACATCAGAAAGATTTGGTCCCAATAATCCCTTCAGTTTATGATGTTTTTTATTCTCTGTAGCCTAATGCTTTACTGACCTTCATAGCATTGAATCCCATCCTTAAAAACAGAGTTTCAGGTTACATGTGTTCTCTACAGACCAAGAAGAGCAACAAGAAGGTGCGCGTGACGGTGAAACCACACTTATTGTTTCGGGTAAGTTTTGCTTCAAGAATGTAATATTTCTACATTTTATACGTTTCAAGTTAAACCATTACCAAATTAGATTATAAAAATGTTTTTTTAATATTCTTTTTATTTACTTTTTTATGATAAACAATATAAAATTTGATTGTTTACAAGCCCTTTATTTACCTTTTGACATGTCAGTGACAGTCCAGAACATTTGATCTTTAGGGGGTCTAGGTGCTGAGACCTCCACCCATCACTCTAAGGGGCAGAAGTGCTCAGCTGAGCGCCATGCTCCTTTGTTTCTGATCACCTCTGCCTGACTCTTCTCGGACAGCAAAGAAAGCAGTGCACAGGCTCATGGAAAGACTCTGAATGACCCTTCATTTCAGCAACCAGTAGGGGCCTCAGCGTCCAGATCCCACTGGTACAAATTCACTCATCAGAGGTGCCTTTTTAAATATTATTTGTAACTGCTGTCAAGTTAAAATGCTGCTGTGCTTTAGTGGAAAAAATGGAGCGGTTTCAGGAGCTGTTAAAGGGAACCTGTCACATTGAACATGGTGTCTGAGCTGAAGGCAGCAGGTTATAGAGCAGGGATGCCCAACCTGTGGCCCTCCAACTGTTGCAAAACTACAACTCCCAACATGCCCTGATATCTGTAGGCTGTCTGAGAATGATGCTGGGAGTTGTAGTTTTCCGACAGCTGGAGGGCCACAGGTTGGGCATATCTGCTGTAGAGCAAGGGGAGCAGAGCAGATTAATACATTTTATTGAAAAAGATTCAGTATAACATTCAGTATAACATATTCATTTATATCCATGATCATTCTGGGCTTTCAAGTCCAGGAGGCAGTCCTATCAGTGATTGACAGCCTTCCTCTCTGAAGTCCAGGAGGCGGTCCTATCAGTGATTGACAACCTTCCTCTATGAAGACCAGGAGGCGGTCCTATCAGTGATTGACAACCTTCCTCTATGAAGTACAGGAGGCGGTCCTATCAGTGATTGACAACCTTCCTCTATGAAGTCCAGGAGGCGGTCCTATCAGTGATTGACAACCTTCCTCTCTGAAGACCAGGAGGCGGTCCTATCAGTGATTGACAACTTTCCTCTATGAAGTCCAGGAGGCAGTCCTATCAGTGATTGAAAACCTTCCTCTATGAAGTCCAGGAGGCAGTCCTATCAGTGATTGACAACCTTCCTCTATGAAGTCCAAGAGCGGTCCATCAGTGATGACAGCTCCTCTATGAGTCCAGGGGCAGTCCTATCTGTGATGACCGTCTTCCTCTCTGAAGACCAGGAGGCGGTCCTATCAGTGATTGACAACCTTCCGCTATGAAGTCCAGGAGGCAGTCCTATCAGTGATTGAAAACCTTCCTCTATGAAGTCCAGGAGGCAGTCCTATCAGTGATTGTCAACCTTCCTCTATGAAGTCCAGGAGGCAGTCCTATCAGTGATTGACAGCCTTCCTCTATGAAGTCCAAGAGGCAGTCCTATCTGTGATTGACCGTCTTCCTCTCTGAAGACCAGGAGGCAGTCCTATCAGTGATTGACAACTTTCCTCTATGAAGTCCAGGAGGCAGTCCTATCAGTGATTGACAACCTTCCTCTATGAAGTCCAGGAGGCATTCCTATCAGTGATTGACAACCTTTCTCTATGAAGTCCAGGAGGCAGTCCTATCAGTGATTGACAACCTTCCTCTATGAAGTCCAAGAGTCGGTCCTATCAGTGATTGACAGCTTTCCTCTATGAAGGGCAGGAGGCAGTCCTATCAGTGATTGACCGTCTTCCTCTCTGAAGACCAGGAGGCAGTCCTATCAGTGATTGACAGCCTTCCTCTATGAAGTCCAGGAGGCAGTCCTATCAGTGATTGACAACCTTCCTCTATGAAGTCCAAGAGTCGGTCCTATCAGTGATTGACAGCTTTCCTCTATGAAGTCCAGGAGGCAGTCCTATCAGTGATTGACAGCCTTCCTCTATGAAGTTCAGGAGACAGTCCTATTAGTGATTGACAGCATTCCTCTATGAAGTCCAGGAGGCGGTCCTATCAGTGATTGTCAACCTTCCTCTATGAAGTCCAGGAGGCAGTCCTATCAGTGATTGACAGCCTTCCTCTATGAAGTCCAAGAGGCAGTCCTATCTGTGATTGACAACCTTCCTCTATGAAGTCCAGGAGGCGGTCCTATCAGTGATTGACCGTCTTCCTCTCTGAAGACCAGGAGGCAGTCCTATCAGTGATTGACAACCTTCCTCTATGAAGTCCAGGAGGCGGTCCTATCAGCGATTGACCGTCTTCCTCTCTGAAGACCAGGAGGCAGTCCTATCAGTGATTGACAACCTTCCTCTATGAAGTCCAGGAGGCAGTCCTATCAGCGATTGACTGCCTTCCTCTATGAAGTCCAAGAGTCGGTCCTATCAGTGATTGTCAGCCCATCCTCTATGACTGTGTATACACAGATAGCTGTCAATCAATGATAGGACCACCTCCTAGACTTCAAAGCCCAGACAGAGCTGGAATTTCAATGAATAAAATACAGTTTATACTGAATCTTTACCCACAAACCCATATATCAGTCAGCTCCTCCTGCTCTATAACATGCTGCCTATAGCTTACATTGCAGTTTCATGGTGACAGGTTCCCTTTAAATCCTTTACAACTCCCTTAGGACTCCTAAAGTGGTTGTCCCTCCGCTTCCAAGTCTCCTGAATTTAGGTGATACATTCCCACTCATTTCTGCCATGTTCACTTTCAGGGTTCTGTAATTAATAATCCTTACATATCTCATTCTATACATATATATTTATTTCTCTCTCAGCCTCTTGAACAGCAGTTTGGAGTCGTTCCAGACAGAGATGCAGAGTTCCGGCTGTTTGACCGTGTTGTCAATGTGCGGGAGAGCTTTTCTGTCCCTTTGGGGCTCAGAGGCACAGTTATTGGGATTAAAGGAGGTAATGAAACTCTTTTCAAACCCGAGGATTATATCGCCTCTTTAGATTTGCATTTATCTTGCCCAGTGTTGTTTCTTTCTATGAATTCTAAAGCACAAATCCAATCTGACAAACACGAATCTAATTAAATAGGAGCGGCTTGTTTTGGAGGCCACATCCATTGGTTCTGACATAATATTGCTTTATACTCTTCATGTACTTGCAGCGGAGAGAGATGCCGATGTCTTGCTTGAAGTATTGTTTGATGAGGAGTTCCCTGGTGGCCTAAGTATAAGGTACTGACATGAAAACATTTATTATGCTAGTTCCTCGGGGAAATAACTCCAAAAACAAATGATTTCCCTTTATTTTTTCTAGATGTTCCCAGTCAAGAGGCTACCGTGTGCCGACAAGTGCCTTAATCAACCTTTCTCATGGTATTCGTACAGAAAATGGTATGCAAAAGTTGACAGCTGTAGTTAAACCGCAGCCAGCCATCAATCACCATGGCTCTCACCCCTCTGAATTATCCACAGGAGGATCCCAAAAAGGACACTTGGGTGCCCTCAACCATTCCCCACGCTCGCTCTTCATGCCCATGAAGGTTAGACCTTTTTCCACTTCTGCCATGCAAATGGATTGGTCTTTATTGGTGGCAAATTCATACTTGTACTTAATAGCAAAATTGATTTGAATTTAGTGACACCAGGGGGCGCCAAAACAAGTATATGAAAGCAGTAGCTAGACACCGAAGAATTTTTTACAAGATTATAACTGAAAATTTGTTATATTTTGTGTTTTCGGGGGCAATCTCTTTAACATTGCTACAGCTTTAATATATATTTTGTGTAAGGCTGAAAAACAACTAAAAAATATTGAAGTGCCCGATCCAGCACATATAATAATAATAATAATAATCATTTATATAGCGCTACCATCTTCCGCAGCGTTTTACAATTCAAACAGTTCATGTACAAAACAAAAGACCTCACAAAGTAAATGACTAATATACAACTGAAACACATAATTAAAACTAACAGTGCCAGGCGGGCCTTATTGACTATAATGGGCTCCAGCTGGTTTCTTATTGGGAGTCTAACCAAGCCTCTGATGCCAATGTGAAACCAGCCTAAGGAGGCCACTTGACAAATTTGGAATGTATGATGTATTGTCCTTAGTGCAAGTAGTGTCTTCTTGTACACTTCTACATACCAGCGGCTTTGTCTGTTTCTGCAGATCCTTAAAATGACCTTTATCAATTACTGGTGACCTGTCTATGGATAGGTCATCAGTTCTTTAAAGTAAGCTTGTGAGGTAATTTCCCCATATCTGGGCATTATATGAGAGAGAAGCTGAGCTCTGTGATGTGTACTGTATATACTGTAGGTTTATATGATTTTGGGCAGGAATACTGACAGGACTCTTAGCAGTTACAGTGAGAGTCCTGATTACTCCTCCCACATATAGTGGTTGACCGCTTTCTGTGTACCTCCTGGTAGAAGCGGTCAGTCATCCAGAATGGACGGAGTAATCAGGATTCTGTCTTCGTTGTAGTCCTGTCAGTATTTACTCTGTATCTTATATACCTATGTATCCTAGAGCACAGCTCCTCTCTCTTTATCGTATACTGCACTCTGATATGGAAGCTTTGAGTGCAATTGTCTTGATCATCGGTCTTACTGTCCGTTTCTGTATTGTTGTTTTTAAAGCAACCAAATGAGAAGCCACAATTTCAGGGAAACGCAAGCTCTCCGCAGAAAAGTGGTGCCTCATCTGGAAACCAGAACCCGAAGGCAAGTTCATTTCAGTTGTGTTATCAGTGTAGCCCTGCCGTGTCTGTCATTTTATTATAGGTTGCCCGATTCAATGCTTATTCTGAAGTTCATTTCAACCATTTACACCTAACACATTGGTGACCTGGCTAAAAGGCCCCTTTAGATAGCATGATCTGCTGCCTAGAAGCAATGATTTAGGTGAATGCACAAACTATCTTCTTACCCGATGAACTAGCATTTTGCTCATTCATGAGGTAATCGGCTGCACCTTTACACCGGCAGATCATCACTAATGAGCATTCCTATGAACGCTTGTTAATGACTGTCTAATGCGCGGCCAGTGAAGAGGAGCCTTAAAGTGTGCAGCATCCTACACCCATCAGCAGGAGCAGTTGTTTCTATTGATGCCTGCAACAATGGGAAAGATAATGCTTGTCTCTTGAATCATCTCATGATGATCAGATTAGAATCCCTCATTTATTGGTGTCCAGTTTATACTGATCTGCTGTTGTGAGCGAGGGTGAAAACTACCAATATCGTGTAGTATAACATAATGCAGTGCCACTTAATAGCATATTAGACAAATATGGCACATCTGTAGGATACGCAATAGATGACTGATGGACGCAGCTCCTGGAGGTGCGACACACATCTATCTCCAGAGTAGTCGGGGGTCCCATGGACACTGTGAATGGAGACATGGCCATACATCCCTACTTGGCTATAGAAGATGATGGGGTGAGTCACATCTTTGAGGCTACCTCTCCATTCACAGTGGCCCAGGGTTCATGTGATCCTTGTTCCTGGTATAGTTGTGGATCCCACCGACTGTGGAAACACCACAAAACTTTTTTTAATAATGTACGTAAATACTGCAGTTATTAGTATTGATGTGGGTACAAAACAACTGCCCCTGTAATGTTGGATCCAGTTCCTCTGCTGTTAAAAGAAGCAGGCCGCTGCAGAGATGTTTTCTGATGTACTGTACATATGAAGAAAAGCTGGATTTGTCATCAGACTTGTAATACACAAACCAAGCTCTGCTAATAGCAGTTTTTTTACTTCATGATCTTATTGAGTGCTGTGTATGTGTGGATGTTATGTACATAGAACATTCCTGTGACATTAAATTGCCATGAAAAATGCTGCTTCAGTTTGTAGAATATGCAGAAAACTACTGTAATATCTTAAAGTAGACCTGTATCCAGTCTTGTTGATTCCCCCCTCTATTAACTTGTATTTGCAATAAATCTTCTGTTTTCCCCACTCTCTCATAGCAATATACAGTAAAGTAGGCACTTCTGGTATTAATAATCATTAGAGTGGGTACAGAGTCTGATCATAAATGTATAGTCTACTAATTGTAGGTGCTAAATCTGTTACATGGAAAATATCCACCCTTTCTATTGCTTTTTCTTTTACAGCGTAAACAAGACGAATTCAGCAGTGTGTGGCACTCCTTGCAAGGTGCAGGAAAGCCTGAATATGCAGCACACAAAATGAATGACAAGGTCTGTAAGTTAGGATGAAGAATAATCATGGTGTGTGTATCAAGTCTTTTCTGTGCATTAATTAGTATGTGTTTTTTAGAGTCTACCTCAGGAAAAGAAGCCTGGCCTCAATATGCACCAGTACAACAAATCAGGCAACACTGGGAACACCCCTAAGTGCCAGCAAAAAAGCAAGAACCAGTGAAAATAGGTAAATTAACTGAGCTACTGCACTACCACCTGTCACCAGCAGGGAGAGGGTGGACAACATATGAGTAATGGTCACTGTACTGTCCACACACTGCACAAAACAATAGTACGGGTTAATATCCTATCGGAGAAAATGCCTCTTTTTCTCCCCACTCCCCTTCCTAAACTAATATTTGCTATTAAAGAGGCTCTGTCACTTGGTTGTAACCTATGTATATTTTTACATAGGTTACCAGGGCCAGTTTAGATAATCTTTCACATACCTGAATTTCAGAGTAGAGCGCAGCCGTTTTTGAGAAATTAAAAGTTTTAAAAATATGCTAATTAGACTTCGGAACACCGGGGGGTGGGCTCTATCCTCTGGAGCACCGCATCTTCACCGCCATCCCGGGTCCGATGCACGCCCCCCTGGCCCTAATCCAACCCCTCCTTATCCTGATTGACAGCGCTAGACCGTTCGGTCTAGCACTGAAATCCCACGCCTGCCCCGTAGTACTTAGGCAGCGCATGCACAATAGCCGAACACTGCAAGCGCTTTCATTCCTTAGGCGGCGCTTCCATTCCTCTGCACACGCGCCGTCACTTCCGGGTTCGGGGAAGTGACGGCGCGTGCACAGAGGAATGGAAGCGCCGCTTAAGTACTACAGCACAGGCGGGGGTCTAGCGCGTTCGGTCTAGCGCTGTCAATCAGGATAAGGAGGGGTGGGATTAGGGCCAGGGGGGCGTGCATCGGACCCGGGATGGCGGTGAAGATGCGGTGCTCCAGAGGATAGAGCCCACCCCCCAGTGCTCCAAAGCCTAATTAGCATATTTTTTAAACTTTTTAATTTCTCAAAAACGGCTGCGCTCTGCAATTCAGGTATGTGAAAGATTATCTAAACTGGCCCTAGTAACCTATGTAAAAATATACATACTGTAGGTTACAACCAAGTGACAGAGCCTCTTTAAGTCCATTTTGAGAGACCAGATGGACTGTCGGCTAACTGAAGGATCAGATTATGTGCTGCCTATAGAAGACTGTGGGAAGGATGAGGAGTGAGCGTCAGTGACAGAGAAGAGACAAAAAAGGAGCTTATTTAGAGAGATTGATGTAGAATACCCATAGAAGTAAATGAAAAGGAGAGGTAGAATGCTGCTGATAGAGGGAGGAAAAGGCATTTTTCTCTGATAAAATATATTATAGGCTTTCTTACATTCACCTGTCTTTAAGCAAAGTTTGTTGCATGGCTTTACCGAGGGCCGATCACGTCAGACTAATCTCATTGATTTCTTTGACTATGTAACTAAAGTGCTGGATGAAGGTGGTGCTGTGGATATCGCCTACCTGGATTTCAGTAAAGCTTTTGATACGGTTCCCCATAAAGAGCTGATAGATAAGTTATCAAGAATTGGACTTAACCCCTGGATAGTTCAGTGGATCTTCAGTTGGCTGAAGGACAGATACCAGAGGGTTGTTGTTAATGGAGTGTATTCTGAGCAGAGGCTGGTTACAAGTGGGGTGCCACAAGGATCTGTTCTGGGTCCTGCTCTGTTTAACATGTTTGTAAGTGACATAAGGGATGGCTTGGTAGGGAAGGTTTGCTTGTTTGCTGATGACACAAAAGTGTGTAATAGGGTTGATGTTCCAGGAGGTGTCGGTAATATGGAGAATGATTTATCTTTATTAGATAAGTGGTCAAAACAATGGAAACTGCAGTTCAATGTTTCCAAATGTAAAATAATGCACTTGGGGAGAAGAAATCCTCTATCTGAGTATCATATTGGCAGTTCTGTGACCTCAGAAGAGAAGGATTTGGGGGTAGTCATCTCTGACAGCCTCAAAATGAGTAACCAATGCAGCCAGGCGGTAGAGGAAAGCAAATCGTATGCTTGGCTGCATAGCTAGAGGTATAACAAGCAGAAAGAGGGAGATTGTGATCCCTCTGTATAGAGCTCTAGTGAGACCACATCTGGAATACTGTGTTCAATTCTGGAGACCTCACCTGCAAAGGGATATTGCTAAAATAGAACGGGTCCAAAGAAGAGCTACAAAAATGATGGAAGGTCTAAAGCATAGAACTTGGAAAGAAAGACTCAGAGTTCTTAATATGTATAGTCTGGAGGAAAGAAGAGAAAGGGGGGACATGATTGAAACCTTTAAATATGTTAAAGGACTGAATACAGTTCAGGAGTGAAGGGTTATTAATAAGAAACTGAACACAATAACAAGGGGGCACAATCTGAGGTTAGTTGGGGGAAAAACCAATAACAACATTAGAAAATATTACTTCACTGAAAGAGTAGTAGAAGCTTGGAACAAACTTCCAGCAGAGGTGGTTGATAATCCACAGTAACTGAATTTATACATACCTGGGATCCATTGTGACCATTGAAATTGTTTTTGCTAATAGATACCCTCCCTTTTATGGATTTTATCACATTGGTTTTGCAGCTTTGCATTTGACGTACATTTCAATATATTGTACTATTTCTTTTGCCTTCAGCATGTTTTTTTTTATTGTATACTAGCTCCAAAATGTATTTGTCTTCCATCATACAGTATGTACTGTAATAGATTTGCCGTACATGTGTGTACAGGATGTCTAGATGTTAAATAAGGGTTTTCAGAAAGACATTTTATAATGTGTCTTGCAGGAAAACAAGGCTTTGAGTTTACCAGACAGGAGAACCTGCTGCTGGATTTAGCTCCACAGGTTAGTTCCTGCATCTAACGCTCATGGATGTTTCATGAACTGGACACTTCTATCAGAAACGGCTATTTTTTTAAACTCCATATTCATAGATAACAAACTTGATTGTATTTTTTTTCTTTCTGTTTTTCTTTGTACTTTCTTTTCCTTTTGCTCCATTGAAATTCAAATACAAAATATTATCCTCCTGTAGCAGCAGTCACATATAGGAGATAAAATTCCTATATGGTTCTTCAGTTCTATCCTTAGCTGTTCTGCAGTAGCTCTGGAAGTAGGCGCTGGAACTACACAGCTCCATCCATTGTGTTATGGACGGTGCTAGTTACTGCAGTACTGTTTCACACCTGCGGTGTGAGATTCGGCAGTCTGTTCTGGCAGAAAACAGCCTGCAGGAATTCATCGGATCCGGCACTGCCTCTTGCCGTCAGAATGCCCGGTCGGTGCCATGAAATATTATCAGATCAGGCGGAGAACCGGTCGGACACAAACCACTGCATGCTGCGTTTTGTGTCCAGATGATTCCTGGCATTGTCTGCTGGAAAAGCCCGACAGAATTCACAGCAGAGGTCTGAAACTAGCCTTACCATTCACTTCAATGGGAGCAGCACTGCAGTAACCAGCCCCGTTCCTCTATACAAAGGATGGAGTTGTGAACAGCTGATTGGGAGGGATGGAATATCCTGATAAGGCCATCAAATTAAGTCACGGAAAACCTTCATATAGTTATATCCAGAAAACTATCCACCTGTTTTTCATTTAAAACATTTAATAGAACACTGACATATAGCCTGTTAATATGCGATAAAAACAATTCATGGAAGTGTCCCTTTAAATGAAATGCACAGCATCTTTCATAGTCATTCTGTTTATTTTCATCTTCAAAAATCAGGAAAAGAAATCAAAGAACAGTGAATGCTCTGGTGTCTGTCATGTGTAATGTGTGGTGGATTAGGGGGGTGCTGGGAGAGAGCAGGAAGTAGATTGGCGCTTCATACTCATCACAGACCTATCCATAAAATTAAAGGGCGAATGTCACCAGAAAAATTCACTGTTAAACCAGAAAATGTTTTGTAGGGCTAGTTCAGCTGAATGTAATGACACCTTTCATCTAGTATCTTTTGTTTTTTTCCCAGAGAGCACTGCTTGGCCTATAAGTCTCCCTACAGTAGCTCTAGGAGCAGTGGTACCCCTGAAACCGTCTTCAAAGGCCTCTCATTTAGCCATCCAAGCACCCTTGATGATCTGTTGTCATTGTGCTGTGTAACCTGACCCATGGAGTAGACTTAATCCCTTGTATATCGTGATTTAACCCCAGAAACAAGTCTGCACTGCTCATTACTTTACACATATGTCTTGTGTTTGCATTATGTAGAATGTCTCTGAGCCTGAAACCCACATCAAGCTTTTGAAGAGAAATGATCAGACAGAGGCACTGCACAGTAACGTTGGCCCCACAGAAGGAAAGGTACTGCTGACCAACCAAAGGATGTATTACCACCTGTAAATTGCTGAATTGTAACACATTGTCTCATGATCTTATTCACAGCCAAATAGCGAGTTTGAGAACCTGTTTGCATCTCTGAAGATTGCAGGAGAGGGACAAGCACATTCTGCACCCCTGGTGGAGGCACAGTCTACTACTGAAGAACATTTGTCTCCCCAGTCTTTTGCTCTGGTAAGTTTGTGTCACTGGTTCTTTTGGTAACTTACTAATCTGTAGGGTAGATCATCAATGTTTGATTGCTCTGGGTCTGATCCCCAGCACCTCCACCGATAAAAATTAATCTTTACTAATATGCAAATTAGCCTTACTAGGTGCAGGGGGCGGTAACCCTGCACCTAGTGGCACCGTTTCCCCACCTCTATTCACGCCTCCTCGTTTGTGATTGACAGGGCCAGGCAGCTTGCTCTTTCTGCTGCCGGCCCTGTCCATGCTCTAAATCCCGGGCCTGCGCTGTGCGCGCTTATTTCGGCGCAGGTGCAGAGAGTGCCGCTAGCTGTCGGGCTCCCAGCTTCCTCACTGCGCCTGCGCCGATTACGTCACACTACACCCGGAAGAGAAGGCGGCGCAGGTGCAGTGAGGAAGCCGGGAGCCCGACAGCCAGCGGCACTCTCTGCGCCTGCGCCGAAATAAGCGCGCACGGCGCAGGCCCAGGATTTAGCGTACGGACAGGGCTGGCAGCAGAAAGAGCAAGCTGCCTGGCCCTGTCAATCACAAACGAGGCGGCGTGAATAGAGGTGGGGAAACGGTGCCACTAGGTGCAGGGTTACCTCCCCCTGCACCTAGTAAGGCTAATTTGTATATTAGTAAAGATGAATTTTTATAAAAACGGGCACACATAGAGGTATATTTGTACCATATTAGACCTCAGGTGACATTTGCACGTTGCAAATGTTATCTGGTTTAATATAGTAAAATGTGATGACAGAAACCCTTTAAGACCAGTAAGATGCACACCTCCACCTGGAACTGGCCTTGAGACTTACTACAAATATGTTTGATTTTCCTTCTTAGAAAGGGACGCAAATGTTAAAAGAGATCTTGAAGATTGACAGCTCTGATGGTGCAGACAAGCAGAAAGATGGTAGAAAAGATCTTCCTGTCCAGCGGAAACAAACCAAGCAGATGGGTATGCCTCCCACCACTTCATAATGATGTCAGAAAGTGTTTGTTCATACCATTACAGTGTGCTGTACGTTGAATTTTACAGAAGGCTTAGGGTATGTGCACACTCACTTAGGATATTTGCACCGCTGCTGATTATCCCCATTCCATGAGTATGGTTACTGACTGCGAATTCTGCAAACATGTCCTTTCTGGACGTGGATTTGAAATCCATGCTGAAAAAATCCTGCTCCATATAAACACGATGTCGATTCCCATTGAGAACAACGGGGTATGGATTTGACTAGGGTTTCACACAGATTTCAGCACGGAACAGGGACTAACGGAGAAATCAGTGGCTTCATGCCACGTTCATATTGTAGAAAGCTCCCAAATTGTGGCAGGTGCCATATTTGTGCTGTAATTGTTGTAACCATTTGAAAAGTGGCTAGAAAAGTGAACAGCGCCATAGCAGGAGCGGTCAGCAGCTCCAATGGACCAACAGATTTACTGACTCCAGAAATGTTTGTAAGTTATAGCACAAATCTACAATTGCTCACACAGTAGTGGGTATGGTTTCTAATTTCTGACATAAAGATGAAAAGAAAGATGCATCAGATTTATAAAGAGGCGTGCAGACATATTTTACTCCAGAGATCCAGTATGGATTAAGACTGGCACATAAAATGCCAGTCATCATAAATCTCTTCCTTAAACTTTAGAGTTATGTTGGTTGTTTCTACAGCTGCTCATATGAACAGACCCCATGGCACTGGACCACCGTTCAACACCCCAAATCCAGAACTGCTGCGTCCACCCCTTCTTACTCAACCATTAGCCACACCTTTGGCCCCAGCAGTAGCTGAACTTTGCCGCATCTGTTCCCTTGTTGGAATGCATCCACCGGAGTTTTCACTTCTGAGAACACCACAGGTATGATTCATACACGTGTCCTCAGTGTATCCCAAACCCTGTATCTCTAGAAATTCTGCACTTATGTCATGTTTCTAATTAAAACATCACCAAAGCAATTGTGACTTACTATTTTATTATAGTTGAAAATTTCATCCAAACCAATTTTGGTTGAGACTACAAATATAAATGTATCCCACTTCATGCCTAGTTAGACTATTACTAGTCTTTAGGGGCGTTATGTTTAATGTAAAAAATGAAAATCATACAGTATCAAGTACATGACAACCTCTTTCTAACAAGGCTAGAACCAGTCCTGTACCTCACATGGATCCAGAGATCTCCCCATTCAATGATCCAACTGCTCTTCTAGAGTTATTTCAAGCTGGCAGCTCAGGGGGCGTGTCCTTTCTCAGTAGGGTGTTCTGTATGCTACAGCTAGTGGTAGTTGAAAGATAGAACTGAGCATGTGCGGCCACCTCAGTGGGCAAGTCAAAGGAATCAGAAAAAGAGCAAACAGCAGTTGGCGCTATACAGATAGATTTCATTGAATAACTCTGTAGCCTTAATACATTTTTAATTACATGCAAATACAAAAGTATTCAGATCCAGGGGCTGGTTTAAAAATGGTAGAATATTATTTCTGGGACAACTTTTAGGGAGTCATGACTGATGTCAAAATGAAACTCAGGCATCATATAGTACATGACCTGTTCTAACAACGATAGAATGGTAATGGTGACACAGCCCGTTTAATCTTACTCTTAATTCTTTCATTCTTTGGTGTCTATTTTCTACCTGTTTTGGAACAGGTAAACCCCTTGTACATTGGTTTATATGATGACGTTTTAGTTTAAACCCAATGGATTTTTACAATTCTTTTGATGTGACTGGAAGAGTGTTTATCCCGTGTATACATGTTATTTTCTTTATTCAGGCGATGACAGTCTGTCAAGTGAAGCTGTCAAATGGTTTGGTCCTACATGGACCTCAATGTCATGCTGAACATGAAGCGAAAGAAAAGGCTGCCTTTTATGCGTTACAGAGACTGGTAAGTAACTATGTCTCCAAGCCTCTATGCTGGAGCCGGAATGTACATTTCTAGCTTTAACTAGAATCTGTACCATGCTCTAGATTTACCGTATTTTTCGCCCCATAAGACTCATCCCCCCCCCCCCCCCCCCAAAAGTGGAGCAAAATGCCCCTGCGTCTTATAGGGCGAATTAACACCGGAGGACAAGGAAGCGGTGAAGACTCTGTACTCACCGCTTCCTGGTCCTCCACTCGGCTGTCGGCTGTGCAGGGCTGCGCACAGAGTGAGGGCGCTCTGTGACCTCACGCTGTGCGCACCAGTTCGCAGCAGGAGGAAGCAGAGCGTGGGCGGAGAGGAGCGACAGCGTCCAGGAGCAGGAGAGGTAAGTGGCTTTTTTTATTTTATAACACATGAGGCTGCTGGGGGCTGGTGAGTGGCAATGGGGGGCTGATTTAAGGCTGCAATGGGGGGCTGATTTAAGGCTGCAATGGGGGGCTGATTTAAGGCTGCAATGGGGGGCTGATTTAAGGCTGCAATGGGGGGCTGATTTAAGGCTGCAATGGGGGGCTGATATGAAGCGGAAGAGAAGCATAGGGCTCTTATCTGAGGTCTTATTGGGGGTCATTCACATTGTGAGTCTGATCTGAGGTCTTATCGGGGTCTTATTAACATTGGGGGTCTTATTGGGGCTGTCAGCTTAGGTCTGATTAACATTGGGGGTCTGATTGGTGGTCTGACCAGAGGTTTAGTGAAAAATATTTTTTTTCTTATTGTCCTCCTGTAAAACCTAGGTGCGTCTTATGGGCCAGTACGTCTTATAGGGAGAAAAATACGGTAACTAGAAAATGGGGTTTTTAGACAGAATCTTATACCTTACATTACATAGAAATATATTTACACCTAGACTCTCTCTTTTTTGGCATTAAACAAAAATTTTACCTAATGTTTGCTGATCCCACCAGCAAATCTCCTATTAATGAAGTATGTTCACTCATATAAGACCCTGGAGGATGAACATGGAGGTAGTGTCTTATGTGGGTGTTGTACTGTCCTGTAATTTGAGATTTGCAGATCGGATGAATTAGGAGATTCACTTATAACTAGTTAGGCTTCTTTCACATATGAGAAAATGCATATGTGAAAGTAGCCTTAAAGTGCACCTAAAGCTTCACGCTTTTTTTTTTTTTTTTTTAAACCTGTTGTGAATGTGATGGAAGTTGTTCTTGTAATGTACTTTTTTATTTTTTACTTTTCCTGTTGAAATAGGTGCTTGACGTTCAGGAGCCTAATGAGTTTTAGAATCCATAGTCTCGTACACAGCTGTGTACAGTAGTACGGATTCTCCTATGGCCACACTGAGTGCTGTAGAGGCCGGAGCATCGCTGCTCTTCTAAAACCTGGCAGGCGTACATGGGTCTATAAGTGTTTTTAGATCAACCTGTATTTTAGTCTGGGACTGGAACCTCTAGAGGTGTTTGACTCATCGCTTCCTCCGGCTCCCTGGTAAATTCCTTAGCATTTGAGGCTTTAGCAGAGGGGGCCCAGGCCGGGCAGTGATGTGATTTGGGTGCTCCTGCCCTTTCCTCGCTCCACTCTGCTTACATCCTGTACTAACGTGCTCATGCTCTGCTCTAGCTTTAAATGCTTAGGACTTTACCAGGGAACCGGTGGAGGTGACTGGTTAAACACCTCTAGAGGTTCTGGTCACAGACTAAAATACATGTTAGCTGTCTGGTCTAAAAAAAACACATCCAGACACCTGTATGCCAGGCTGTAGAAGAGCAGCGATGCTCCGGCCTGTACGGCACTCAGTGCGGCCAGAGGGGAGTCTGTATTCCCGTACACCGTACTTATGAGAGTACTGATTCTTAAGAGCAATCGACTCCTGAACTTAAGGTGTCTATTTCACTTGGAAAAGTAGAATAAAGTACATTACAACAATCATTTCCATCACATTTAGAACGGGTTTTAATAAAGTGTGTGAAGGTTTAGATACATTACTAGTTATCTCATGTTTCTGTAGTAATATATTCACAAATTTAAGTTTGCTGTGAGCATCACTTGGCAGATACTTGTATTATGTAAAATTTGACACCCATTGGGCCTCATTTATCAGTTATCAGAAAACCGGCCTTGTTTCCCTTTAGCATTCAGTCAGATCTCATCTTTGTGAAAGCTTCACTGCAATTAGTTGCTATTGGGCAGCAAGTCCAGTTTTACTGCTGGATGATGAATGCTTTTCATGACACATTTATACTACAGAAAGTCCTCTATATGCTTCTCTATGTGTTGTCAGCGATCCAGCATAAGCCTTCCCATTTTGATGCTGATTACAGTATGTTCTGCAGATCTCCTCCTGAAAACCTCATACCTTTTATTGTTTTAATCAGGGCTCACTTGGCGCAAACTTTCCTTTGCCGCCCCCTCAACCTCTATTTACAAACTATCAGCCTCTTGGGGCGAGTATACCTGCAGGACCGCTGCCAGGAGTGTTCCCCCAGCCACCACGTAAGTCATGGCCTTCAAATGGTTTAGTTGTAACTTGAGCAAAGGTGGCTATACACTTGAGCTGGTGGCAGACCCCCATACATACATGTGCATACTCTCCTTAGTTGGGCGTGTATGTGTTCTCAGTAAGGTAGTGGGGGACAAGTCACTGCCAGACACCTCTCGTAGTGACCACCAAAGATTGGGCATGTTGAAATTCCACAACCCTGCTCCTCTTTCCCCTCACATCTGCCTTATTAGATCGGCCAAAATCGGCAGTTTGGGCTGACATTCGTTCGCGGTATTAATTTATCCAGTCGTTTGTCATACTTTTATATGGGATATTACTTTACTTCCATAATATATCACTGCTGACACAATTAGTGGAACTTTAATATGTGTGTGAGTGAAGGGAGTAGGAAGAAACAGTCTGACGGTAGATGTAATAATAGAACATCTTTCTCTGTTTGTGTAGCCAATATTATACCTTCCGCCCCTCATATGTTTGGAGGCGTTCCCTGGAGGCCGACGGTACAGCTTCATAATAAAACCTATTACCACGGATCTTACCCTGGACATATTCCGAATGCTGGAAGCCACAACCAATTCATACCACTACAGGTAAAAGCTTCATGTTCATATTGTTTTGTTTCAGTCTTTATACACGATCACCGATCCCCTGTTCGACTTTTTAAAGTTTTGACATGTACTGGCTGCAGTAGGTATAGTAGAAGAATAGCAGGTCTCATAAATTGTCACTTCACCTGCTCACAGTCACATTAAATTTGGAAAGACCCTCTCAAAAATGTCACCTTTTTTACTGTAGATTTTTAATATGTGCAAAAGTAAATCTTTTTGGTGCACAATTCAGGGGACACTGTTGCATTTTTAACCCTTTAGTGACATTAATTTTAGTCTTAAGGACCAGTAATAATTTCCGCCTTGCATTCATAACTGTTTAATTTATTTTTTCTTCTGATATTTTTTTTTTTTTTGCGGGATTAGGTTTTTTAAATAACATAACTTTATTATGTGGGTTGCTACAATGATGATAATGCCACATGTCTATATATTTTTTTATTATTTTTCCTTTCCTCCTGCAGGCTGTCAGCTCCCCAACAGTTACTCATATCTCTGGATAGGTAGTAGCTAGAGATATCTGCTTTGTATTGTTTGAAAGCTGACATGCCCAGCTTTCAGACAATACCAGAAACATTATCTTCAGTACATGAAGAAAATTGCCCCAAAGGTGTCCATAGCTTTTCATTTCGAAGGGCGATTGCCTGCATCCTGTCATATGTGTACAGCTTTGCGATTGCCTGTGGGAGGACAACAGAGGGGTTTAAAGAAATAGATAATTTTTAATCCCTTAAAGGGGTTGTCCACTTTTTTATATTGATGACCTACCCTCAGGATTTATTTGAGGACCAATTCGGACCCGACCCCCACAGGGTGCACACCGCGCCACACCACTAGTGGACATCTACATTTGGGTGCCCCTCTTTTCTTTATTTCTCTCCCTGTAGCTGTCACAGCTTCTAACAGAACATATGGCTGGTGGCAGTTTAAGATTTAAACTCAGCATGTTCGACCAGCTCAGTGAGATGGACCAAATAAATAAGGAAAAGAACAAACAGCAGGTGGCGCTATACAGATACATTTTATTGTATAGCTCAGTGGCCATACTAAATGTTTAATTACATGCAATTGCAAAAGTATTGAGATCCAGATGCTGGCGTGGAAACATGTGGAATATGTTTTGTGACAACCCCTTAAACTTTTATTTCCGGCATTGCAATCGAAATCCTATGTCCTGAATGGCAAAATTTACTCTATCTTAAAGTGAACTTCGATTAGATCATTAATTGGCTTTGAAGATCGTTCAGCAGAGGAGAGGATGGGACTGAGAATGAGCTCATAAATTGGTTTACGTCCTTTGTGTGCAGTAGTTCAGATGGATGGCAGTCACTTCACCTGTAGATGACAATGATGTAGTGCTTTATATGGAAATGTTGTACCATTTCTTTCTTATGTAATCTGGTTTTATGTGGTCTGGTGGGTGGTCTCCGCTTCATCACAGAGCAAACACATACAATTCTTCACCTTTAGATGTATTCATGTTCTATCATTTTATTTGAAGGTAACGAAACAAAGAGCTGCTATTAATAAGAGCACGGAGAACGCGAGCACATCATCAAGTAGTGAACAGAGATTGGTTCCTGATGTCGCCAGTCATCCTCCATCAGAAAGTTCTTCTGTTAGTGTGACTTCTCCACAAACCGCTCAGCAGTGCGCGATGGAAAAGTCTGCGACGCCTGCCTCTGGGACTCCACGTTCTAAGTCAAACACCGGCTCAGCAAGCAAGCGGAAACCACGGAAACTGGCAGTGAATTTTAATGTCCCTAAAGCTACAGAATAAACTTGACTTTCAGATTTTCATCATCTGTATTACCGCCTTAACATTGCTGTGTACAAACGGCATGAGCTGCTGTCTGCAATTTTAATATTTTTTTTTTTTCCATCAGTGCTTGTATTTGATTGTCCCAACATTTATAACCACTTGATATACTTTTACCAGATTTGGCCAAATCTTAACTGAAGCTGGATTATAAAGCGGCACTTGGGTGCATCCCTTTTTTTATCTTTTTTTCTTTGGGAACCTGCACTGATTTTTTTTTTTTTTTAATTGATTGATAGACATTTTTGTGGTCTCAAACAATCCTGCATACATCAGACACTTCTAATGGGTTGCTTTGGTGAAATAGTTTTTTTTTCTAGGATTACAGTATTGATGGACTCTCCTTGTGACTGGCCTCAATATCATGTTGGTTGGGGTCCCACTCTTTTCGGCATCTCTGCCGATCAGCTGATTGAAGGTGTAGTGAATGGGACAAGACTGCTATACCCAGAACAGCCGCTACTATGTGTTTGGAACAAGGTAAAAAATGTAGAGGCCATGGCCCCTTCAAACAGCTGGTTGGAGGGGGGCTGAGAGTGGGACCCTCACAGATCTTATTTTGATGGTCTATACTAAGGTTAAGCCATCAAGATTTTAATCCCAGTTTGTGCCCCTTGAAAATGTATGCTCTCACTAAGTAATTTGCTAACAATACATTTCTTCAGTAACTGACATCAATCATGACAGCTATATGATGCTGGTCAGTTGGTAAGTATCCCTGTGTAGGTTGCAGTACTATTATTTCTGCACTTAATACTTTTTTGGTAATTTGTTTCAGATATTTTTGACTGGAGAATGTATTTGTAGTATCTGCTAATTTACTTTGTATTTTTTCTTAAAGGCTGTGAGCACCATTGGGGGCATTTGTATATTATTTCATCCTTCTCATTTTGGGCTAAAAATCACACATCTGTGGGTTTGTGTATTTGCAAAGCAGAAGGCTTTCTGTTTAAACGGAGTCCCATCAAACAACAGCTCTGATGGCTCCATGTGAAGGTCTTCTCTCTGAACTTCTGACATCATATAAACACTTATAGCTGAAATATCAAAATGTCCTTTATAAGGATATGAATTTAGTAAGACCCAGACTGAGCCATCACAGCAGCTGACGGGCCCTGTGTAAACGGAAAGCCTGCTACTCTGCAATTACACACAAACCCAAAGCTGTACAAGGATTTGTAAATCCAATTGAAAAAATGATTTTTAATTCAAAACAAGAAGAATGCAATAATAAAAAAAAGGTCTCAAATATGTCTATAGCTTTTAAAAGGCCCTACTTTAATTTTCATGACCCCAATTGATGGTCATCAGACTTTTCATAAAATGCCTCTCACTATAATGTCACCTCCATTATGAAATGCTGTATGATGGACAATACCTAAAAATTTTATTGAGCGTTTCGTATGTAATCCTTCTGAGGCTTTTCCACTGTTAAGATGATATAAGATTGTTTCCGAGAACAGTTTTATTTCCCCCAGTTATTTTTTTAAAGCCCTGGACTTTCATTGGGTCTTCTATAAAACAGTATTTTATTAAGAAGGGAAATCTTTTATGTGCTCATTTCTCTAGTTTCTATTTTTTTTTAAACTAGTTTTCACTGTATTTACAGTGTCTGGTGCGGGTGTTTCATAGTGGCATGTCGGTAATTTTGTGTAAAATATAACGTGCAGTTCAGGATTCATGGCATGTCACTGTTCTGCACCACGGACAAAAACATGTTTTAATTTTTATAAAAATAAAATGCTGATTGCAGAATTGTACACAAATATATATATATATATGCAATGTTCCAATGGTTATTTTGGATGTTCCTTTATTTTACAAAATTTTCTTTTCCTATGTTTATATAAAATGTCACATTTCTATGGATATATACATTTTATGTGCCCATCAACCAGATGCAGGCATTCTGCCCTTGTACACATAGATGCCTGGGTGTAGCAGGGCAGCTTCTTCGAGTACTGTAGGTTAGCACCAGCCTAGCCACATAGTTTCTGCCCGTCACTGCTGCTTTCTACACCACACAGATGAAGTCACTGAGTCGGCCAATGCTGACATAGTGACTACTGAACATTCTGCTCCTTGGCAGACAGCTGAGTGCCCAGGGTCCCATGTCCTTTAGAGAGAGGCACTGCTACAGCTGAAAGGTAGCAGGTCTACAGACCAGTGGAGGTACAGAGCCAGCCACAATCCAACTATGGGAACAGATAGAGTGGAGGACTGTATCACATGAAAGGTAGAAAAAATAGCGTCTCAGTGTAGTGTCACTTTATCTATGAGATCTGACCCTGCACTATAAGGTTATCATGAACAGGCTCTCTGTAACTTCTAAACCCCGTTGCTATCTGCAAAGTGTGAATTCATGACCAAACACAATATCTTATGACATACAAACACATCAAAGTACCATAGAAAAAGATAAAATGTTTTAGAGAAAAGATTCTCTTAAGCCCCTGAAATCAACTTTTCCCGCTATTATTAAAGGTAGTCTCGACTTATCCTATATTAACCCTTTCAGTACCGGAGGTTTTTTCGGTCATGCATTTTCGTTTTGCGCTCCCTGCCTTCAAACAGCCATAACTCTTTTATTTTTCTGTTCAAATAGCTGTATGACGGCTTGTTTTTTGCGGGACAAGTTGTACTTTCCAACGCCACCATTTAATATTGCATATGGTGTAGTGGGAAGCGGGAAAAAAATTCCAAATCAGGTGAAATTGCAAAAAAAACCGCTATTCCGCTACAGTTCTATGGGTTTCTTATTTACAGCGTTCGATGTGCATTAAAACTGACCCGTTATTTTCATTCTACTGGTCAGTACGAATCCGGCAATACCTAATATGTATAGTTTTTCCTGCGTTTTGATAGTGAAAAAAAATTAGAAAGTTGCCCTTTTTTTTTTTTTTTTTCCTTGTCATATCTTGACCCCTATAACTTTTTGGTATTTATGTGTACAGAGCTGTATGGGGGCTCATTTTTTGCGGGACAATCTGAAGATTTTATTAATACCATTCTGGGGTGTGTATGACTTTTTGATCACTTTTTATTTAATTTTTTTTAGAAAAAAAAGCGACAAAAAACGGCAAATCGCCATTTGGACGCTTTTTTCCGCCACACAATTCGCCGTATTGGATTTTTTTTTTATATTTTAAAAGTACGGGCGTTTTCGGTCACGGTGATACCCATGATGTCTATATTTAGTGTTATTTAGGTATTTATTTTTTACTTATACGGAAAGGGGGGTGATTTGAACTTTTATATCTTTTTTATTTTTTATACATTTTTTAACATTTTGTTTTTATTTTTTTTTTACTATTTGAATGCTCAAATATGAGCTTATATATTGTGGCTTTTTAATTTTCTTTATGAGCAATCATGGATTTACTAGAGGCAGTTAAATCCATGAATTGCTCATTTCTTATCCTGGCCTGCCATCTAGTGGCCAGAATAAGAATTGCACTTTGAAAACTGTAATCCTCACCAGCGAGGATTACAGTTTTCATATGGTGTACAGACACCCCGATTGGCCACACGGTTTAGACGCAACTAGATGCCGTGATCACGGCATCTAGTCACCCCGGAAGACGCCGCCGATACAGTAGGTAGCGGCAAGTCTCTGCTGTTAGAAACAGCAGAGACTTGCCGGCCATGACGCCCGCCGCACCCGCGAGCGGGCGCCATGTGCCCACATCGTACCAGCGCCGTACATGTACGGCGCTGGTACTGTAAGGGTTAAAGGGGTATTCCCATGTCACAAATGTAGTTTGTATAGTTAGATATAGCCATACCAATATTATTACTAATAGAATGTATTTATATAACATGTACCATTTAGAAGATTTGCCTATTTGTATTTCCATTGTCCCACACACATCAGTCAGACCGTTGCCCCTAGTTACGGCCACCGCGGCCATGTAGTAGTGGTGGCCGGCTTGCTCCTTTTCAAACCCGCTCTGAGGTAACTGCTGTATTGTGAACGCACATTGCATCAGCATGGGGAGACACATGTTAGGATACATTCACATCTGCGTTTTGGACGCTACCAATCCTAAACCTAATGGTCAGGATCCATCCAAAACACAGACTTTATAAACGGATCCTGCTCCATAGAGATGAATTGATGCTACAACCCTAAGATGTGTCTCCTCATGCTCATGCAATGTACGTTCACAATACAGCAGTTACCTCAGAGCGGGTCTGAACAAGAGCAAGCCGGCCACCACTACTACATGGCAGCAGTGGCCGTAACTAGGGGCAACGACCTGACTGATGTGTGTGGGACAATACATATACAAATAGGCAAATCTTCTAAACTGTACATTTTATATAAATACATTCTATTAGTAATAATATTGGTATGGCTATATCTAACTATACAAACTACATTTGTGTGATGGGAATACCCCTTTAATGACATATGCTCCATCATGAGGTCATCAATATTAAATTGGTGGGGATCTGACTGCCAGCACCCCGCCGTTCAGCTTTATGCAGAGAACACAACGCTTGTACCTTGCATTGGACCCACTACTGTGTTAAAACAATCCTGGTGCCCATGGCTATAACATAAATACGTTAGATAGATCCAAAGAGTGACATAGTAGCAGTCACTAAGAGTTCAAAAATGATGCCTACATAAAGTAGACACATAGAAAATTTTAAAAACTTTTTTGTGTATAGTATACTTATGTCTTAAAAGCATACTTTTTCAAATCTTGCAAAAATTGCAATAAAACTTATTTCTCCAAGTTTTTGTTAAATTTTTAGATAAAAACACAAAACATAGCAGCCCAAATTTGCCACTGACATGAAGTACAATATTGTCACAAAAATAGTGTCAGAATCACTTGGCTATGTGGAAGCGTTCCAAAGTTATTACCAAATAAAGTAACATGTCAGATTTGAAAAACGGAGCTAGGTTCTTAAAGGGTTTGTCCGCTTTCTACTATTGATGACCTAACCTAAATATCAGATCGGCGGGGGTCCCACTCCAGGCACCCCTGCAGATAACAGTAAAAAACAGACAACCCCTTTAAGACCAAAATAAGCTTTGTTCACAAAGGGGTTAAGCGAAAGGATCGTGCAGCCATCTAAAGGCTATATTTCATCAATAGATTTGACATTGGATAATAGCAAAAAACCTAGCTGTCAATGGTATCTCACAGAAAAATCATTTGGGCCATTTAATATTTTTTTATTAATAAAACAAGGATTTTAACCTCATCTACATCCAAATCGATAAGTTTCCCTGCACCTGACTCACCTATGCACGCATTGCAAAAGGATTGGTGCCTAACTAAAACGTAAACTGTAAACCAACCAGCACAACAATACAGGAACTGTGGAAGGTGAGGGAAAGGGCTGGCGATCTCAAATTAATCCACATATCTCAGACGCTGGATCCATGTATACATTGGCTTGTAGTTACCCTGCAATTATTACTACTCCTGGTGAGTTTATCTTGTACTACATTGCTGTTTAATTTTTAGTAGAAGAGAACACTGACTCGGATGGTAATCTCTATAAACTAGCTATAGAAATTTTTGCTGCCAACTTCTACATAGTCTTTATTTTTAACTTTGTTCAATTTTTTGCAGTAGAATTCCAATAATACCACAACTTTTCAAGTTTACCAAATGGGTGACCCTTTTCTGCCCAAAGATGCCGGATGGTGATTATATTCCCCTCCTCTAGGTTAGGTAGACCTGGGCCTCACACCTCCTGTTCCTGGGTCCATCCACGCTTATCCTAATACCATTTTCCCATCCAAAATCTACCTTAGTCCCTGGGCACTCCACTTTCCCCAGCTCTTACACTGCCTTTTCCCCCATACCCTCTTTCCCTTGGCCTCTTCACGACCATAGTCCCCGGGCCCTTCACCTTCCTCTAACTAATTTTTTTTCTTCAGAGCTTCTTTCCATTCCACAATGTCATGCAGGCACAGGCCTCCAACAGTGCCTCATTCCTGGCTAGGTCTTCTTGAGGCTCTGGATTCTTATACAACTAGTCCACCCCTTGTTCCGCCACTTTTTTCTTTCCAGGCTTTTTTCTTGATGCCTTCCCTCCATCCATCCAATTCTCTGGAAGCATGGGTTTTGCGATAGGAGTCTTCTCCTGGATCCTTCCCTCAGCCTCTATTTCTGCTTGCTTTCTCCTGCATTTATCAGCACCTCCTGTGAAGATCATTCATCTCGCCTGTGTCTTTTTTTTTGGTCACACAGCAACTAGGGTCTGGTACGCTGGACTTCTGGCTGACTTTATTCTCCTCTAGGCTTCTTTCTCGGCCTTCTTGTTCTCTTCTAGAGAAGAAACCCATAGACCACAAGACCCCCAGGGTCGCTACATATTTTACATGTTGCCATGCGGTCAGCATGACCCTATGTGCGCCCAGTGCCTTGCTCCTAAACCCAATGAGGAGGCCCTGGGCTATCCACTACCCAAGTTAGTCCCTCCCCCATCCCTTCCCGAATAGGTCTCCTCACTCTTCCTGGCCATAGGCAACCTTGCTCTACTCTCCCAATCCATGGTGGAGTCCTTGGAGCACTTGCTTGCCCCGATTGCAGCCACTTTAGCCACTGTCCACTGAGGGAGTCCATGGAAAACAGGGCACGCTGGTCCTATAAGCAGCCTAGGGGCTCCCTTTGTAGGTCCCATTTCTCCTCAGTGTCCTCCGGTCCCACTGAATAGGACTACTGTTGGCAAAATCACCTCTCTTATAGTGCTTTCTGCAACATCAGGGGACACCTCTGATTTTGCATCTGAGCAGAGCACAAGGCAGTTAGAGACACTCCTAAAATTCAGGATGACTTACTCCCTTCATCTCAACAAAGTGTCCTTTTAGTGCCTCGCTCAAGTTTTCCCTAACCATGCAGAACTTGATGCACTCCTGGCTAAGCAGTACTATCACTGTGATAGGTGGCTTCCATCCTCTAGGAGTTAGAAGGTAGATTTCCCCTTTTCTGAGGATTCCATCTTTAAGTGGTTTGTCCCTCCTCAGGTAGTTTGCCTAGCCAAGGATACTAACCATTGAAAAATATTCCCTGTCCAAGTCCGCCTTTGTAGCAGCCCCGTCTTTGCTGCTTCCTGAGTAGCTAGAGCCTACATTTTCTGGGCAGAATGGCTTCTTTGGAACTTGTCTCCTGGCGTTGATCAGGAAGAACTGTCTTCTTTGCAATGTCTCCCTTGAGTCCGCTCATCAAGCTGGCAGGGCCGCAGCTTATTTAGTGGTGATTTGTTGCGAGATATGGCTTTGTACTTGAACAACTGAAACAGCTTCTAAGTAGGTGGTTATTGCTCTCCACTTCTTAGGCAGGAAATCTTTTGGTAAGCGTTTGGAAGAGGTTATCTGGTGATGGGTGGAAAAAGTTCCCCTTTTTCTCCTACCCCCATCATCATCCCTGCCACCTCACCACTTCTGCGGCTTGTTTTCAGAGGTTTTGTTCCTTTTGGGACTCCTCATCCCATCAGGACAAGAAATCCTCCCACCCATCTTTAAAGGCAAGGCCAAGCCTTTACAACACAGCTGCCTCAAGGTTTTCAAGCCCCAACTGACCAAATCCTCCTCTGTATGACGGACTTCACCCACTCAAATCAATCCATCAGGTGGGGGGTTGGTTGCTCTCCTTTCAGAAGACTTGGCTTGCAAGCGTGGACAATATTTGCTGTCACCGCCACCTTGATCTCTGTCCCGAACATCTGCTTTCTTTGAAGCAATTCACTTCCTTTGTACTCAACGGGTGATCATCCCACTTCAGAATGTTTCCAAGGGTTCTACTCCAAACTCTTCATGGTTCCCAAGAAGGACAGTTCTCTCCTCCCCATTCTAGAGCTGAGGATCCTCAACCACTTTGTCAGGGTCTACCATTTTCATATGGAATCCCTGAGGTTGGTGATGGTGTCCCAAGAAATAGGCAAATTTCTATCATCCATCGACATCTGCAACTCATCTCCAGAAACATATAAGAAGAGAAACATAATAAAACAAAATTAAAGTAATAAACCTTTCAAGTATCAGGTATGGTCTGAGTTTGTAGGGCAAATGCTAGATCTCTTCTAATTCTGACAGTTCAAGATCAAGAGTCAGAGGGAATAGCTGAGATTTCCACAAACTAAGACTGCTCTTCTATTTTCATCATCCTCGTTCCTTTTGTAGTCTTGGCATAAAAATATGTCTAGCTATGTCAGAGAGGTTTTTCTGATGTGATTCCTCCATAAGTCCCACAAGGCTTTAAATGCTTCATATCTGATATTTTTCTCCATAGAATTATTATATTGTAAAATATTAATCAGCTCGGTCATTGAAGGAGGATGGGGGTCTTTCCATGTTTTAGTAATTGCTGTCCTTGCAGCTAATAGAATGGGACCTATCAGTGTGTGAGCACTTTTTGGGATTGTATCTATTCCAATAAAGCATAATTCTATTTGGGGTGTTTTGAGAGGGAACACACCCGTAACCTCCCCGATAAAATGAAACACATTAGACCAAAATCTACCAATTCACTAATGTTCACTAACAAACAGCTGAGGGCTTCACGGAAAAGCTGTGCTTCCATTGAGAATAAATTATCTAATAATCTATTTACTGATTAGGTGACTTCTGAAGGCAGTTGGTCACACTGGATTTCATATAGGGGTATTAGAGTACAGGGGGCTGAATACAAATGTGGCCACACTTTTCAGATTTTTATTTATTAAAAAATGTGGAAAAACAATATCATTTTTTTTCACTCCATACATACTTGCTACTTTGTGTTGGTCTATCATACAAAATCCCAGTAAAATACATTTAGGTTTGTGGGTGCAATGTGAAAAAATGTGGAAAAGTTCAAGGGGTGTGAATACTTTGTATTGACACTGCACAGTCCCACTTGTTTTGAGTACTGGGTGTAATTTACAGTATCTGCTCTTATTCTGTACACATGGACACTGTATAATACCACTTCTCTTGTCCTGTATGCTGCACGTAATTCTCAGTATCTGCTCTTATTCTGTATGTATCGGGGATGCCCAATTTGTGGTTCCCCAACTGTTGCAAAACTACAACTCCCAGTATGCCTAGATCAGTGTTGGTGAACCTATGGCAGAGGTGGCACTCAGAGTCCTCTCTGAGGGCACCTGCACCCTGGAAAAAGTCTATAGTGTACCAATATGCCTTAGACTTTTCCTGCCATTCATCAGCGCAGGGCACACTATAAACAGCAGACAACACACTGAATGCAGGCAGGCTATTATAGCTAAGTGATAAAGTACATGGAAGATATACTATACTGGATTGTAGTATTCAGGGTAAATTGCTGTGTTGGCACTTTACGATAAATAAGTGGGTTTTAGGTTTCAGTTTGGGCACTCGGTCTCTAAAAGGTTCCCCATCGCTGCACTAGGCCATGCTCCCTTACTGCTAAGCCATGCCCTTTCCTGTGAAGCCATGCCTCCCTCAGTGAGTGAGGTGCAGTAGTTTTATCTGAAACCAGAAATTCATATTAGTAAATGTGGGCCAATCTGTTGCTCCATAGAAACTGTCAGGAAGCTGCTGTTGGTAAATGTTTCATGTCAGATTATTATGAGTTCATGTTACTTATCGCTAGGAGGGGATTGTGGATCTTATTGCTCCTCTTAATATCTGCCATAAACCATTTTAATAATGTATGAATACACAATGCAAGAATTGATATGCTAATCAGACTATTTGGATGCAGTTATATTAATGAGTGCTGGGTATTCATGTGTTAATGAGCCAGGCTGTATTTACAAGAACCATCATTACAATAGAAAAGAGCGGTGTGTCACTACACCATTGTAATGGAAAGCAATCCAGTAAAAATAAAGTGTGAAGCATAGCCAATATGATACTTAAAAAAAACACCCTACAACGTTTGAGAAGGCATGCTGTATTTGCATGTCATTTTTGCACGATGATATGCAGTAGTGGCCATCTGGGGAATACTTCGGAGACTACTCTTTCGCTCCCTCTCTTTTTTTGGTGTAGCATAAACGACCACCAATTGCAGACAAGGAATAGAAGAAAGAAGATTAGAAAGGTAGTGGAGACTGCAGAAAGAGTTCCCGTCCTCTTAAAGGGGTATTCCCATCTGGACATAGGATATATCTGAAAGGGGTATCATGGAGGCTCAGTGGTTAGCACTGGTGCCATGCAGCGCTGGGGTCCTGGGTTTGAATCTGACCAAGGACGACATCTGCATGGAGTTTCCTCCAGGTTCTCCGGTTTCCTCCCACACTCCAAACACATACTGATAAGGAACTTCGATTGTGAGCTCCATTGGGGACAGCCTGATGCAAAGTCTGTAAAGAACTTTGGAATATATTAGCACTATATCAGTGCATACGTCCCACCTCCTACCTCAAATCGCCTGTGCGCAACCTAGTGCTGGCTTGGCTATTATCAGAAATCATCGAAGAATGAAAGGGACTGCCAAACATACGTGGATTGCTCTCCATTCACTGCTATGGAACTTGCTAGCTCAGCTATTCTTGGAGGTCCCATAGCAGTGAAGGAAGCAGAAGCAGCTCATGTGCTCTCTGTTCATAGCAGGGTTCCATTCTTGAGACAGGATTGGGTCCCAGAGGTGGGGTCCGCAGTAATTATATAGTACATGACAATAACTTTCTAACAAAATGAGTAAATATGCGTAATGTGGTGGCTCACTCACCCCAATACTATGGAACACAACAGTGCTCTGTCTGGACTGGTACAACCACCCAGAAAAGATAGATTAAAGCTTCGAGTATAATAGGCAGGCACACCTTTTATCTGGACTAAGTATCTATCCCAATTTTATTTATAAAATAAAACAAGCTATATCCATACAAAAACCATGTGCATAGATATGGATTTACAAATTGCATACATAAACAATAAAAGCTGATTAAAAATAGATACCTGAAAATATAAAAAGCATATATATACAAAATTATATGAACAAATAGTGATAATATGGATTACACCAAATCATTCCTTGGCACCTAAATATTCAACCCCAATTGTGTCTGGTTGGAAATAACCTGATACTGTAATAAGGTCAAAGAGGATTGGGTGGGATCAGATATGACCACTTGCTATATACCCAGATCACCATATATCCAGAGGATGTTAAAATTAAATGTATATCCTGTTAAGCCCTCACAGGAGTCCCGATCGAGGTTGTGGTTTCTAGTGGAGTGATATCACCCTATTACAAAATGAAGTCTGTTCTTGAATAATGAACTTGTAAGTTCCTCCTTGTATAATCATACACCTAATGTCCAGTATACCACTTGGGTTTCCAAATTGTTGGGTTATTGTTGCATACAGATTGACAGACGCATCGTATTGACCACTATCATTCAGTCCTTATGTTGTACTTTTATGTTCCATGCGCAAACAGGGTAGTGTACTCCAGGGGCGGATTGGAAACGTAAAGTGGCCCTGGAAAAAACCTACAAGTGGCCCCATGTTGTAGGCAGATCCAAATTGACAGAAGATGGGCCGAAACAAGTTGGCAGAGATAACAGAAGTAGGCGGGGCATGTAATACCATAGTGCAGTATAGACTTTTCCATGCAACATAAGCACCTAAAGTTCAGGTAGCTACTGAGCTTTGCAATCTGTACTCCCTTGCAGCGCTGACATGTTGCGGCTCCTGCCCCACTGTCCTACAACAGTTGTTAGAAGAGTGTGCACAGGCAGGATAAGTGATGTACTAAACCAGCGCCTGTCCTGCACTCACTCTGCTCTGCTCAAATCCTGCAAATCATATCGGTCCAGGCTTTTAGCAGAGAGGAGCTGAGCAAGCAATTATCATGCCTGAGCCCACTCTGCTAAAGCCTGAAATAGCCCATGTATGCCAGGTTTTAGGAGAGTGTGGCAGGTACGGCCCCAGTGGAATCCGTACTTCCTTACACAACTGACAACTGAGGGAGTACAGATTGCTTAGCACAATAGGCACCTCAACTTTAGGCGCCTATTTCTCATGAAAATTTTTTTTAAAAAAAGTAAAAATCCTTTCTTTCCATAACATTTAGAATAGGTTTTAATAAAAATGTGGAGAAGTACATACAGTTTACTAATACACAGTCAAAATGCAGCACAATAGGTGCAGCCTTTAGTCCTGAGGCAGCACATCTTCCATACAATGTATAGCAGAAAGTGGTGTTAGGGGGTCTCACCTATACAGAGCTGGATGACATAGTTATAGGCCAAGCAGGACCAGAATACTATTATGAAGACCACTGAAATCCAGTCCAGGCACGTCCTATACACCTTCTCTTCACACAGCCAGGGCCCGATGACATCATCACACAGCCAGGGCCTCTTCATGGGCAGGGGTATGTCAGCTCTCATTCCTGCTATCTAGTGCCCACAGCCCAGGCAATGCAGGAGCCGTGCTGTAAGTGTGCTTGTGTCTTGGCCCTGAACCCTGCTCCTCCCCCTCCTGCTCTCTTAACAAGGCTGCAGCAGCCTCTGTACTCATGCACAGCAGAGCTGCCGGTGGCAAGCGATCTGTACTAAACACATTGCAGCAGCTCCTATGGATTCAGTTTCATTTTAAACATGGTGGCTTTCTATTACAGCACTGCAGGGCTGGAAACCAGCCCCTTCTCTGCACTACACATTGATGGCCACGCTATCAGTATGATAATAAGGACGGAGGTGGCGCGGCCCATAGCATAGAAAACTCCATCGGCCCACCGGGAAGCTTCCCGGTGACTTACAGTGCCAATCCGCCCCTGGTGTACTCACAGTTAGGTGATCTTCTCTATGTTCGTGGCGTCCCACGTGGTAGTGAGTAGTTGAACACTTACCCTGTTCGCTCAATGGTATGCCGGAGTTACTCGCCTTCAGATGTTGCTATGCGCCGTGAGCGGTGGCGTCCCACGTGGTTCTGTTGGCATGCACGCTGTGATGTTATGTGTCCAGCTACACGTGGGTAAGGTGGCGCTTGCATAGCGCTGCCTGTTATAAAGCGCTAGCTGTATTTTTCAATTCAGGCAAATCGCAATAAGATTTTTCCACAATCTGGAGGTTACTGTTAATACATACTGTATATAAATTGGCCAGCAACTATGTTTCTTTCATAGCGTCCAAATAGCTTATGTCAGCAGCAGGTTATAGGGGTAGATTCAATCAGAATACGCCATACGCGTTTCGAAGTGCTCTCAGTGGCCATTCTTATCTGTCAGTACTACCCACCTTATATACCCAATTGTTGGCTACCCCTAAAACCCCTGCTGGATTTGCGATTCCATTTCCATGTATAGTATCCTTTTTCATATCTTGTCTATGTAAAGAAATCATACCATTAGGAAAGTATTACAAATACTTAAATCCATATTGAGTATAATCCTGTTTTTTACATATATTTTCCCTTGGATGCGATACTGAGATACTGATGCGTTTTATATGCGTTTCTTTAGTGGGACTGCATCTTTTCTTTGAATAGGTCCTTTTTTTCAATACTAACAGTAATACTTTTGTCCAACATTTGGCGATCAGGTGTTTGTACTTATATATTGTTCAACTACTTCAACGGTGGATTGTATTACATATTCTTCTTAATGTACATATAAAGTGCCTTGCGAAAGTATTCGGCCCCCTGGAACTTTACAAACTTTTGCCACATTTCAGGCTTCAAACAAAAAGATATAACATTTTAAATTTTTGGTGAAGAATCAACAACAAGTGGGTCACAATTGTGAAGTGGAACAAAATTTATTGGATCATTTAAACTTTTTTTGTAATAATAAAACTGAAAAGTGGGGCGTGCAAAATTATTCCCCCCCCCTTGCATTAATACTTTGTTGCGCCACCTTTTGCTGCGATTACAGCTGCAAGTCGCTTGGGGTATGTCTCTATCAGTTTTGCACATCTAGAGACTGAAATTCTTGCCCATTCTTCCTTGCAAAACAGCTCGAGCTCTTTGAGGTTAGATGGAGAGCGTTTGTGAACAGCAGTTTTCAGCTCTTTCCACATATTCTCAATTGGATTCAGGTCTGGACTTTGACTTGGCATTCTAAGACCTGAATACATTTATTTTTGAACCATTCCATTGTAGATTTTGCATTATGTTAATGATCATTGTCTTGTTGGAAGATAAATCTCCGTCCTAGTCACAGGTCTTTTGCAGACTCCAACAGGTTTTCATCCAGAATGGTCCTGTATTTGGCTCCATCCATCTTCCCATCAATTTTAACCATCTTCCCTGTCCCTGCTGATGAAAAGCAGGCCCAAACCATGATGCTGCCACCACCATGTTTGACAGTGGGGATGGTGTGTTCAGGGTGATGAGCTGTGTTGCTTTTACGCCAAACATATCGTTTTGCATTGTTTCCAAAAAGTTCGATTTTGGTTTCATCTGACCAGAGCATCTTCTTCCACATGTTTGGTGTGTCTCCCAGGTGGCTTGTGGCAAACTGTACACAAGACTTTTTATGGATATCTTTGAGAAATGGCTTTCTTCTTGCCACTCTTCCATAAAGGCCAGATTTGTGAAGTGTTCGACTGATTGTTGTCCTATGGACAGACTCTCCCACCTCAGCTGTAGATCTCTGCAGTTCATCCAGAGTGATCATGGGCCTCTTGGCTGCATCTCTGATCAGTCTTCTCCTTGTTTGAGATGAAAGTTTAGAGGGACGGCTGGGTCTTGGTAAATTTGCAGTGGTCTGATACTCCTTCCATTTCAATATGATCGCTTGCACAGTGCTCCTTGGGATGTTTAAAGCTTGTGAAATCTTTTGGTATCCAAATCCGGCTTTAAACTTCTCCACAACAGTATCACGGACCTGCCTGGTGTGTTCCTTGGTCTTCATGATGCTCTTTGTGCTTTAAACAGAACCCTGAGACTATCAAAATAAAAATAATATCTAGAAAATATAAAATATATAAAAATATACATTGTACTAATAAACATATAGAGAGATATCATCCTAAGATTGTAGCACATATAGCATGGTGCCAATGAGTTCCCAAAGATAGTGATGCATTGTTGCATATATTCCCACATTAGATAAAAATATATAAAGCCCAGATATATATAGGGAGGCCCAGGTACATCTATAGATAAATGAATGAGTAGATAAAAGAGTTGGGAGGGGGAGAACTAAGAGGACCCTCCCCCAAGGGGAGATCAGAGTGCTGGTACTAAAACAGCCTGGCTCTGATGTCCCATCGGAGAAAGGCCATCTCGAACTTATAAAAATCCAAAAAGCTCGAATTCGGCATTCAAACCTCCCGATTGAAGGGTGTCAAAGTCAAAAATCCTCCTGGATTCCGCCCTTGACATCCGGGCTATATGGTCTCCCCCACGCCAATGTTTTGTTTGGATTGTCTTGGATTCTTATTGTGAGCCAATTTAAAGTGTTGTGATAGGGAGTGTTTGTCAAAACCTGTTAGAATTTTTGTGAGATGTTCAGCTATCCTTTCCTTTAGTGGTCTCTTTGTTCTCCCAATATGCTGTTTTTTACAAGGGCATTCTATTAGGTAGATTACACTTTCTGTATTACAAGTAAATATTTAATTTTTAAAGAGAAGGTATTGCGTGTCGAGTGGACTTCCTTAATCTTTTTAGGGGCCGAAGTTGCTCTGCAATTACTACACCTCCCACATTTGTAGAAACTCTGTAAATTAATCCAATTACTAGTAGATGGGATGATGTTTTTTTCCCTGTTTAACTGTAGGAGCTACTTTTAATGCCAGATTTGCAGCTTTAGTATATGTTATCTTTGGATTCATGGTTAGTAATGGTCCTATTGTCCTATCTTGCAAAATATGGTGCCAATGCTTTCTAATGATTGCTTCCACTTTTCTATAGGAACGATTGTATGGTAAAATAATTCTAATTTCATCATTTCTGAATAAACTGCTCTCATCAGATTTTTCTTCAGCAAAGAACGCATTCCTGTCCATATTCTGTACTTTTGATAGTGCCTTATTGACTAATGTTTCTGGATATTCTTTCTGCAAGAACTGGTTTCTCATTTGTCTGGCTTTAATTTCAAAGTCTTCTACCTTGGTGCATTGAAAGAGACAAGATTCAAAATAACAACAATAATAACACTAAGAATAAAAATAAAAATGAACCAACAAGATATAATAATCCTACTTCTAATAGGTATGAATGCTTGACAGATTTCCATTTTTTAGACAGGACACCCCCACACCACAAATCACGGATATATTCCCCTCGATATCAATCACCCGAACCAAGGTCACAACAGAGGACACCACCAACACAGAGTTTTACAACTTGAGATACAAAATGAACGAACAACACAGACCACAATTAACACAACACAACACAACTTACTATGCAACAGAACATCATCTCAGAGCACGAGACTACAACTCGATACAGCACGAGAGGTCACTGCAGAATATAGAAAGAAAAAAATCAGACGAGGGAAGGGGAAACAGAAGAAAGGGATTAAACAATGATTATACACAAGAAAACTCCATTATTAACATGAGTTCAGTTACACTCACAGATACACAGGTTAGATTATTAACACCTTAAGGACCTAGCCATTTTTCACCTTAAGAACCTGGCAATTTTTTGCAAATCTGACATGTCTCACTTTATGTGGTAATAACTTTGCAGCACTTTTACTTATCCAAGCCATTCAGAGATTATTTTTTCATGACCCATTTTACTTCATAATAATGGTAAATTTGAGTGAATATGTTTCACCTTTATTTATTAAAAAAAATCCCAAATTTACAGAAAATTTTGAAAAATAAGCAATTTTAAAAAATGTAATTTCTCTGCTTTTAAGACCGATAGTGATACCTCATAACATAGTTATGACTTAACATTTCCCATATGTCTACTTTATGCTGGCATCATTTTGAAAATGTCATTTTATTTTTTTTTAGAATGTTAGAAGGCTTTGAATTTTGCAACCAATTTTAAAAATTTTCAAGAAAATTTCCAAAACCCACTTTTTAAAGGACCAATTTAGTTTGAAGTCACTTTGTGGGGCTTGTACAGTGCCTTGCGAAAGTATTCGGCCCCCTGGAACTTTTCAACCTTTTGCCACATTTCAGGCTTCAAACAAAAAGATATAACATTTTACATTTTTGGTGAAGAATCAACAAGTGGGTCACAATTGTGAAGTGGAATGAAATTTATTGGATCATTTAAACTTTTTTTGTAATAATAAAACTGAAAAGTGGGGAGTGCAAAATTATTCGCCCCCTTGCATTAATACTTTGTTGCGCCACCTTTTGCTGTGATTACAGCTGCAAGTCGCTTGGGGTATGTCTCTATCAGTTTTGCACATCTGGAGACTGAAATTCTTGCCCAGTCTTCCTTGCAAAACAGCTTGAGCTCTTTGAGGTTGGATGAAGAGCGTTTGTGAACAGCAGTTTTCAGCTCTTTCCACATATTCTCAATTGGATTCAGGTCTGGACTTTGACTTGGCCATTCTAAGACCTGGATACGTTTATTTTTGAACCATTCCATTTTAGATTTTGCTTTATGTTTGGGATCATTGTCTTGTTGGAAGATAAATCTCCGTCCTAGTCTCAGGTCTTTTGCAGACTCCAGCAGGTTTTCATCCAGAATGGTCCTGTATTTGGCTCCATCCATCTTCCCATCAATTTTAACAATGTTCCCTGTCCCTGCTGATGAAAAGCAGGCCCAAACCATGATGCTGCCACCACCATGTTTGACAGTGGGGATGGTGTGTTCAGGGTGATGAGCTGTGTTGCTTTTATGCCAAACATATCGTTTTGCATTGTTTCCAAAAAGTTGGATTTTGGTTTCATCTGACCAGAGCACCTTCTTCCACATGACTGGTGTGTCTCCCAGGTGGCTTGTGGCAAACTGTAAACAAGACTTTTTATAGATATCTTTGAGAAATGGCTTTCTTCTTGCCACTCTTCTATAAAGGCCAGATTTGTGAAGTGTTCCACTGATTGTTGTCCTATGGACAGACTCTCCCACTTCAGCTGTAGATCTCTGCAGTTCATACAGAGTGATCATGGGCCTCTTGGCTACATCTCTGATCAGTCTTCTTCTTGTTTGAGATGAAAGTTTAGAGGGACTGCTGGGTCTTGGTAGATTTGCAGTGGTTTGATACTCCTTCCATTTCAATATGATCGCTTGCACAGTGTTCCTTGGGATGTTTAAAGCTTGTGAAATCTTTTGGTATCCAAATCCAGCTTTAAACTTCTCCACAACTGTATCACGGACCTGCCTGGTGTGTTCCTTGGTCTTCATGATGCAGAACCCTGAGACTATCACAGAGCAGGTGCATTTATACGGAGACTTGATTACACACAGGTGGATTCTATTTATCTTCATCAGTCATTTAGGACAACATTGGATCATTCAGAGATCCTCAATGAACTTCTGGAGTGAGTTTTCTGAACTGAAAGTAAATGGGCTGAATAATTTTGCACGCCCAACTTTTCAGTTTTATTATTGCAAAAAAAGTTTAAATGATCCAATAAATTTCGTTCCACTTCACAATTGTGACCCACTTGTTGTTGATTCTTCACCAAAAAATTAAAATGTTATATATTTTTGTTTGAGGCCTGAAATGTGGCAAAAGGTTGAAAAGTTCCAGGGGGCCGAATACTTTTGCAGGGCACTGTATATTAGAAACTACTCATAAATGATGCCATTTTAGAAACTACACCCCTCAAGTTATTCAAAACTGATTTTACAAATTGCGTTAACCCTTTAGGTGTTCCACAAGAATTAAAAGAAATTAAAGGTACCATTTTGAAATGTCACTTTCTTTTGGCAAATCTTCCATTGAAATCCATTTTCTTGTAACACAACAAGGGGTAACAGCAAAATAAACATCAACATCTATTACACTGATTCTGTCATTTACAGAAATACCTCATATGTGCTGGTAAACTGCTGAATGGCACACAACAGGCATCAGAAGGAAAAGCGCTCCATATGGATTTTGGAGGGCAGATTTCACTGGAATCATTTGCTGGTACCATGCCGCATTTGAAGACCCGCTGTGTCACCCCCCAAGAGAAAACCCTCATATAGTCACCCTATTTTGAAAACTACACCCCCCAAGGAATATTTCAAGGTGGAATGAGTATTTTTGCCCAACAGGTTTTTGTAATAGAAATTAGAAACATCTGGCTGTGAAAATGAAAAAATACATTTATTGCCAAAAAATGTCACTTTCGCCTGACATTTTTCAGTTTCACAAGAGATAAAAGGGAAACTGAACCCCACAATTTGTTGCCCATTTTCTCCTGAATACGGCATCACCGTTTTAACAACAGCGCTTGAAATGTGCGTTTTCACACACGTACAAACCTACCTATATATATATATGCTAGCCTACAATACTAATATCTAGATTTTTTATATTTTACTATTAGTTTTTTACAACAGCGCTTACAACAAAAACGTCAGCACAGGAAGGTCTTTTCACACTCATGTATTATATATATATATATATATATATATATATATATATATATATATACAACACATACATTGGCACAGAACTAGGGAAGGCGTATGGCTGTCTGAGGGAGACTAAGTGCAGCTGATGGGGTTAACTGCAGCTGAGGGGAAAGGACAGGCACAGCTCAGTGGTCACACAGCTCCCCAAACACCAGGGAGCACTAAGGAAGAGCTATGGATGTGTGAGGGGGACTGAAGGGGTTAACTCTGTAGCAGAGGGGGAAGGGCAGGCTAATCCACAGCTCCTTCTTATCAGCACTGGAGACTGAGAATTACAAGCAGCAGGATCTCCTCAGCACTGCAAAGGGGGGTTGAGTGCAGGGAGGGGGAATGTCAGGCTGCAGCACCGATCCCCTCAGCAATTAGGAGTATACTGCTGAGGGTTTACAGCATACACTCTCGATCTCCTCAGCACTGTCACAGTAATGACAAAACTGAGGAGATCGGAGTTGAAATAGGCGCCTTTAGCTGTGATTGGTCAGTTTGGATTGACTGACCAATCACAGTGATCATCAGACGGGGACAGCTGTGACTGTCTTCGTCATAGGTGCTGTGACCAATCAGCTATCTGTGACAGCTGTTGTCACTGTCCTGTCTCTGTATGTTTACTCACAGTGACAGTTTAACCCTTTCAACCCCAGGCCTATTTTCACCTTCCTGCTCAGGCCATTTTTTGCTAATCTGACATTTGTCACTTTATGTGGTAATAACTTTGGAACTCTTTTACTTATCCAGGCCATTCTGAGTTTGTTTTCTTGTCACATATTGTGCTTCACAACAGTAGTAAATGTGTGGCAAAATATTTCATTTTTATTTATAAAAAAAAATCCAAATTTACAAAAAATTTGGAAAAATTAGCAAATTTCAATTTCTCTACTTTCAAAATACATAGTAATACCTCCAAAAATAGTTATTATTTTACATTCCCCATATGTCTACTTTATGTTGGCATCGTTTTATAAATGTCATTTTACTTTTTTAGGATGTTAGAAGGCATAGAAGTTTAGAAGCCATTTTTCAAATTTTCAACAAAATTTCAAAAAAACATTTTTTTAAGCACCAATTCAGATATAAAGTGATTTTGCGGGGATATAATGGAAACTACCCATAAATGACCCCATTTTAGAATCTACCCCTCTCAAATTATTTAAAACTGATGTTACAAACTTTGTTAACCCTTTAGGTGATCTACAAGAATTAAAGGAAAATGGAGACGAAATTTCAAAATTTCATTTTTTCTTGCAACACAGCAAGGGTTAACAGCAAACTAAACCTCAATATACATTACTCTGATTCTGTAGTTTACAGAAATACCCCATATGTGGTGGTAAACTGCTCTATGGCATGTGGCAGTGGTCAGAAGGAAAGGAGCGCCATACAGATTTTGGAGGCAGATTTTGCTAGAATGGTTTTTAGGCACCATTTTGTAATTGAGAGACCCTGATGTGCATTTGCTATATACTGTGATAGATCATGAACAAGGTAAAGAGGCGTTGAAGGCACAACTACTAATGGATAAATAACTACATGAGGTACAAATCAATTATCTAGTGGATGTAAATATGTAAATTATGTATGCTACCAACAGAGGAATTGTCCCCAGTTTGGCAATACATAGATGTGATCTCTCTCAATTGAGTTCATTTATATGTTTGCAAAAGTGGGTGCCATGTGCGAGCCTATTGCGGTACTCCGGCACTGTTTGTAATATACCGTATATTTCGCTTTATAAGACGCACTTTTTTCCCTAAAAGTGGGGGGGAAATGGCTGTGCGTCTTATAAAGCGAATACTAGTGAGCGCTTCCATTATGGAGGTAGAGAGGAACCGCGGAGCAGGACAGATAAGAGGAGGTTTTTTATTTTAATCTAATCTGAAGTCTGATGGGGTTTAACATTGAGGGCTTATTGGGGGTCTGAGTGGGCTGATCTGCCTGACACTATCATACCTCCCAACTGTCCAGGATTGCAGTGGCTGTCCCGCTGTCCCGGTACGGGGGTGCTATGTCCCGGTCTCTGGCAGCTGTCTCAGAGTCCATAGGACGCAGAGACAGTTGCCTGTTGCAAAGAAGAAGCAAAATTGGCTGCCTGCTTCTTTCATCCTTCTTTCACCCTTCCCCCCTTTTCACACTCTCCCCATTGCCACCCTTTCCCCCATCCCCCGCAGCTCTCTCCGTACCTCTCTCCGTACCTTCTGTCTGGGCGGGGGGCGGGGCCGGCCGTCAGTCAGCATTGGCTTCGCCCCCTCTAGATAAGAGAAGAATATCTCCTGATGGTGATTCTGCAGCTAGGAAAAAGGTAAGCATAAGGTTTTTTTGTTTTTGTTTTTTTTTACTTTCTGTGAGGGGACTGCACTGTGTTTATTATCCCTGTACTGTGACATCACTGTGTTTATTATCACTGCACTGTGACATCACTGTGCTTAATATCCCTGTACTGTGACATCACTGTGCTTAATATCCCTGTACTGTGACATCACTGTGGTTATTATCCTTGTACGGTGACATCAGTGTGTTTATTATCTCTGTACTGTGACATCACTGTGTTTATTATCTCTGTACTGTGACATCATTGTGTTTAATATCCCTGTATGGTGACATCACTGTGTTTATTATCCCTGTACTGTGACATCACTGTGGTTATTATCCCTGTACTGTGACATCACTGTGGTTATTATCCCTGTACTGTGACATCACTGTGGTTATTAGTAACATAGTTTGTAAGGCCAAAAAAAGACATCTGTCCATCCAGTTCAGCCTGTTTTCCTACAAGTTGATCCAGAGGAAGGCAAAAAAAAACCCTGCGAGGTAGAAGCCAATTTTCCTCACTTTAGGGGAAAAAAATCCTTCCCGACTCCAATCAGGCAATCAGAATAACTCCCTGGATCAACGACCCCTCTCTAGTAACTATAACCTGTAATATTATTACCCTCCAGAAATACATCCAGGCCATTCTTGAACTCTTTTAGTGAACTTACCATCAGATGATGGGAGAGATCTCTGTACTGACCCCTGATATATTTATACATAAAGACTAAACATACCCTATACACACATGATAAGAACTACACTTACCCTATACACATGCTATATAGTCTACACTTACCCTATACAAACACAATATAGACTACACTTAACCTATACCCAGTATGAAAACTACATTTACCTTAAATACAGGTTATACAGCATATACTGATGCTATGTACTACCTATGGATTAAACTTACCTTGTACACAGCAATTGTACACCATATATAATATAATTACCCTATAAATAAACTATATAAACTACACTTAACTGATATACACATGTTATTCAGAATATACTGATGCTATGTACTACCTGTATGGATTAAACTTACCTTGTACACAGCAATTGTACACCATATGTAATATAATTACCCTATAAATAACCTATATAAACTACACTTACCTTATATACAAGTTATACAGAATATACTGATGTTATGTACTCAGGGCCGGTTTTAGACAAAATGTGGCCCTGGGCAAAATCAAAAGTGGGGCCCCAAATATTATAATAATGTACTAACAACACAGTTACGTTCTGTCGATTCTGGCACTCCCTCATAGATTTACATCCCATAAAGCACCTCACATAGATCTTCACCCTCATGGCCCCAGAATACACCACATGCCCCCTCCTCTCACAGCAATGAGTTCCCCTCACTCATGGCACCTGAGGGTGTTAAAAACCAGAAGCGCGGGATTCTTCTTCAGGCGCACTTTCCCCAGCGGAGATTGGGGAAAGCGCCCTGTTCTATAAATAAGCTGCAGCTGGTACTAGGCTTCCAGGCTCATTGTTGGTATATCCCAGTTCAGGCCACTAGATGGCAGCACTGAACTGTGATATAGTGATTTCTATACAGACTAATAGAGCAATTTACTGATGATTGTAAGTTGTGGTCCACTTGGGGGACTTAACAAAAAGCAAAAAAAAAAAAATTAAAAATTAAAATCACCCCCATTCCCCAAAACAAAAAAAAACCCCACAAAATAAAAATAGTATTATGGGTATCGCCGCATGTGAAAATGCGAAATTCTCGTTTTTTTCATCACTTTATCTACCAAGAAAATTTAATGAAAAATGATCAAGTCATACACACCCCAAAATGGTAATGTAAAAAATGACAGATCGCCCTGCAAAAAATGAGCCCCCACACATCTCCATAGAAATAACGATAAAAAAGTTATGAGGGTCAGAATATCGCGATCATTTTTTACGAAGTGAGTCCTAATGAGTGGGTGCTGCTAGGGTGGCCACCTTTCCCAACAAAAAATACTGGTTACACAAGTTAAAAAGGTTGGTGTGGGTTAATACAGGTGTTATTTGATCATATTTTACGTTTTGCGCAATTTTTTTTCGCAATAAAATCAAACATTTCTCTGTTGGGGCCGCGGCCTTCTGTGTTTACAGCAGGCCAGTGACGTCACGACTAGTATCACTGGCCTGGGCGAGGCTAAGCTCCATTCAAGTGAAAAGAGCTTAGCCCCTCCCAGGCCAGTGATACTAGTCGTGACGTCACTGGCCTGCGGTAAACACAGAGAAGGCCGCGGCGCTCCTGCAGTGCCGTTGCCTTCTCAAACAGCTGATCGACGGGGGTCCCGGGGTCGGACCCCGCGATCCGCTTGATGTCTCAGAGGATAGATCATCAATTTTAAAGAACTACAGAACCCCTTTAAGGTTCCTGCCTGTAATGTAAAAGGTTGTGAGTTCAAATCCCCACAGAAACATTTTAAAAAAATAGAGTCAAAATTAGACTTATATATACATAGGGTGTCCCCAAGCATAGAGATCATGGTTGGGAATACCCCCTTTCATGTTGATAACACTAACTCCATATATGGACACATCCATATATGGAGTCATAGAGGGACTCCTAAGCTGGGAAATTCCCGACATCCGATCTGAATGCTGCCATCAGGACTGAAGCAGGGGTCCCTTAGAGGATCCCAGTTTGCCCCCCCCAACGCCGGCCTTGTATGTACTACCTGTATGGATTAAACTTACCTTGTACACAGCAGTTGTACACCATATATAATATAATTACCCTATAAATAAACTATATAAACTACACTTACCTTACATAGCCATGTAATATAAACTATAATTACTCTATATAGCCAGTATATGGACTGCACTTACTCTATATACACACTCTATATAGACTACAATTACCCTATAAAAACACTAGACATCACTTACCCTATACACACTATATAAATAACATTTACCCTATATACACACCACATAGACTACATTTACCCTCTACACACTACGCTACATAGTTTTATTCTGGCCGTCTCTCGGCATGTTTGCTGTACTGTTGCCGGACCTCCGGCCCTCCCCCATTATAGTGAATGAGGCTGGAGCGGTCTTCCGGCGGCACATATGCACTAGCGGCAGCACGGATCCGGCAGGCTGTCGCTAATGTGAAAGTGTTCTAAATTAGGGTTTCTGTTTGTGTCAGACCACAAGGATTGTTAACTGTTCATTAGGACTTCACAGTTAAAGCTATAGTTCACACTGGAGAGATGATAAACTTACCACAAACTCAAGCAGGCTGGCGTTTATGCAGAAGAAACACTAAGGCACGTGCCACATGACCAGTTATTGGAGGGAGAATACTAAGATAAGATTGTAAGCTGTTGTGCTGCACCGCAGGCTAGCCTACACCACGCACCCAAACGGTTGTTGCGAATGAGGAATTGTGCTCCCAGTTAGTATACTCTTTATGCCAAGGTGCCCTGATAAGATTTTATTGTGGACCTGATCTACAGATGATGTTTTCATATTATGGACTGGTACCAGAGATGAATTTGGATACTCTGTATAGGTTCTTAATGTTAATGAGATAGGTCTGCATTTTACTTTACAAATTCAGTTGTACTGGATAGGTGGAGTGTAAATTATCTCTGGTAGTGTATTGTGAACCTATAGCTTCCAAAAGCTTACTTACACTGCTAGATATAGTAGACGATTGTCGGACAGGAAGAGTTCTTTCCTGGCAGACGCCTGCTTGTCAGTGAAAGAGACAGCTGCATTTAAATACAGCGATCTCTTCCACAGTATGGGGAGGAGTGATCACTAATACCATCGCTCATCCTCATACAGAATCATTGTTTGCCAGTAGCAGAGTCCTGTTTAGATGGCACAATCGTGTATTTTACACGTTGGAACAGCAGTGCAGTGCCTACAAATAACATTGTGTAGAAATATGAAGAGCACCATAAGGCTGACTGATGTGTGTGGGACAATGGATATACAAATAGGCAAATCTTCTAAACTGTACATTTTATATAAATACATTCTATTAGTAATAATATTGGTATGGCTATATATAACTATACAAACTACATTTGTGAGATGGGAATACCCCTTTAAGGCAGCTTTCCATTGCTCCTGGTTTGATAAATCTGCCTCAGTGATTTTGGCAAGATAAGCTGTAGGGGGCGTCACATTTCCTCTGCAGGGCCCCTTTTCAAATGAATGAGTGCCGTGTAATACACACCGTGTAAGTCACATGGAGTCCTCCAAAGCAGGAGCTCCTCTTTTAGGTGGTAATAAGAAGGATCTAACACAGGAAGAGCTCTCTATGATGAGAAGTGGTCGTCCTGATACAGGGGTCAGCAAACTCCAGTTGTGAAACTACAATTCCCAGCATGCACACTTGGTTGGCTGTTTCCATGGTAAATGAAGCATGCTGGGAGATGTAGTTTTACAACAGCTGGAGTGCTGGACGTTGCTGACCACTGTCCTGATGGGACAATACAGGAGATCACATGGATTTAATAACAGGTTTACCAGATAGAGACTCACTGGAAAAGAGTTATGACAAAAATTAACCCTATAAATGGTGCCTTGGGTTATACATTGCATACAGTAATAGTATAGTGACACCAGAGAGCACATGTAAGCAGAATCTTAGGCGGTATGTGGTATGGCATGCTGACAGAAACATTATAGTAATCCCTTCAGTTTTATGACAACCATTTTTTCTGGTGTTCCTTCTCTGATGTCCTTACATCCTAATTATTGGTGCACCTAGTCTTTCTGCTGCCTCAGTTGAAGATTTCCAATGACCCCTCCCTGCCCAAAATGGTTGCAGATTTCCAAAGCTCATGTCAGACAATCTGAAGAAAAATGCTTATGTGTTGCAGAATTTTTCCTTAAAGGGAACCTGTCATCTCCGAAATATCCCCTGAACTAGAGAAAGCGGTGTATAGTGTAAGTGGTGCTGAATCTGAATATGTAAGTTTTATCTTCATACTTGCTTCCATTCTGACTCTGCGCTCCCACAAACCAACAGTAAAATGCATTGAGAGGACTACTAAGCTCACACACAGAATGGAGAGGACTCAAAGAAGAGTCCTCTCAATGCACTTTACTGCCGGTTTGTGGGAGCACAGCAACGGAATGGAAGTGAGTATGAAGATAAAACTTACATATTCGGATTCAGCATCACTTACACTATACACCGCTTACTCTAGTTCAGGGGGTGTTTCGGAGATGACATAGTAACATAGTAACATAGTAACATAGTTTATAAGGCCGAAAAAAGACATCTGTCCATCCAGTTCGACCTGTTTTCCTACAAGTTGATCCAGAGGAAGGCAAAAAACCCCTGTGAGGTAGAAGCCAATTTTCCTCACTTTAGGGGAAAAAATTCCTTCCCGACTCCAATCAGGCAATCAGAATTACTCCCTGGATCAACAACAACCCATATCTAGTAACTATAACCTGTAATATTATTACCCTCCAGAAATACATCCAGGCCTCTCTTGAACTCTTTTAGTGAACTTACCATCACCACCTCCTCGGGCAGAGAGTTCCATAGTCTCACTGCTCTTACCGTAAAGAATCCTCTTCTATGACAGGTTCCCTTTAAAGGGGGTTGTCAGATATTTTAATATTGATGGCTTATCTTTGGGCGAAGTCATTAAAGGGGTTATCCCACGAATAATGTAAAAAATGAAAATCAGGCATCATATAGTACATGACAACCTCTTTTTAACAAAGCTAGAACCAGCCCTGTACCTCACATGGATCCAGAGATCTCCCCATTCATTACTCTGCTAGATTCATATCAAGCTGACAGCTCAAGGGGAGTGTCTTTTCTGCTATGGCTCAGGAGGCGTGTCCATGCTCTGCCTATCACAGCTCAGGAGACAGTTAAAAGTTGAAACTGAGCATGTGCGGCCTTCTCAGTGAATAGGTCAAAGAAATAAATTAAGTGGTCCTATACAGATACATTTTATTGAATAACTCAGTAGCTGTACAACATTTTTATTGACATTCAATTACAAAAGTATTCAGACCCAGGTGCTGGTTTGAAAACTGTAGAATATTTTTCGTGGGACAACCCCTTTAATATTTGCTCTGTAGAGTTTCTACTCGTCTGCCAATCAGTAGTTTGAAGAGGTCGCTGTGCTCAGGGGTGGACTGGGAACTTAAAATGGCCCTGGAAAAAATATTAAAAGTGGCCCCAATTTTGTAGTTGGGTCAAAATTGATGGAAGGCGAGGCCAGCAATACCATATTGTGGCACATTATATCACCCCAACAGAGCCAAATACCACAGTCCATCACTAAATACATCTCCAAAAACTTCTACTGGCCGGCCGTGAGGAAGGCCCAGGTGGCCCCCTGGGCATCGGCCCACCGGGAAATTTCCCTGTAAGGTCTATGGCCAGTCCGCCCCTGGCTGTGCTCCAGTGAGTGTTTCGGCCCAGTGGCATCAAGTTCATCAGTCACATGAGCTTGGCACAGCTCAGTCCCATTCAAATGAATGGGGCTGAGCTGTAATACAAAGCACAACCGCTATGCGATGTATGGTGCTGTGCTTGGTATGCTGTGAGGAGACCGTAGCAGTCACCGGAGCACCACAACCTCTTCAAACAGCTGATTGGCAGGGGTCAGTGAACTCACAGGATGCATGCTTCAGTACTGTGGGAAGAAACCAGCCCTCCACATGTCCTCAAACCAACTCTCACCCTTGGCACCCCTATTGGCTTTGCCATTCTTCCTAAATCATAAACATCAAGGGAATCAAACATTCTGGACAGCCCCACAAAATAGTAAAATAGCTGACTAAGTGCATTCCACAGATATGACAGCATATATACAATCTGTGCTTGAGAAAACTCCCGAATCAACTGCTTCTTATCTGGGAACTATAGATCTAGAATCGTACACCAAGGTCTTTAAAAATAACTGCCCCTCACCTTACCCAGACCCTACATGGTTGGAAAACTACGTACTGCTTCCCACTTCTCCTCCTAAATGTCTTTCACTTCTACACACTCATCTTATTCAGGACCAAACTTCAGTAAAACCCTGGTTTCTGAAAGCGTGGGAGAAAGAACTACAAACTGATTTATCGGAAGCTGATTGTAAATATATCCTTAATCATTCCCATGGTTTTTCCAGATGCATTAGACTGCAGGAAAATTTCTTTAAAATACTTACCCGCTGGTACAGAACACCAGAATTCCTCTATAAAGCCCATCTTATGTCAGATGCCTCTTGCTGGAGATGCCAGGCCGAAATAGGCTCTCTAACACACATATGGTGGTCCTGTGCTAAACTCAAAACCTTCTGGAAAGGGGTTGAGACGCATATCAATAAGATTTGTGATATAGAACTGTCTCTCTCACCATCTTTGCTTCTTCTATGGAAACCCCAACAGAACTTTACGCCTTCAGCTAAAAATTTAGCAAACCATCTTTGAACTGCTGCCAAATATATTATCCCAACTAAGTGGAGAGACCCAGAGCCACAAACTATATCTAGCTGGATGGACAAAGTACATCAAATTTGCCGTATGGAAGAGATGGTTGGTTGGGATCGGAGTAACAGATCTGCTTTCTTAAAAATATGGCAACCCTGGATAGATTACTATAAAAACTTTGATAACACTTAATCCACTCAGTTCTCCCACATTTGTAGTCTGTATTTTGGCCATTGCAGAACCATTACACATTTTATGAGACTATATAGACTTTTTCAAACAGATGTGACGAATCTACCAAACACTTTATTGCTGTGTGACCTACACCAATTCTTTCCTTTTAGCTCCTTTGTTGCTCCTTTGTTCCTTTTTTACTTGTATGTCTTCTCTACTGTATGTTACAGCTGACATTCCATATGTGAGTGTTTTGATATAATGCTGATTATGACATTACTATTAGTATCTATTATATACCTACTTACAAATGTCATATTGCCCTGCTGTAACTGTTTGCACCCTATTGGAAAGATTGTTACAAATAAAGAATCTCTAAAAAGAAACAGCTGATTGGCAGGGGTGCTGGGAATCGGACCCCACTAATCTGATATTGATGACCTTCTCTGAGGATCGGCCAACAATATCGTAATCTCAGACAACTCTTTTAACGTGTACACGTCAGTTAAACTTTTTTAATGTGTAAGGGAAGGGATTAGAAGTATTTTGTAATATAATTTATTAGCTTATCAGTCAGTGCTGGAAGTCAGTGTAAGGGGACGTTCAGACGGCCTTGGTGTTGCGGATCCGCAAAAATGCGGATCGTGTGTTCCGCACACATGGTCGGCACGCCATACAAAATGCCTATTCTTGTCCGCAATTGCGGACAAGAATAGGACATATTCTATATTTTTTCGCCGAGCCGAAGCACGGAGCCGCGGCCAAATTGCCAAATTTGATGCAGGGAGAGCAGGTCTCCATGGAGGCCTAGGATTGGCTGTAGCAGCCATGTGTGGTCTTTTCAACACATGTTGTCCTTGGCGCAAGTAGGAATGGAACTGCCTGTCCAGGAGAATCAGCAGCAAGGAGCAGGTTAGCATCATCCCCACCCTGGGTCAAGCAGGTCTGGGCCACTCTTACTGTATGTTAACCCCTTTAACAACTGCAATAGTTAAAATTAAGTTTATTTATATTTTTGTAAGCAGAAAGTAAGATAATAAAAAGTAGTAATGGTAACATTAAATAATATAACTAGACATAGTTTCACAGTAAGTTTTAAAAATTTACAAGTACAGTAGTGGAAAATTCATAAAAATAATTGATCCAGGGTTTTAAAACTGATCGCCTTTTCCGGGGGTCGAGAAGGAATTTTTTCCTGAGTCACAAACAGGCTGAATGTGTCCAGGTTTTTTGCCTTCTTCTGGATCAACAGTTTTAGGCTAGGGCTACACAGCGACATGTTGACAGAAAAATCCATCTCATGTAGCCCTAGCCTTAGGGTATTAGCATACTGGTAATAATAATTTATTGTCAGTATTAAAAATATAATAAAATAAGGACAGAATAATATAGATAATTAGATAATATCACCTTTAGGGTCAATAATTATTAATAATATAGTCATATTATAGTTCTAGTTTAATATTAGCATTAGTGTCAATAATAATACTATAATAAACTAAAGATATAGCTAGTATTTAGTTTAATAGTGTAATATTAATTAGCAACTAGTTATTGGCATTGATCCAGGGTTCTAGAACTGATCGCCTTTTCCCGGGGTCGAGAAGGAATTTTCCCTGTGTCACAAATTGGCTAAACGTGTCCAGGTTTTTGCCTTCTTCTGTATCAACGCTTAAAGTGTTAGGGACCTTATTATTATTTATAGCATAGTATTATTAATATTTTCAGATAGGAATTTTAAGATTAAATTAGAAATAATATTTTAAAATATAAAAAAATATAAAAAAGATATCTGCATTAATGGTAATATTCAATAAAAATTAGAAACTAGTTATTGGCTTTGATCCAGGGTTCTAGAACTGATCGCCTTTTCCCGGGGTCGAGAAGGAATTTTTCCTGTGTCACAAATTGGCTAAACGTGTCCAGGTTTTTGCCTTCTTCTGGATCAACGCTTTAAGTATTATGGACCTAATTATTATTTATAGCATAGTATTATTAATGTTTTCAGATAGGAATTTTAAGATTAAATTAGAAATAATATTTTAAAATATAAAAAAAATATAAAAAAAAGGTATTTGCATTAAAGGTAATATTTAATAATAATTAGAAACTAGTTATTGGCTTTGATCCAGGGTTCTAGAACTGATCGCCTTTTCCCAGGGTCGAGAAGGAATTTTTCCTGTGTCACAAATTGGCTGAATGTGTCCAGGTTTTTGCCTTTTTCTGGATAAATGCTTTAAGTGTTAGGGACCTCATTACCTTTTTTAGCATAGTATTAATAATAATTTTAAATTGGATTTTTAGGATTATATTAGTAATAATATTCTTATATAGAATAAAAAAATAAAATAAAAACAATATTAGCATTAAGGGTAACATTTCATAATAATTAGCATCTAGTTAATGGCTTTGATCCAGGGTTCTAGAACTGATCGCCTTTTCCCGGGGTTGAGAAGGAATTTTTCTCTGTGTCACAAATTGTCCGAATGTGTCCAGGGTTTTTGCCTTCTTCTGGAGGAGGAACAATTTGTTATTCAGAATCCAAAATCAGATTCCAGAATCCGACGGTCCGCACCACAAAAAGTAGTGCATGCACTACTTTTTTGCGGTGTGGAGGCACGGACAGAAAACTTCTGACAGAACAGAAGGCTTCTGATCCGTTCTTCCGTTCCGCAACGCATCTCCCGAATTGCAGACCCATTCAAGTGAATGGGTCCGCATCAGTGATGTGGGGTGCACACGGCCGGTGCCCGTGTATTACAGACCTGCTTTATGCGGACAGCAATATGGCCACGGCCGGGCAATGGCCGTGTACATGAGCCCATAGCCTGTATAATCTAGGTTTTATTGTCTACATCTATGGGGAAATGTATCATCTCCCTACACACTCTTACCCTTTAGTGTGACTTGGGATACCATTTATTGATACAACAGTTACAAATAGGGTTACAAATGCTGGTTTTCACACTATTACATTTAAAACATTATTTTTATTATTTCTCTTAGAAATGAACTTTTTACTTTATAGCGTATTTAGTAGTATCCACATTTATGATTATTTTAGGGAACGGTGCTGTAGTCAGCTTTGATTGTGAGAAGCCCAAGTGAATAACTGGAATAGTATTGCTAATATTCTCCAGGAGAGCAGGGAAGTTAGTACTTCTTACAGTATTAGAATCACTGTGCTATTTTATATATTGGTGGTATCAAACGATTCCCCCAAAAAATGTTTGGGGAATGCCAGAGTTTAGTTAAACTCACAATATTGCTTCACTGTGATATTCTAATTATTCCTTGATGGTAACTTAGAATTTCTGCATCCCACTCATGCAGACGTAGTGTTTGATCATACATTCGCTCACAGCAAACACTCTGATGAACTCTACCACAATGCTGATGGCCTCAAAATTCTCAAAGGTTATTCAGTATTGCAGTATTCCACTCATACAAGCCGAACATTCAGTGCTACATGTATTCACTGCCACTTGCCAGAGCTTCCCTATTCTGAAATACACGGCTTCCTACCAACTCATAGATTGTCTACACTGCTCCCCTCTCCAACACGTTTCGCTGCTTTATTGGTTTTGTCTAGGGTATAGGGGCTTATGCAGAGCGTCTGAGTGCATGGGATGTATTTATAAGCTAGATATGATGTCGTTGATGAGATAGCATCCCACTGGACCAATCAGTAGCTTCCACTTCATTATGGTCATATTTTCATGGTGGAGTGGCATTTCTCCTGTCCTATCGTGTAGCAGAATTGTGAGAGTATGAGAAGCTATCACCCATTCTACCTTATCCCTAATGCATTTTGCTTATATTGCCATAGTTTGCTTAGCACCTGGTATCCCATTTATTTACTGTCCAAGGTAATGCCGCTTAGTATTGGATTTCATTTGCTTCTATGATATTGTGCGTTGCAGGTTTGTAAAGCTGAGAATTTTTTATTCATATAGGGATCAATATGTTTTGGGATATGAGGTAAACTGTACATGACAATAGGATATTGTGTCACTTTTAATTTTACATTTTAATCCATTTTTCCCGTAAGGCTGCAAAGGTTAACAGCAAAACAAACCTCAATATTTATTACCCTGATTCTACAGTTCACAGAAACACCCCATATGTGGTCATAAACTGCTGTATGGGCACACGAAAGGGTTCAGAAGGGAAGAAGTGTCATTTGGTTTTCTGAGGGCAGATATTGCTTGAATGGTTTTTGGGCACCATATCACATTTGAGGAGACCTTAAAGTAGCCCTACAGTAAAAACACCTTATAAGTGACACCATTTTGGAAACTACATCCCCAATGAATCTATTAAGCAGTGTACTGACCTCCTTGACTCCACATATGTTTCATAGAATTTAGAATCAGTGGGCTATGAAAATTAAACTTCCTTTTTTTCCAATAAAATGTTGAATATGCCCCCTATTTTCTTTATTTTCACAAAAGGTAACAGGTGAAAATGCACCCCAAGGTCGTAGCAGAGATCAGAAAGGAAGTAGCGCCATATGGTTTTTAGAGGGAAGATTTTGCTGTAATGGGTTTCAGGCACCATGTCACATTTGAAGAAATCCTGAGGTCCCCAGGGGAGTGGACACCCACAAAAAGTGAACGCACTTTGGAAAGTACACCCCTCAAAGAATTTATTGAAGGTGTAGAAAAACCTGCCTGCTAAAATTAAAGGAAGAAAAAGGGCATTTACACAATTTCTACAGAACACAGACACACCCCATATGTTGTCATAAATTGCTATATGGGCACACTGCAGGACTCAAAGTTGAATTTGATGCGATTTTCCGGAAATATTTGATTTGTCACGAAGTCGAATTTCCTTGCGCTTCGTGGTAACAAATCGGATTTTGTCTAATGCCTGATTCACATGTCACTGTTCGCTCAGTGATTTCCATCAGAGATTTTGAGCCAAAACCAGGTGCGGCTCTAAACACAGAACAGGTGCAGATCTTTCCCTTATACCTTATGTCTGTGGAGGCTCAAATCCTGGTTTTGGCTCTCAATCACTGATGGCAATCACTGACCAAAAACACTGACGTGTGAATGAGGCTTAAAATGGCTACTGCCCAGTCTCCGCCATTTTCAATGTTGGCAACATGGCCCTACATCAACACATGCAGCGTCACCATAAAGTGGCATGGGAAAACCGTGGCGCTAATGTAGTGGTACAGCCTGACTGCATCTCCCAGTTGCCCGCACCTCTTCTCCAGCAGTCAAGGCTCCACCACCTCAGCAGAAGATAGCTGTTTTTTCTTCCCATCATCTACTGGTCCTGATGCTCCTGCTCCTCCTACTCCTTGTCACTCATTTTGTCAGCAATCGATCACCGAAGTGATTGCAAAAAGACAACAGTATGGCGTTGGACAGCGCACACCTGATTTTGTCCACCACTTGTTCATGCAGGGCAGGGATGGTCCACCTGGAAAAGTAGTGGCAGCTGGGAACAACTTACTGTGGGACAGCCACAGTCATTAAGATTTTAAAACTGTCTGTCTCCACCAGACTAAATGGTAGCATTTCAATGGCCAGGAATTTTGACATGATGCCACTCAGGGCCAGGGCTTGCAGGAGGGGGTGGGACTGTCCTCTTTCTCTCCAGTGTTTGGGGGATGGACAGCAGAATGCTTCCATGGGACAGTGTGGAGATGCTCAGTGACACTGCTAGTGGTGGTGGTGTTGCTGTCAAATCATCTCTTTGCGGGTTGCCAGGTGGCCCTGTCACTCCAGAGGGGGACCACAGCAGAAGAGGGAGCAAGAGGAGCCTCAGATCATTTGTGGTTTTTCAGGTGTCTACTCCACTGCTGCTTGTGCTTTGCATTTAGATGCCTGGTCATTCAGGTGGTACTCAGGTGTAGAACATTTATGCCTTGCTTCAGGCTCTGACTGCACAGCGTGCAAACCACACGTCTTGTCATCAACAAATTGCCTGAAGAACTGCCACACCAGGGAACTCCTTTGAGCTGGCTTTGGTGTGCTCTGTCCCTCGGCGCAATGGGCAGTAACAGGCGTACTGGCTAGGGGCCGGACTCTGTGGTTTTGCTGTGTGGCTGCACCACCTCTTCCTCCAAACTTCACATGTCACAGATGACCTTGATTCAATGTGGCGTCTAGGACCTCACCATCCTCCACATCCACCCACTGCTCGTCAGCTAAATTGATCCATCCAAAGGAACCCTTACGCAGTTTGAACATTGTGCAGATTATCGCTATTGAGTGTTCGTATGAATACTCGTTAGTGTTAATCTGCTTGTTTCAAGGTGCCGCTGATTCCCAGATGAAAATAAAATTCTTGGTGTGGAAATCTAAATTTGTTTGTCGTCAATAGATCGTCTATACAGCACTATGCTGGTTGCAAACAGTGATTGTTTAAAGTGATTAGCAATGGCATTAGCAATTGCTCCTCCACATATTGTGGTGGGGATCGCTGCATGTAAATTCAGTGGATCTTCTACTGTCGAGCAAGCGATTGTTGGGAAGGAATGCTTCCTGCTTGACTATCACTTACAGTATAGCATTGGCCCATGAATAGGGGCCATTAGCACTTTTGACTCATGTCTGGTAGACCCCTGGTTCCAATGTAACATGTTGGTTGAGCTAGTTCCTGCTCTCTGCCCTTCTTCTGCACACCACTGCTGATGGGATCACAGGTCAGCCCAGCTGAGTCAGCGCTGGGGAGGAGGAAAGAGAGCAGGAATTAGGAAGCCTTCCCTGCTGCTTGTGGATCGTGGAGGCAGGGACAGCACAGCCACAGACAGGTAACTAAATAGACAGTTCAGGACAAGGCGCAGCGGACCATAGGGCAGCAGCCATGCATGATCGCATCAGTGAGTGACAGAGCAGTGGACATACTAGGCTGGCAGCGGACCATGGGCGCAGCCATGCATGATCGCATCAGTGAGTGACAGAGCGGCAACATGGGCGTGCAGCACACCAGTACAGTACTGAACGCTGTCCTCCGCTGCTGTGAAGCCTGGATGTCATGTGAATGTTGTTATATGTAAAATGCAACCAAAGGCTGCTTTCAATAGGCTGTTACAGCACATACAGTACTGTGGTGTCAGCCTGAAGTACTTCTACATATTTGCTGCGCCCCTTTCCCCTACTTGGCGCCTCCTGAGGTGGCCCCCTCACATCACTTTGTTAAAGGTGCACCTCTGTATGGCCAGATACAGTGGGGAAAAAAAGTATTTACTCAGCCACCAATTGTGCAAGTTCTCCCACTTAAAAAGATCAGAGAGGCCTGTAATTGACATCATAGGTAGACCTCAACTATGAGAGACAAAATGAGAAAATAAATCCAGAAAATCACATTGTCTGATTTTTAAAGGATTTATTTTCAAATTATGGTGGAAAATAAGTATTTGGTCACCTACAAACAAGCAAGATTTCTGGCTCTCACAGACCTGTAACTTCTTCTTTAAGAGGCTCCTCTGTCCTCCACTCATTACCTGTAGTAATGGCACCTGTTGAACTTGTTATCAGTATAAAAGACACCTGTCCACAACCTCAAACAGTCACTTTCCAAACTCCACTATAATGAAGACCAAAGAGCTGTCGAAGGACACCAGAAACAAAATTGTAGACCTGCACCAGGCTGGAAAGACTGAATCTGCAATAGGCAAGCAGCTTGGTGTGAAGAAATCAACTGTGGGAGCAATAATTAGAAAATGGAAGACATACAAGACCACTGATAATCTCCCTGATCAGGGGCTCCCACACAAGATCTCACCCCGTGGGGTCAAAATTATCACAAGAACTGTGAGCAAAGATCCCAGAACCACACGGGGGGACCTAGTGAATGACCTGCAGAAAGCTGGGACCAACGTAACAAAGGCTACCGTCAGTAACACACTATGCCGCCAGGGACTCAGATCGTGCAGTGCCAGACATGTCCCCCTGCTTAAGCCAGTAAATATCCGGGCCCGTCTGAAGTTTGCTAGAGAGCTTTTTGATGTTCCAGAAGAGTATTGGGAGAATGTCATATGGTCAGATGAAACCAAAGTAGAACTGTTTGGTAGAAACACAACTCATCCTGTTTGGAGGAGCGTGAATGCTGAGTTGCATCCAAAGAACACCATACCTACTGTGAAGAATGGGGGTGGCAACATCATGCTTTGGGGCTGTCTCTGCAAAGGGACCAGGACGACTGATCCGTGTGCATGAAAGAATGAATGGGGCCATGTATCGTGAGATTTTGAGTGCAAACTTCCTTCCATCAGCAAGGGCATTGAAAATGAAACGTGGCTGGGTCTTTCAGCATGACAATGATCCCAAGCACACCGCCAGGGCAATGAAAGAGAGGCTTTGTAAGAAGCATTTCAAGGTCCTGGAGTGGCCTAGCCAGTCTCCAGATCTCAACCCCATAGAAAGCCTTTGGAGGGAGTTGAATGTCTGTGTTGCCCAGCGACAGCCCCAAAACATCACTGCTCTAGAGAAGATCTGCATGGAGGAATGGGCCAACATACCAACAACAGTGTGTGCCAACCTTGTGAAGACTTACAGAAAACGTTTGACCTTGTCATTGCCAACAAAGGATATATAACAAAGTATTGAGATGAACGTTTGTTATTGACCAAATACTTATTTTCCACCATAATTTGCAAATAAATTCATTAAAAATCAGACAATGTGATTTTCTGGATTTGTTTTCTCATTTTATCTCTCGTAGTTGAGGTCTTACTATGATGTCAATTTCAGGCCTCTCTCATCTTTTTAAGTGGGAGAACTTGCACAATTGGTGGCTGACTAAATACTTTTTTTTCCCACTGTATGTGCCCCTCACAGTAGTTGTGCCCAGATATGTGCCCCTCACAGTGGTTACGCTAGATATGTGCCCTGTCACAGCGGTTACATCAGGTATGTTCCTTCTCACAATAATTATGCCCCCCTCACTGTGGTTTCACCAGATATGTGCCCCCTCACAGTGGTTACACCAAGCTATGTACCCACTTCAGAGGAAGTAAAAAAAACAAACAGTAAATACTCACCTAGTTCCTCTGATGCTCACAGCTCAGATGCTGGCTATCACCAGCAGCAGCACAATGTACTGTCACACATTGCACTGCACAGACCAACAGCGTGATGTTTAAGGGCATCATGCTGCTTCTGTGAAGTGCTGGTGGCTGAGTTGCATAGTAAAGCGGGGAGCGTTTGGCTCCTTGCTTCACCATTACAATCAGCTGTCTCTTTGTCCTATGGACACAGAGACAGCTGAGAGCAGGGTATACCTCAGCCGCTGGGACTGCAGGACAGCCACTGAAATCTGGGACTGTCCCGCCAGATCTGGGATGGTTGGTATGTATGTAGTCTATGGACACAGATACAATAGAGTTCAGGTGTGCCCAGAAACCAGGTTAATCCACCTGGTGACTGGGTGCCCAACAAAGGGGCCTGTCTAGCACCACCTTCAGGAGTCCAGGGTGATGTGCTCTGTGTGGTTGCACAGGTCACACAACCCTAAGGCCGGCCCTGCATGTAACACTTCTGGTCCAACATGTACTAGAAGCGGTGGAGACAGGAACTTGGCACTGGACCTGGAATGATCTGAGGAGTTGAGTCTTTTTTTGACTTTGAGACCATGCCTGGCCACCTGGAGATGGGTTAACCATCTTAGGCAATCCCATTAAAGGGGTTAGTATGTACGATAAATATCAGATAGGTGCAGCTCCCACCTCTGGGACCACCTCTAACTCCAGGAGTGGGCCCCCAAAGTGAAGGAGAGTACACTACACATGCACAGCATGCCCTCTGTTCATTAGAAGGGGATTTCTGAAAATAGCTGAGCAAGCGCACTGTACAAGTGTGCCAACCAATCCATTCACCACTATGGGACTGTCAGAATTAACTTGGCCAGTGCTCGGCTATTTTCATAACTCCCATAGCAGTGAACAGATGATAGCTGCCCAATTCTTAGTAATGAAAAACAGTGCAAAGATAGCAGAACTGATATGAATAAGGAGAGGAGGTCGATCAAAGACACTTCTGGCCTACAGAAATATGTTCATAACCGGATTATATTTGTAACCGTTGGTATCTATAGGTTTTTACAATACACCATGCTTTCTTGATCCTTTCAGAGATATTCTGTCATCAATCTCTATTGGTTTAACTGACAGATTTTTGTGATGTGCCAATTCTACATAACTATCAAAATGAATCTGTTTCCTGGGTGAGAGCTGCATTAGCTGAAACTTAATATAATTTATTTCTAATGAGAAGTTCTTTCAGCAGCCAAAATAGACTAAGTAATGAAAATGGACAGTGTTATTAATTATAAAAATTGGCTGAATACATTTGTTGAATAAAATAAAAAAAGAACACAGTAGAAGCAGTCATATGCTTGCCAGCAGCTATCAACATTGAACCTTGCTGCATGCAACAGTATCAGAGAACATGTATCAGAGAAACAGCGACCACCATTACCTGTCCATGTCTGCATTACATCACCAGTCATATGCAGCAGCTGTTAAATCTCATGAGGACAACCCGGTCCACATACTTTATAAGGACTCCATGGTTGGCCAGAGAAATCTTCCTTTGACAAAATAATCTGTTTGCATTGGCGGAAAATGTGGAATATATATATTTTTTATTTTTTTCACCCCCAGGTATGAAGAGGAGGAGGCTATACTGCATCACCTTCTGGAGAATATAATAATTATCCACCGCACAGAATGCACATCTCCACCAGTGCATATGGAGACCACATTAAAGAGGACCTGTCACCTCTCCTGACATGTCTTGTAACTACTTGCATTCCGCATGTAATAAAAATTGATGGGGTCATCTATTCTCATGACTTGTTTTATTCATGTATTATACCTACTGTAAAGGTAGAAATGAATTGCCAACTGGGGTGTCACCAGTTGGGAGTGTATCCCTTCATTGTCTTGACACTATTCAATAAATGCTACTCCAGTAGCCCAGAGGACTACTGTAAAGGGTTAATTATTGACAAAAGGGTTAATTTATTGTTGCCAAGTTAATGGTCATGATTTTGCCGTTAAATTGCTCATCCCAAAAAGCAAGGTATGGGCAATGTAGGGTTAACATTGACAGGCTGGTTAGGTTACCAGGATGATGGGTTGGGTCAGCTCCCTGGCTCATTTGGTCAGAGTCTAGTCAGAGCAGAGGTACAAGAAGGACATGAATGAGAGAGTTCATGCAGACCAGGCTCAAGTCTAGAGAACCCCTATATCTGAGACTTCAGCTGTCATAGAAGTAGCTTTATTTTTTTATGATTTTTTATGATATCCTGGGTTCAGGAGCGTCAAAGAATACACTTCTGGTCTCTGTCTGGCTAATGTAACTCTTGGACACATTGGCGTGTCTGTAGGGAGCTTTCCTGGTGTACATGCTAAACATGCTGTGAACATAGGGGAGATTTATCAACTGGTATAATGGAAAACTGGCTTAGTTGCCCATTGCAACCAAACAGATTCCACCTTTCACTTTCCAAAGGACCTCTGAAAATCTGATTGGTTGCTGTGGGCAACTAAGCCAGTTCTACTTTACACCACGTACATATATCATATAGAAGCATGATTTTCTGAATATTGACTATAATATGTGTAACACTGTAGAGCTGGGGCTAGGATAAAACCTATGTGACAATACTGCTATGTTCCTTAACACCTTAAAGAAGTATTCCAGAGTTTAGATACTGATGACATAAATATGTTAAGGAGAGCTAGGCTACATTACGCTGACATGACCACTACATGATGGACCTAGCCCTCTGCTTCAGTTCTCCCCACTGTTATATCAGTGGGAATGCCAGAAGTTGGACCCTGATTAATCTGATATTGATGACCTATTCAGATGATACATCATCAATATCTAAAAGCTGGAAGACTCCTTTAAGGGCCAGTCTATTTTGGGTTTTCAGGATTGAATATATCCTCCCCATTTTTTATTGCTGCATTCCAAGAGCCATATTTTTTTTTATTTTGTGGTGTTTGTTTTTTGAATGCTGTTGTAACTTTATGTTATAGTTGTAAATGAGTTGTAACTTTATGTTATAGTTGTTTCATATACATATATAAGCCCCTTCAGAGCTTCCGAGCTGTCTTACATTTAGATTTTTTTCTACATCTGCCTGTCCCCTTCCCCGCCCATGCCATGCCTACTTTTTTAGACCTGGCGTGAGCAGGGAGAAGTTGCAGATTGGGGCGCAACTAACCAGGCACCCAGTGGCTATGGTGCCCTCTCCGCCATAGCTTTAGATTTTTTTAGATTTACCTTATCTGCAGTTTTCTCTTTTTCCCCATGTTTGAATCCTACATCCTGGTTTGTCATGTATCTGCTGTCCAGTCATGGCTTAGAGCAGTGAGATGTGTCTTGACATCAGCAGGTCATGTGACACTAACCACACCCCTTATTTTTACCAATGAGGCTTCCTATGTCCTACACTACAAGGCTCCAATGTGGAATGTAACCTACAGCGACTGAAAATTGATTTGCCACAGGGAGCAATGGTAGGCTAATAACTTTTGAAAAATCACTTTTGATTAATGGTGGTAATTGGGGCAAGTGTTATAACAGCAATATCTGTTTGGCGGGATATATTCATATTAATGGCACATCCCTTTAACCATGACCTTTGCATGCACATTCAGTACTATTCATAAGGCAAACAAATAGGATAAATCTCAACATTTCACTTAACAATTTAACATCAGAACACTTAACCTTTTTCCAGTGACCCTATTCTGGGGTACTGCATGTTTTATTTGCATGTTATCTCCTCATCTAAACATAGATAAATGAAAAATCCTGATCTCTATCAGCAAATTCAGTATACTGTGAATGGGACAGATGATGATGATTACCACAATCATATAATTATTAAAGCAAGTTCAAAAATTATATTTCTCCAAATGAGCCTCCAGACCTACCAGATTATCTTGTGGCAATGGTGATTGTAAAGCTGTTGGACAAATGAGGCAGAAAGTGAACAGTCAGTTCTTGATGGTATGTTGAAAGCAAGAAAAATGGGCATGTTCAAGCATCTAAGCAATCTAAACAGGGATCACAATATGATAGCTAGACAACTGGGTCAGAGTATCCTTAAAATGACACGTGTTATTGGTGTTCCCAGTACGTAGTTGTCAGGACCTACCAAAAAAGGTCTAATGAAGGACAATCAGTTAACCGACAGTGTCATGAGCATTCCAGGCTCATTAATGCATGTGGGGGTGACGGCTAGCCCACCTGGTCCAATCCTATAGTACAGCACTTAAAGCACACTGAAAAAGTGATTACTGACTATGATAGAAAGGTACCAGATTACATAGCAGATTGGATCGTGTTGAGTATGGGACTGAGTAGTGTAGTCGCAGACCAGTCAGAGTCTCCATGCTGGCATAAAACACCTACTATGGGCACATAGGATCATAACTGAACCATGGAGTAACAGAAAAAGATGGCCTGGTGTGATGAACTATGTTTTCTCTTACATCATGTAGATAGCTGTGTGTATGCAATGCTTACCCAGGAAAGAGATGGCTCTGGAATGTGCTATAGAAAAAAGGCAAGTCAGTGGATCTGATCTGATCAACTATTTGTGGATTTGCTAGAAAAACAAGTCTAATCCATGAAGACCCAACTCCCATTGTAAAAGACTTAAAGCATCTGCTGCCAACATCTTGGTGTCAGACGCCACAAGACACCTTCAGAGGTCTTGTTGAGTTAATTTAATGGATCACAGCTGTTTTGTTTGCATGAGGCAGGACCTATGCAATACTTATTGTTATGGCTGATAGCTCTATATGTATGTATATGGTTGGGTCATACAGCATGGTCAACTATTCAGTCACAGCATCTGCAGTGAGCCCCTGTGGAGCCAGAACAGAGGATGGGAGTGGTAATGACCCTAACAATGATATGTCACAGTGTATTCCTCTAGGCTGTCACTCCCTGGGGTTGGTGCAGGGCAGGGGGGGCACCATTTGTTCCCTCTGAGCACCAACTGTAGCTGTGGGCTCCCTGCCTAATGTTATTTCTGGGGTGTCCATGATATTAATGTCCATGTGGGTGCTAGGCAGGGCATGTGATGGAAATGCAATTGCCAGTGTGTGATGTTGAGAGTCAGAGACCAGGCTAGGATAGCAGTTGAAGTGCATCCAATAAATCTCTTTACACAGTTCCAAATCCTCTCAGAAGTCCATGCATGAGCTAAGCAGATGAGTATAGCATTGTCCCTCAGATTACTGTAGCTAAAATATCTACTACAGGGATCTCTGGCTAATAGCTATGTTCTGGTAACCATGGCTATAGTGTCCACTATTCTGGGGTCCATAGGGTGTCTAAACTTATTTTCCCTTTGCAGCATCAGGGTCTGGAATGCTTTAAGCTGTGTTACCTCTGGCTATCTCTTGCTGTAGCTATGCAAATCCTCCTCATCTAGCACCTTCTTGCTTTCATCTCCTGGATGCATTACAAACCAAACATTGTAGATACCCCCTGTACTGGCATACTGCACATCTGTGTCTGGCTGGGCCAGCCCTGGTAATAATAAAGTATATTGGTTGATGTTTTAAATTCTTTTGTGAATGTGAACCCTGAACATTTCACCATGAAATTTCTTGAGTTGCCTGATTTGCAGATGACACCATATCACCCGAGCATGATTTACTAAAGCCAAAGCCATAAAATGCCTCAGCTGCATGGAAAGCATTTTCAGTAATATAAGCTTATTGAATAACCCTGAGCGCCTATCCAGGAATTTACAATTGACGTCCACAATTCGCAAGCCAGGATTGTTTATCGTCCCCACCAAGGTGACCTCATCAACAGCAACTGTCTACAGCGAGAACAACAAATTACCTGCCGCCATGTAATTTTCCTGCAACCGACCAACAGAGCAGAAGCTGGTCACATCCATTCTCAGCCATTAGTAATATTCATATTATTTACAAGCATGCGTAATGATGTATATAGATCAACTGGTGGGAAATAGAGTCTTTCTCTAGAGTTGGGTCCATAAATCAATTTAGCTCAGTTAATGGGCAATGTGTTGTTTTCTAACCCATGCCATATAGATCAATACAGCATGCTGGAACTTACAGTTCTACCACCCCGGGGAGCATTTGAAAAGCATGCGTACTATTTCTAGCTAGGTGATTTGTAACATATCATAATCATTCTTGCGCCCTGGCTGCCAGAAATAAATTATTATTAGTGTCTGTGATTACAATTGCCGGAGAAAGGAGACTCAGGAGTGGAATACATTATCCATTTGTCAAAAGCTCTCCAGCAGACTGTGACTTGCATAAATGGCTTGGATTTGAATCAAGCCCCTAACCGTGAAGGGGATATTTCATCGGCTCAGACACTGGATCAGGATGTGCCTGTGCAGACTGGTTAAACGTGCAGATTCCACAAGACTGAAGGATTTCAGCACCAGGAGCTGTGGACAGCGTCAGCACTGACTGAGGAGGACAATAGGCACTACTAGCACCATCCAACCCCTCCACCAAAGCCTGATACCAGGTGGATTTCTTCACCAGCATCTTTACCAAGGCTGAGGATGTTACAAGACTGTGGAAGTTCAGTCTGGGAGACAGACATAGCCCTGCATTCCCCAGCACACAAGATGCCCTTCTTCCTTCTTCTAAGAGGATGCTAAAGGGCATTTTCTCTCCTATACCGGCTGTTGTATTTCCATATCCTGATAACCATTCCAATGGGAATTTCATACCGTGTACTTAACAGCAAATGACTGGAAGTTTATGGCAAGTATAAGGTTAATGCTTGCATGTCAGCAGTAATCTGGTGTTTGCAGTTTTGCTTCATAAGGAGGACCTGAAATCAGAGCAGAAAATGGTAAGTTATTAAAAAATCATGTACGTTTTATGAATGTCTGTAATAGAATGCTTGGTGGATTAAATGTAGTAATGTTAAATCTGCAATTAGTTTCTGACTATCGTAAGGTCCTATAAAAATCCTCAATACTCATTTATCCGAAATCTGAACTGAGCTCTGCTACATCTGTGTATTATATGCACCTTGAGCAGAGGTCTTAAGATTTGGTATTTCATAGGCCAGTATTGAAACTTTGAGCATCTTTAGGCTATCTAAAAAGTAGAAAATGGAAAGTATTTGCTAAATTCACTTTTATTGTCCTTGGAATTGATAAATTGGTCAAAACATTTCTGTTCACACTCCATCCCACATTTTTTTTGTAACGACAATTAAAAAGTGAAGAAAATGGAAAAGAAGTTGCTACTTAGAGTGCACTAAAATGTGCTACTTACATGAACCAAAAAAATAATAAACTTGGAACAAAACTATTAGTAAATTCTCCCCATTGTGTGCTACTAATCTCACTAATAGGTCTTTAGATATTTCTCCTACAATGAATTTCATGGCTGCCTGCTTAGGTATGGGGACCATTTTTTCATTATAGCCCTAGAGGTGTAGTCATATCTTGCATAACATATTGGGCCACCTCCACCATCATGGAAATTTAATGAACTGAGTTGCAGGATGGAAGCCACCAAAAAGTTGACTAATTCTCACTTTTTGGAAGTTGAAGATGTATTAAATGTCATGAAAATCACCTACTGCGTTCCCATTTTATCTGTAGTGAGTAAAAGAAAGCTGCAATGTCTGCACTGTACATTAAATATTTCCAGGTACACATATCATCTATTCCTAGTCCACCGTCTGATTGAAGTACGTCAACACAAGGTCCATACCTTCTAATGCTGACAGCTGCCATTAGGAAATCTCTAGAAAAATATAATTTCTAGGTTCACTTAAAACGTCATAGTTTCCACTTAGACACTTAGATATTAGGTTTATCTGTTTTGGACAGCTTCTCTTTAGATTGCAGTGCCCTGGTGATAAGCTTATTATGGAAGGTCTTGACAGTGTGAACCATCACAGTCAGCTGCCCTGATCAGGGGAACTGCTGTGTACATGTTCACAGTGAGGAATAATATGAAGTCTATTGAACCCAGTGACCATTTATTGATTTCAAGAGATGGCAGTCCTTGACTTGGCTTTTAGCTCCAGCTAATAGAGGACAACTACACACTCCCAACTGCTTTACATCAGAATCATTACAGCTTTAAAAATTCAGTAAGACGATTGAGTGTTTCCTTGCAAAATAGTCATCAAACCTAGACTGTAGTCTGCAATGCAGGCATTTCTGGGGTTTTAGAAACAATCTATAGCATAGATACTGCTTTTCATTGACATACTAAAGTACCATACTTATTTGGATACTACAGGTACTATATAATAGCATCATATAGTACTAAACATGGACGTAATTACCAGGGTGTCAGGCATAGCAGCTTCCATGGGGCTCAACAACTAAGGGGGCCATTTCTACTGACGACTTAAGGTGCAGTTAGTAATGACTATGGAAGATGATGTATGCCCTGTGTATTATTTCTTTCTGTGGTGGTACTTGTTGCATTATTCCTGTATTATAATATGTGTACATCATGGACGTAACTATAGATATAGCACTTGCTATGTGTCTCAGAGGTTGAGGGGGCCCAATCAGGTGCAAGAGCATCTTTTTGTGATGAATAACCAAATGGTATCTTTTTGCTAGTATTGGTTTTCTGATATACAGTGCTATTATTTATACCTTTATTATTATGGTGTTTTAATTTTCTTACATTAGGTATTGGGAGGTCCCCAACTTATTTTGCTGAGGGACCCTGTAATACCATCATGTGACATTATTCCCATACTGTGACATCACATCACATGAGCTTTATTCTAATACTGTGACATCACAGTGAGCACAGTGAGCTGTGACATCACAGTGAACATCACTGTATGTATTATCTCTGTGTATTTGGGTGACCAAAATAATCATTGAAATTTCCATATTCTGAACTTGCTGCTCATGGTGAAGTGGGGCCCCATTCTAGGTTTTGCTGTGGTGCCCCAGGGTTAGATGTTACCCCTTGGTAGTAAATGATATCATACAGTCTTTCAATAAGAATATCTCATCACATGTCACAGACACTACACACAAAGTGGTAGGAAATTAATATCACATTTTGTGAACATAAAACTGCCCTACAGTGCTTAAATAAAACCTTTATACTTTGTCTTGATAATAGTCAATTATTTTGCCAAATTAAAAAGGGATTGTCCAGCTTTTGGCCATTTTTTACCTGCTCCCCTCAGGGTGTTGGAGCTGTCTAGCGGTCTTCCTGTCCTGGCCTGTAAGATCCAAGATGGATAGGGTGAGGGTGCCACTGCAGCTAATGACTGACTGTAGCAGGGATGTATCTTTAAGCAGTGCATCTTTTCTGAGTTGTGTGCTACTTAAGGACAGTCATTGGATGCTGAGCCACATATGACCCCAAACTTACAGGCCATGAGTGGAAGAACACCGAATAGAGCCAGGGAGCTAGAACAGAGCAATGAGGAGCAGGTGAGTATGACTATTTCAACAGGTGCAACACAGTCCCTGGGGCGGAGGGGGGAGGAGGGAGGGGAATGGTTAAGCAAAAAAATACCCAAGAGCTGGACAACCCCTTTAATTTCACCACTACGACACCATTATGGCAACAATAGTATACATATAAACATACCAGAGGCACTGGTTAATTGTCCACAAGAGAGGCTCTGACTTTGTTACAGGAAACTATTTCCATGTGCTTTTTTGTTTGTCACGTGCTATCAATCATTTATATAGGGGTGTAGTTGTAGGGGATGGAGAGGTAGCAGTTGCACCCTGGTGTCCAAATGGTCCGAAAGAACCAAGTGTGTCACTGCTAAATGGTTAAAAACAAAGTTCTGATGTTTTATGGTTATATTTCATTTCAAACTATGTTTATGCTGTTGAAGAACCTGAAGGCTAATTTACAAGGTTAATTTCCTTCCCCTGGAGATGACATCCCGGAAGAGGCATGCTCTAACCTCTTGGTTTGGATTTTTCATTTGAAGTGAATGTGTTTGAGTCAGTCAGTTCAAAAGTGAGCAGCATGCCAGAACAGCAGTCCCGTAGCAGTTACAGTCAGCATATATAAAGATCCAGGGAGGAGACCAGGTATGTAGCATTCCCCAGAGTCAGCACCCCTAAGAAAGTTGAGCAGCCAAAAGAAGAGGGCTCATGCATGGAAGCAGACTGTGGAGGTAATGCACATTTATGGCTCCTGGACTCCATAGCCCTTGCCTAGTTTTAAAAACCCTCTGGCTCCCAGTCATATCAGTGGGACAGATTGTGTTTCCTTCTTAGGATGTGCACCCCACAGTGGGTATTGTAGACATATATTTTTGTAAGAATTTCACCCCTCTGCTGAATTAGGATGTAAAATGTTGCTATCTTTTGGAAGTGCCTCAGGGAGCTCCTGGAATCAACCCCATAACTCAGCCTCAGAAATGTTTGCAATGGTTTAAAAACTGTACATCCATTCATGTGAATGATTGTTGATAACTGGCTCTCCAGCCTTGCACCTCACGAACATCAACATCAAGGGCATCCCACCTTCCACCAGGCAGAGAACCCCTACCAGGATGTTCTCTGGGGCAATAGGTGCACCCCCACTTTACTATGACAGCCCAAGGGAGAGCTTGACACCCACCACAGTGAGTAAAACCACCACCCTCATACTACTACCACTCCTGTCCTCTCCGATCAGCCCTCCCCACTGGGTTGCTGCATAAGAAGACAACATTATTATAAATAATACATTGAAGATGGCGGGCCTGTTACAGATTTTGCATTGGGGCCCAGGAGTTTCAAGTTAAACTCCCACATTTATAAATGATATTATTTTATCTATGCATATTACTTGTTTATGATTTTTTTTATTATATGTACTACATTTCCCTTCCAGTATGGATTCATCAATACCTGTTTGAAGTCACTGGTGATTGAGAAATATGGTGAAGAGACGTGGGATCTACTGAGGTGAGCTATTAACATTTAATGTGTATTGCTTCCGGTACTGTTTAGAATGAATGCATTTAAGCATTACCAATGTTTTAACTCCTGCTATTTACATTACTGTACATTTCAACTACGTGCCAAAAAATATGTGCCAAAACTTTAATCAGTAAAATGGTTGTATTATAGTGGTTCTAGCGCCTTGGACACCAAGGTGGAGATTGAGCAAACCTTTATGCCACAGACATGGTGTCAAAAAGTTGTGAATTATGACACACACTATATTTGCTCTATTACTTGAGGCTTTTTGAAATGTTGCCACTTTTCTAAAGTGGAAAAAAAGGGGTGGGGGTTTAGCAGGACGAGCAGAGCTTTCATGGTCGATTTACTATTGTTTACACCAGAAACCTACCTAAATTATAGCATTATAGCAAGTCTATACCAGCCCCTAGCCAGGGTAATTTTGAGTTTCTGGCTTACCAAGGTTTATTGGTTTATTTAGATTTATTAGGAGGCCTGCCTCTTAACATATGAGTCGCATCTCACTTCAGTGCACAGGAGACCAAGATTGGAGTAGCCGTCTTGAGTATTTATATACATTATTTGAAAAGTTAATTTATTTCAGTAAACCAATTCAAACAGTAAAGCCATATATTATACAGATTCACACACAGAGTGATCTATTTCAACTGTTTATTTCTTTTAATGCTGATGATTATGGCTTTCAGCTAAAGAAAACCCAAATGTTAGTATCTCAGAAAATTTGAATATTATATAAGGCCAACAAAAAAAATGATTTTTAATAGAGAAATGTTGGCCTACTGAGAAGTATGTACAGTCATGGCCAAAAGTTTTGAGAATGACACAAGTATTATATTTTCACATGATCTGCTGCCCTCTGGTTTTTATGTGTGTTTGTCAGATGTTTTTATCACATACAGAAATATAATTGCAATCATATTATGAGTAACAAAAGCTTATATTGACAGTTAGAATGAGTTAATGCAGCAAGTCAATATTTGCAGTGTTGACCCTTCTTCTTCAGGAGCTCTGCAATTCTCCCTGGCATGCTCTCAATCAACTTCTGGACCAAATCCTGACTGATAGCAGTCCATTCTTGCACAATCAATGCTTGCATTTTGTCAGAATTTGTAGGTTTTTGTTTGTCCACCCGTCTCTTGATGATTGACCACAAGTTCTCAATGGGATTAAGATCTGGGGAGTTTCCAGGCTATGGACCCAAAATCTCTATGTTTTGTTCCCTGAGCCATTTAGTTATCACCTTTGCTTTATGGCAATGTGCTCCATCATGCTGGAAAAGGCATTGTTGATCGCCAAACTGCTCTTGGATGGTTGGGAGAAGTTGCTCTCGGAGGACATTCTGGTACCATTCTTTATTCATGGCTGTGTTTTTAGGCAAGACTGTGAGAGAGCCGATTCCCTTGGCTGAGAAGCAACCCCATACATGAATGGTTTCAGGATGCTTTACAGTTGGCATGAGACAAGACTGGTGGTAGCGCTCACCTCGTCTTCTCCGAATAAGGTGTTTTCCAGATGTCCCAAACAATCGAAAAGGGGATTCATCAGAGAAAATGACTTTACCCCAGTCCTCAGCAGTCCACTCCCTGTACCTTTTGCAGAATATCAGTCTGTACCTGATGTTTTTTCTGGAGAGAAGTGGCTTCTTTGCTGCTCTCCTTGAGACCAGGCCTTGCTCCAATAGTCTCCGCCTCACAGTGCGTGCAGATGCACTCACACCTGCCTGCTGCCATTCCTGAGCAAGCTCTGCACTGCTGGTAGCCCGATCCCGCAGCTGAAAATTTTTAAGAGACGGTCCTGGCGCTTGCTGGTCTTTCTTGGGCGCCCTGGAGCCTTTTTTGCAACAATGGAACCTCTCTCCTTGAAGTTCTTGATGATGCGATAGATTGTTGACTGAGGTGCAATCTTTCTAGCTGCGATACTCTTCCCTTTTAGGCCATTTTTGTGCAGTGCAATGATGACTGCACGTGTTTCTTTAGAGATAACCATGGTTAACAGAAGAGAAACAATGATGCCAAGCACCAGCCTCCTTTTAAAGTGTCCAGTGGTGTCATCCTTACTTAATCATGACAGATTGATCTCCAGCCCTGTCCTCATCAACACCCACACCTGTGTTAATGGAGCAATCACTGAAACAATGTTAGCTGGTCCTTTTAAGGCAGGGCTGCAATGATGTTGAAATGTGTTTTGGGGGATAAAGTTCATTTTCTAGGCAAATATTGACTTTGCAAGTAATTGCTGTTAAGCTGATCACTCTTTATAACATTCTGGAGTATATGCAAATTGCCATTATAAAAACTGAAGCAGTAGACTTTGTAAAAATTAATATTTGTATCATTCTCAAAACTTTTGGCCATGACTGTACAATATATGCACTCAATACTCGGTCGGTTCTCCTTTTGCGTGAATTACTGCGTCAATATGGCATGTCATGGAGGCAATACACCAGTGTTATGGAAGCCCAGGTAGCTTTGATTGCAGCCTTCAGCTCGTCTGCATAGTTGTGTCTGGTGTCTCACATCTTCCTCTTGACAATACCCCATAGATACTCTATGGGGTTTAGGTCAGGAGAGATTGCTAGCCAATCAAGCACAGTGATACCACTATTATTAAACCAGGTATTGGTACTTTTGGCAGTGTGGGCAGGTGCCAAGTCCTGCTGGAAAATGATGTCAGCATCTCCATAAAGCTTGTCAGCAGAGGGAAGCATGAAGTGCTCTAAAATTTCCTGGTAGACGCCTGCACTGACTTTGGAAAAAACATAGTGGACCAACAACAGGATGTGACATGACTCCACAAACCATCACTAACTGTGGAAGCGTCACACTGGACCTAAAGCAATTTGGGATTGTGTGCCTCTACTCTTCATTTGGACTCTGGAACCTTATTTTCCAAATGCAATGCAAAATTTACTTACATCTGAAACCAGTACTTGGACCACTGAGCAACAGTCCAGTCCTTTTTCTCCTTTGCCCAAGTTAGACACTTCTGAAGTTTTCTCTGGATCATGAGTGGCTTGACACAAAGCATGTTACAGTTGTATCCCATGTCCAGTATATGTTTGTGTGTTATGGCTCTTGGAGCACTGATTTGTGGCTTGTGCACCTTTTTGTACCACGTTTTCCTTCTTGTGGAGGGTGTCAATGACTGTCTTCTGGACAACTGTCAAGTCAGCAGTCTTCCCTTGCTGGTGTAGATTTAGACCATTTTCTACGCCTAAGGAACCTAGGCGCAGAAAATGATGAATGAGACGGGACTGTTCGCCTGTCCTCTTTCCCTGCCCATGCCACACCCACTTTTGTAGATCTGGCGTGAGCAGGAAAAGTCGCAGACAAAACAAAATGCACCAAGAAGTTTTTGGAATGGAATGAAGCTTTTCATGTATCAATGTAATGAGGATATGTAAATGATTACTATATTAGAGCAAAAGTATAAGTTTAATGGGGAAAACTGTACAATTGAAAGGAGGTTCTAGTGCCCTGTTGGGCCCCTCTAGCCTGGATACAAGATAAGATACTGTTTGGTATGTAGGCATATAAGTTCTGTATGGTATCCTGTGGCATATTTGGGCCTGTAGATCCTGCACACTAGTAGGTTACCAAATCTGGCGTTCCAGCTGGTCCCACAGATGCTTGATTGGCGATAAAAATTCAGGATGTCCTGCACATATCACTGAGTTGTTAGTGTCCCTAATATCACTGCTAGCGGTGAACAACTGTCATATGCGATGGCTCCCCAGATCATCACACCAGCAGTTGGAGCAGTATGTCTCTCTACAGCAAAGGCAGGATTGAAGTGCTCACCAAAAGGTCTCCAAGGCACTTGTAAATGGCTTGGATGGAGACAGGGGTGTGTAATGATGGTGCCACCGGTGTCTGGATTGTGCACAACAAAACTGTTGGAACTGCTTGTGCTTGTTGGCAGATGAAATTATTCTCTCTACTAGTGGTCTGTCTTGGCCTTCCTGAGTCTGATTGCTGTCTGTGTGCTGTTACATAACCACTGCTCCTATACCTCCAAACAGCTATGTCAGAGTAGCTTAGGTGGCAGGCAATTCTTCATAACTACCATCATGCGTCTCTCAGTCCAATGATGCCCCCCTCTGAAAGTCTGTCAACTGGGCAAAAGCTCTTCAAGAGCAACGGCATGTCAATGATCTCTCACCATGAGGTATACTACCCAAACGTAGCCTCTAAGATAATTTTAATAGGGAATTGTGACATGACCCAGTGTGTAATTAGACCACAATTACATAACTGCATGTTGAGTTTTGCAGCAATCCAACATTTCTATCTTTCTATACCTTACCTTTTTCCTCCAGCCTTACAGTTAAAGGCATGCTTGGAAAACTTTACATATAGTGTTTAAAACATACTGGTAATACAGCAATAATATAGCAATACAGTTGAATATGCAGAGATGAAATCAATTATTGCACAAGGTCTTTCCACTGCCCCCCACTTGTCCCTACCTGGTGCTGCCGAAGGCAATTGCCTCACCTCGCCTCATTGGCTGTGCACCCCTACATGTGATATATCAATCTTTGCTAGAATTTCCTCAGAAACACACTTGAAGTGTCCATTGTGACCAATGGTCTACATAGAGAACTAAGGGCCCCCAGAGAAGTAACAGGGATCAAACCAGGTCCCCCACACAGGACAGAAGGGTTTCTGCCTAAATCCTTTTCAATGACCCTTGGGCCATTTTTCCGCTGCTTTATTTGCTAAAACCAGTAGAAGAGGGGATGATCCCAACTAAAACTGGGCCCCATCTTGCCCTTGGCCTCATAGCAGTTGCATGGTCTGCTATGGTAGTTATGCCCCTGATTGTGAACTATTTTTACTTTTTTAGAAGTTAGGCAAGTGCTTTAAATGATGTGTTCGGTGTGTTCACTATTCTGCCAGATGCACATGGTTAAACATTTAATCCGGTCTTTGTGAACGCACTGAAGAACTGCAGAGGATACTTCTTCACAGCACTGTAGGATTTCTACACTAACAGTTCAGGTCATTGGATCTGTGGTTGGGCTGGGATTTGTGGCTGCAATATGGAAGCAAAAACATGCCCATATTACGCCTGTGCAGGTCTATAAACAGAAAATCGTTACAACTTTCCATATGGATTTCTGTGCATTTCCACACCAAAAACCAAATGTAGCAGCATTTTTTCCTGGCCCTTTGTGGAAGAGACACTGTGATAGTGAATAGGTGCTGATAAGGCCCCATTCACACGACCGTATATTTGCGCAGCGCTCGGAACACACACTGTGCTGCCCCTTTGAAAATGCCTATACTTGTCCGTGCGCACGGACAAGTATAGGACATGCTTCAAAAGAACCGCGGCACGGAGCTAGCTCCGTGCCGTCGCTCCCGGCCTCATAGAGGTGAATGGGGCTGCATCTATTCCCGCATTTTTGCGGATAGATACTGCCCCATTCATACGGTCGTGTGAATGGGGCCTAAGTCAGAAGAAGTCTTTATGAATTTGAAAATGAATCTATTACTGTCCATACGTCTTATTAGGGTATATAGATGTTAATGGACTGGAGGGATCCTATCTATAAACTAGTTGTTTACGTGTCTATTCAACTGAATGTGATTCTACATTTCCCTTGTGAGGAAATATGTATGCCGCTGGCATCCCCCAGCAGGGTTGCCAACAGCCTCAGTTGAGATAATCCCTTTAAGAAACCAATAGAGAAGTTAATGCATGTGAAGACTGCAGCAGAGACCAGGAGAATCAGCTGTGCGTAACTAATCAACAGAACAGCAGAGATGAGGAATCACTGATGCAAGAAATGCTTCATTTTAGATTTCTTTTTTTTAATGGCATTGACATGTTAAGGATTTTTCTAAATTCAGAAATGTCAGATAATGAAGAGGGTGCCCATAACATTAGTGACATTGGTGCATCCGTTCTACAATTCTGTCATATTAACGTTCTAAGTCAGATGTGTCCCTTTAATATGATGTCTGATGACGCTGTCTACAGTAAATGATTGCATTTAAAGGAAAATGATCTTATGGTCTTAAACTAATGTAAATTATGATCACATCTTTATGCTTGTGCAGTATTACATCTTTTGGTAGAACGAGGAGAACACTGTACGATGTGAGTCATGAGATTTATTCTTTTAATCACGCAATCCAAATGTATATGGAAGCAATTACTTAGATTAATAGACATTGTGAAGGTGAAATTACATGTCTACTTGGGAGAAGAACGGATGAAAATGTTTTGCATTATATTTTACATATTTTAAGTCAGATCATTGACTATGTTTATATGTATGATTATTTTACGTCAAACAGGGTAAAAACTGGAGTACAGGACACCTTCATGACTTACGAAGTTTACAAAGATGAAATTACATTGCAGTTGGTGGAAAAGGCCTGTCAGATGTTGGGTAAGTGCATGAAGAATGGATATTGTTCTTCAAAATGTTAAAGGGGTTGTCCTGCCATATATGTTGATGACCTCTCGTCAGGATAGGTCATCAATATCAGATCGACAGGGTTCCGATACCTGGCACTTCATGTGAGCGCTGCTTCCTCTTTATCACACTGCACGTCGTCTCGGAAGTGCAGTGTAATGACGAGTACTCGCTCCATTCAATGGAACGAATGTTTGCAACGATACAGGAAGCCTGGAGTGCCGGCTCGTCTTCAAACAGCTGATTGCCAGGGGGAGTCGGACTTACCCCACAATCTGATATTGATGACCTATCCTGACGATAGGTCATCAATATATATTTAAGGACAACCCCTTTAAGCAATGTCATTGATAGCTGTTCTTCTAATGGATTTAACTAATAAAGTTGTGATACGTAAGAAATGTCATATAGGTAGGTATAGACAACGTGTATCTATAGATATGTAAATGTTACATTAGGCATAAACATGCAGTGATTAGAAATCAACTGCCCCACATTTACTATTATGTAGATGTTGTCATAAATTGGGCAGATTTGGGCACAAATTTGGCACATCTAGTTTTAGAAGAACCCACGGTGACTAGCTGACCAAGGGGGCATGGCCTAAGATGTGACATTTCATGCCAAAATTGCACCACAATTCTTGCATAAAATTCTGTAGCAGGGTAAGCCAACCAATTAGAGATGAGTGAAGTTTTGGAAAATTATCAATCTGTCTCTGGTGGTTTTGGAACGTTTAGAACCCATTAATGCTGGATTCTGAAATTCCACTATATTATGGTACACTCATGTGAGTATGTGCCAATGTCTTTTAATCACTACTTGAATTCACAAACACAGCGCAATTTCTGGGGTCTCATCTCTGATCTATTTTATGAACTGTCCGTTGGCTCTCCTGTCAGGAGTGTTTCTGGATATCCCTGGTTTCTAAATTTATTTGGCATCTTGTATTTTTCAAGAAAGTCTTTTAGAACTGGGACCTGAGAAGTGATTTTTTTTTTATTACTGCAGAACTGTAATTACTAGCATAGCATAAAAGGAAATTTTGATCTATCTTTAGTATATAGATCACTATTTAGATGACAATAAACTACTGAAGGTCCACCACAAATCTTTGAGTTCTGGTCCACCTTCTTTCTATAGTTTCCTGGGAGCTGCATCCCTAGGACACGGACACTGCTGCTGAATAAGGTGTGCCAGCTGGAGTACTTGGATTACCTAAACTCTGCTCCGCGACATAGTGAAAAGTGAAGTGCTCCAATAAATGCAGCTGTCTTTCCCTGAGTGTAGCCACCACTACACAGATTCTGCCAGTGTTTTTCATGTAGCCCCACCGCCACACCATTCCCAACCAATCTGTGTTGAGGTCTGTCCCCTTGACTATAATGGGTTCAGGTTGGTTTCCGTATATTTTCCGACATTCTGCTGGACATGTAGCACCTTTTTGTTCAGAATCTGTGATAGAGGCTGCCACAGATGTGAACCTAGCCTTACAAAAGACTGATTTGTATGTGTGCTAGGCTGTTTGGCAGAATTACAATACATTGATTTGTAACTGTGCCAGGGGGCTGCTGCATGAGCTGACACAGTGCCTTATAATTTCCTTCTTGAAAGCTACAGCCCTAGACCATAGCTGTAACATGGACAGAACCAGAATTGTTTGTGCCATATTTCTGGTACAGCATTGGTTTCATGAGCTCGAAGAAAACATTACAGACTGAAGAATTGTGTTTTTCCTCATTTATTTGTAGGTTTAGTATTCCCGGTTTACTGTTAACTCAGGTGAAAAATATAATCAGTCAGGAAAATGTAATCTGACAGTCGCCATAGGTACTAGAGCCTTGGCTGGCTTTATACAGATGTATTACCGTTATTCAGATATTAGTTATACTGGTGGGGTGGAGGAAGAGGATAAGGGGAATAAGCCACAGTACAGGAGACCTGCTTCGTAGAGACTGACAGTAGTTTCTGGGATTATCAACATTAGAGACATTGCAGTCATTTTATATATTGAAGTCAATTGATAGGACATAAAACATGTTAGGCTACTTTCACACTCGCGTTGTTAATTCAGGTACTGAGATCCGGGAGAGGATCTCTATACCTGAATAAGGCTACTTTCACACTAGCGTTAGCACGGATCCGGCACCTAAAGGGTGCCGACGGATCCGTGCTAACGCTATACATGTGTGGAGCCGGAGCAGCGCTCCGGCCCCACACATGACACACATTAAAACAACACACAGACTACATACAAACATACAGACATACATACATACATACTCACATACTCCCGGGACGCCGGCAGAACGTCTTCACGCGCCTCCTGCGCGCAGTGATGACGATTCCCCACAGCGCCCTCTGCTGGGCGCAGTGGGGAAACGTCATCGCAGCGTGCAGGAGGCGCGTGAAGACGTTTCTGCCGGCGTCCCGGGAGTATGTGAGTATGTATGTATGTCTGTATGTTTGTATGTATGTCTGTATGTTTGTTTGTATGTAGTCTGTGTGTATGTATGCCGGATCCGGAATGACCCCCCATTGGAAATCAATGGAGGACAGATCCGGATTACTGGTGTGTCCACACCAAACGGATCCGTCCCCATTGACTTCCATTGGGGGTCATTCCGGATCCGTCTTGGTGCGGATGCCTGGACCGGAGAGCAAACCGCAGCATGCTGCGGTTTGTTCTCCGGTCTGAAGACGGAACGGAATGCTTTCAGGAGCATTCCGTTGTCTTCAGTTCAGTTTTGTCCCCATTGACAATGAATGGGGACAAAACGGAAGCGTTTTTTTCCGGTATTGAGCCCCTTTGACGGAACTCAATACCGGAATTTAAAAACGCCAGTGTGAAAGTAGCCTTAAACTGATCCGTTTTGGTTTTGCATATCAGGATGCATCAGTTCAGTTAGGATGCAGTTGTGTGAAATCAAAACTGAAAAAAACTGATCAGGCACTAAATACATTGAAAGTCAATGGGTGATGGATTTTAGTCTCCTAAAAAAAACTGATTCGTCACCATTGACTTACATTGGTTTCAGTACCTGATCAGTTTCTTTCAGTTTTTATGACCGGACACAAAATTACAGCTTGCTGCGGTTTTGTGTCCGCTCACAAAACTGAAAGCTGCCTGAACTGAAGACATCCTGATGCATCCTGAATGGATCTCTTTCTATTCTGAATGCATGGGGACAAAACTGATCAGTTTTTTTTCCGGTATTGGGATTCTCTGCTGGATCTTAATACCGGAAAACCACAACGCAAGTGTGAAAGTAGCCTTAGGCTACTTTCACACTTGCGTTTGCAGGATCCGTTTGTGAGATCCGTCACAGGCTCTCACAAACGGTCCTGAACTGATCAGTTTGATCCGTTCAGAATGCATCAGTTTTGCTTCAGTTTGCTTCAGTTCAGTCTGCATTCCGTTTTGGAGGCGGACACTAAAACGCTGCTTGCTGCGCTTTCGTGTCTGCATGAAGAAACTGATGCAAACGGATCCATCATGACTCACAATGTAAGTCAATGGGGACGGATCCGTTTTGTCTGACACAATAGTAAACGGATCCGTCCCCCACTGACTTTCAATGGAGTTCAAGACGGATCCGTCTTTGCTATGTAAAAGATAATACAAACGGATCCGTTCGGAAGCGGATGCAGACGGTTGTATTATCATGACGGATCCGTTTGTGAGAGCCTGGACGGATCTCACAAACGGATCCTTTGCAAACGCAAGGGTGAAAGTAGCCTTATTTAAGGCTATATATGCTGAGATGATCGCCAACAGGGACCCTCATCTTGTGAATGAACATCACACAGAGAAACATGTTGGAAATCCTTAAAGAAGCTCTGTCACCCTGTTCTAACCTATGTATATTAATACATAGGTTAATAGGGGCAGTTTTCCTATGAAGGCACATACCGGAATAGCAGAGTATAAAGCAGCGGTTGAGGAGAAATCCTTACTTTAAAAATTATGCTAATGAGCCTTCGGAGCACCGGGGGGCGGGCTCTTTCCTTCCGAGCACTGGTTCTTCACCGCCCTCCCGGCTCAGAGGCTCGCCCCCCTGCCTAAGTGCACGCCCCTTCGTTGAGTGATTGACAGCGCTGAAATCACGCGCCTGCGCATTGTAATCGTGCCCGGCGCATGCGCAATAGCACTTGCAGTGCCGAACACTGCAAGCGCTTCCATTCATTTGCGCACGCGCCGTCACTTCCCTGAACCCGTTCGGTCTAGCGCTTTATACTCTGCTATTCAGGTATGTGCCTTCATAGGAAAACTGCCCCTATTAACCTATGTATTAATATACATAGGTTAGAACAGGGTGACAGAGCCTCTTTAAAGTTATAAAACTTCTGTCAGCAAAATTTGTTGTTATTTGGGTAGATGCTGATTGCATACTGCAAAAGCACAAGCTGGAATAAAAAAAAATTCAATAATCTGTGATTTATCTCACCTATCTCCATTTCTAAGAACCTCCAGAAAAATTTTCAGAAGCTGCACGCTTAAAACGGTTTTTTGGGCTCCAAATATTGATGACCTATCCTCAGGATAGGTCATCAATATCAGATTGTTGGGGGTCCAACATTGAGAACTCCAGCACTAGCAAAAGTGAATGGTAGCTCAGCTGTAGTAACCGCCATGGCTGCTAGACTGTGAATGGAGCTATGCTTCCAGCTCCATTTTCAGTGATAGTTCAGTTGACAACTGCTTCTGGGAGGAGTGCAGGGAGTCAGACCCCCAATGATCTGTTACTGGAGACTGATTCTGAGGATAGGACGCATCAATATTTGGAGCCCAAAAGACCTCTTTAAAGTAAATTTCCATCTCTCAATACCCCTTTGCGTAATCTGAATAAGTTAATTGTTAAGGGCTAGTTTCTTAATGTATCTTTGTAGTAGTCAGGCCTTTTTAGGTCTGGTCCAGAGCTCCAAATTTCTACATATTATGACTGTCTACAGGGGCCATAAGAGGGGCTTAGAATCTTACTGCATACAACTCAATGATAAAACATTATGCACTAAGCTCCCTTACTCCCTCTAGTGGTGGCGGCAGACAGCCAGAATGTTATGTTTGAAATTGTTCTTTATCTATTTAGGGTCATCTACACTAAACTACACTATGCTGGGTCACAGTTAAACATATTTGCATGCGTAACAATATAATTGTGCATTTCACATTAGTGTATATTTTCTTTCTAGGCACAAGTTGATTAGTTTTCATGTTTCATTTGCATATTTAATTAACCTAGCATATGAGTTCTTGTATAATTGAGGCTAAATTATATGCTTCCCAGGTGTTTCGCCAGAGGCCGTTCTACAGCAATTTGGAGAGTATTTCTTTGAATTCTGTAAAAGGTCAGGCTATGACCACATGCTGAGGACGCTAGGTGGAAATCTCTATGAGTTTATTGCTAATCTGGATGCCTTACACAGTTATCTATCTCTATCTTACCAGGTAAAACCCATTACAACTACATGTTATGTGCCTGGTTAATAATCTGTTTATTTTTGCATTTTAATACTAGGTTCCTTAAGAAGAAGAGTAAAAGAAGACCCTCAAATGAAAACATTCAGTGTAAATAGTGTAATCCTTTGGTGTAGGTTACTTGCTCATAGGTGCAGTCACAGTGGAGAGTGGACCCTATATTAAGAGCAAAATGTCACCCTGACATCTAGACATGACAGTCTAATGCATGGTGATAGTACAGTCTGGTGTGTGGTAGTAGGACAGTCTGGTGTGTGTTAATAGGACAGTCTAATGCCTGGTAATTGGACAGTCTGTTGTCTGGTAATTGGACAATCCAGTGCCTGGTAATAGGTCAGTCTGGTGCATAATAATAGGACAGTCTGGTGTCTGGTAATTTAGTGTTATGTCTAGTAATTCACACGGTCTGGTGCCTGGTAGTTGGTCTGCCTTGTGCCTGTTTATTGGTCGGTCTGGTACTTCAGACAGTCTGGTGCCTGGTAATAAGACAATCCAGTGCCTGGTAATAGGTCAGCCTGTTGCTTTATAATAGGACAGTCTGGTGCATGGTAATAGGACAGTGTAACGCCTGGTAATTAGTCAATCTTGTGCCTGGTAAGTCTGGAGTCTTGTAATTCAGACAGTCTGGTGCCTGGTAATAGGACAATCCAGTGCCTGGTAATAGGTCAGCCTGTTGCCTGATAATAAGTCAGTCTGGTGCATAGTAATAGGACAGCCTGGTGCCTGGTAATAGGACAGTCTGGTGCCTGACAATAGGACAGTCTAGTCATCTACTAACATGAATGTGCCTGTTATTTGTTTACATTACTCTTAGATAAGAAGGATGAGGCAACCTGATTTAGGTCTCTTTTCTACATGGGTTCCATAGCAGCTGGCGTGGCTGGCTCTATATCTTCCATTCTCTCGCCTCACTTCCTCATTTACAATATGTGGTTGAAAATTTTAACTTCCTTCCCCCTGTGTTTATAACTAGAGATGAGCGAAGTTTTGAAAAATTTGATTCAGCAACTTCGCCGAAGTTAGCCAAGAAATTAGATTCACAACAAATGATTCTCAAATAACTATAAATCAGGTATACCCAGGTCAGTCTTCCTTAAGGTATGGTCACACGGTCACCACGTGGCCAATTAGCATGCACTACCTTTCATTTAATAATGAAGACCGCACTGTATAGTACTTCTTCATTGTTAGTGTCCCCACGGCACCTCTAAAAGGGGCTGTTGCTGGTATGGGGTTTGGTTAGGTGGGGACACAAAATACATATGATTGCTCTTCTGGCCTGCCATCTCCTGCAGGCTATTTGACAGTAATCACAGAATATTAATCAGCTCTAGCACAACCACTTCTCCAACCCCAGCGCTCTCCTGCCCTACAGGTGGGAGCCCTTCTTCTGCCATCTTCCTCCACTTCCACATCATCTGATATCGATGAGAATATGTAATCAGGAATGGGATGAGGGTTTTATAGGGCTGTGACATCACAAGAGATGGATGATCTCACATTCCTGGGCTTCTTACTTTCACTTTGTAACATGTGCAGCCGCCATTTTAGGAAAAACAAATTCATTACCACAAAGCATGATGAAATTCGGATTAATTGTGAATCAAAGTTCTACTAAACTTCGGACCGAATTACGCTTCAAATGCTTTGCTTATAACATACAATACTTCTGAAGGGGAAGGCATTTTGAGTTTTACAAATAGGAGAGTCAAAGGTCTGGTACTAGGATGGCTTTCATGTCCTATCCATTTTTTCCAATGAATCTACAAATCTCATCTGCAGTGAGACACAGTGATCCATTAAAAAATGATGTGTGAATAGCCTCATTACCTTGTATAACTCAGTGTACTAGCCACTAAAAATGAAAACACTCAGGAAAAATATGGTTGTCTGAATAAACCCTGATTGATTTTGCTGGAGATTCTCAGCTGTAGATTCCAACAGCTGATCTGAAAAAACTCACCTTCTGCTCTTCTGCCAAAGTTTTCCTGCTCCCGTGGCTGGTTCCTATACTTCCAGCTCTAGCAATCATGTGTTGAGATACAAAACATCTGAACTCTGTGATTGGCTTCAGCAGCCATGTGTTGACACATCATTGGCTGGTATACCAGGACCAGGGGAGCTGCGGAAGACTTGGAAGATGAGAATACTATTCTTTTGTTTTAGACAATTTTTGGCAATGACAAGTTTTGCTGGTCTTCAGCAGAAAATTTACAGCAAAATAATTTGATTGTGGATTTTTACTTCCCCATTGGTCAATTTGTAATTTGGAAACAGATACCAGCTCCTTTCCAATCTAGAAACTGAAAACTGACCATGCGGTCATCTTCAGAGGTGATGCAACATTTTCTTCAATCTTCAAATTTTGAACAACATTTTGTCTATAAAGTAAATGACTCATATGCCTTTGTTCTGTACAGGCTATGAATGCCCCTTCTTTCAGGGTAGAGATGAATGATGATGGCTCAATGCATCTGCATTATTACTCAGACAGAAGAGGACTGTGTCACATTGTCCCAGGTAACACAAATCCATATCCTATTCCTAATGGATAAATGTAACAAGCAAAATGAGCGTCATGATAGTTTGGAGCATAGTTCATATTTCATTATCGTATAATATCTTGTTCTTCCTTATGCACAATTTTCATGTGTACTGCTATCCTACCTTTGTACCTCAGTATATATTTTTGTCTTGAATACCTCATCTAAGAAAACAGATCTTCTTATGCTCTTTCTGTACAAAACTCTGATGTAAGCATTTCATGACACACTATAATTTTATACAATTATTCCTGTATTTCTTGAATAAAGAATGTAACAAAAAAAAAAAGAAGTCACAAACAAGCTCCAGACCTTGGATTCACAGTATACATCAGAAGTACTCCATGACATATAAGCCACATATACACTGGCCATCAGCCATGATGCAATACAGACCTGTATGTCACACAGTATTCTTTTATTCCTGGTGGCCCGTCAGATAGATAAGCAAAATCAGCTGTTTTCTCCTATACAGTAAAAAATAAAGGTTTATGGTATGTGCATACTACTCCAACAGAGGCCAGAAGGATGGTGAATTGGGGCATATGGCTTCATTCAGCATATGTCCTAGGAATTTTGACAAACGTTCACCAAACATGGTGTGAACATAGCCTTAGTCTCCAATTTTTGAAAACATTTGGAAAGTAGAATCATTTTGGGGGTCTTTGCAGTTGGGTTCTTCATTCATGTGGTCTAATGTTGTCATCATATAACTACAACTACACGGATGAACACAGGTACTCATTGGCACTTTACAAACATGATGACTTCCAATGTATAAATGTACATGTTAGGCCAAGTTCACATTTCAGTTACTTGATCGGTTATTGTGAGCCAAAACCAGGGCAAAAACACAGAATAGGTGCAAATCAAAACATTACACCTGATCTCTGGGTAGGCTTCATTACTGGTTTGGCTCACAATAACTGATGGAAATAACTGACCAAATAACTGAAGTGTGACCTCAGCCCAATATTGATAATTGTTTATCTAATATGTGACCATCTATTTTTCGATTTTTTAGGTATTATGGGGGCAGTAGCAATGGACTTTTTCAAAACTGAAATTTCTATGGAGATAATAAGTCAATCGGATGAGGAAGAAAGAACAGGAAAAAAAGAACACATTGTTTTCCTAGTTACCCAGCGACCGATAGTTCCACCTAAATGCTCCAATAGACAGACAATGCAACAAAATAACAAACAGGTTTGTCATCATTCTCTACTCTTTATAGACATTCTTGTCCTTCCTATACACTTGGGTTGGAGTAGCGGAAGGATTTATGCCTTGAGAGGAAAAACAATAATGTCTTTTATGATCACACTGTACAATCTGACACTGGCTGGAGATCTATTATATTTATGTCATCGCTAAAAATGTTAGTTTTTCAATAACAGAAGATCTGCAGATAGCAGATGTATTGAACAGTTGTGCTGTGAACGTTATCTATTGGATCATGACAAACACTTGGAAAAAGATAATAAAGCTAACTGCACCTGGGTCCTTTTCTATGCTGCCTGCATTTCTGGCCCGGAATACACCAGCATCAACCAAGTGCATTTTCTTACTTATTTCTCTGCAAGATAACAGAAGGGAACAGTATGCAAAATATGACATACCAAAAAGAGATCCATCCTAAATGACATTATATTTACTGATCAACTCATTACCACAACTAACATATATCAGCAATATCCAGATACTAAATAGTATAGTTCTCTCTACTAATAAAATATTGATCCTGAAGTTTAAAAGGAACCTGGCATATTGAACATGGTGTCTGAGCTGAAGGCAGCATGTTATAGAGCAGGAGGAGCTGAACAGATTGATATATAGTTTTATGGGAAAATATTCAATAAAAAATGTAAGTTATTCATTTAAATTTCTGCTTATTTTGGGTTTTGAAGTCCAGGAGGCAGTCCTATCAGTGATTGACAGCCTTCCTTGTATTACATCCCATACATAGATAGCTGTCAATCACTGATAGGACCGCTCCTGGACTTCAAAACCCAAAATAAGCAGAAATGTAAATTAATAAATTACAAGTTTTATTGAATCTTTTCCCATAAAACTATATATCAATCTGCTCAGATCCTCCTGGCCTATAACATCCTGTTGAAGGTCAAGCAGCATGTTCAATGTGCCAGGTTCCCATTACCTCTACTGTATGTAATAAAATATTGAACCTGAAGATTTTATTTCATCCGGGTCCTGGTATATTTAATAGTTGTACTGTAGGTCAAGTAGTAGTCCACTGGACCTGTTTAATAAGGTGGAATACATGTATTTGGTTCAGCTGAGTGGTAGAAACATTACTCTGCCTTTGTATGGGTACAGTAATTCAATCATCCTAATTCAGACACCAAGCTGACAGATATAAGAAATACATGATTTTACACAGAGGGACATAGCAGCATTCCTGGTTTTGCATTAATTGATGAAAATAAAAATCTTGACACACTTATTTAGTATTGTACCCTAGATGTATTAATACATTTGAAACACATTGCTTGTAAAGAGGCGCCATATAGCAGCATGCAACTGTACAGATGCCAGATTTTGTGTACAAGGCTATGTTATAGGCAGAGAGTTTTGCATAAATCAATATTACAGTTGAATATAAGAAACGTTGGTAATATATCCTATTAGAGACTACACTAATATTCTCTGCCAAGTCCATAGATAGACTGTCAGCTCACTGAAGGATCAACTTGACCATAGAAATGGAGAGGAAATGGGAAGGAGGAATGAGCTGCTAGAGGGAGAAAGAGGCATTTTCTCTAAAAAAAGATGTATTACAATGTTTCTCATAATTACCTGTACTATTGATTTATGCAAAGTTAGTTGAAATGTTAGTGATTACTCAATATAATCCAATCACAAGGGTATTTTTGGTTTGTGAGTGAGGTGGAAATTACCATCATGGAAATAATGACTTATTTTACATTAACTATCCATAGATATCAGGATTAGTTACCATTTTAGTAACATTGTATCATTGGGTATTGTTCCATTCACAATATTAACTTGGTTACACACTTTCTCTAGATTACTTCACAGACTATTGAAAATGCAGTTAATAAACTGCGAGACAGAGCAAACCAAGTATCTGTCTGTCCTGTGAAGAAGAAGAACCACTGGGGGACTATCCGCGGAATTGTTCAGTTTGGAAGAGGTACAGTATTTATGCTTCACAAAGTCTTTTTGTAGCCTTTGCAAGAAAGAACTGTTATGGTGAAGCCTGCCATACATTTATGTGCACAGTGCTTTGCTATCTGTATTGTGTGTATAAATTTGTATAGCCAGTATTATAATGTGGATTATGATATGGTGCTTTGGTTTGTGTGTTAAGATATTGGCGTTTTTCGAGTGAAACTTTGCTACCATGGGTTTATCTATAATGATAACAGACATTGCAACTTCCATGGGGCTTAGGCAGGCACCTTTTCTCAGATGAAAGGTTCACTTTGTGATTACAGTGGTTCATGGACAGAATAAAAAGTGTCATAGAAAATGTAATGCAGATTGCTAGGAAATCCAATAAGAAGAGAAAGTTGCAGAGGACAAAGTGGAAACCAATATTATAATGTTAATGAATGGCTTGGTGCTAAATAGGATGGTGGTGGGATGGGGCAAAAGTACAGGTTTTGCTTGGTGCCCCACAGTTACTTCTTATCTCTTATGCCCTTGGTTTGTAAGAGTTAACAGGTAATAGGTAAAGTATTGAGTATTTGGAGTCAGCAGCCTTTTTTTTTTTTACTGTAACTTACATAAGAAATTTCTATAAAAGTTATAAAATACCCTTGATAGCTTGAAGTAGTCATGAAAAGAATTTTTTAACTTGAGACACAGAACAGATGAGAAGATAGATGGATAGATATAGATAGATATAGATAGATATGAGACAGATAGATGGATAGGTAGATAGGTGGATACGCAGATAGATAGATAGATAGATAGATAGATAGATAGATAGAATAAAAAATGAAATAAAATAAAAAATTCCACAGCACTCCAAAAGAAAGTAAATTAAAAGTAGTGTTCTTTAATCACCAAAAATCAGTACATCATAAATTTTTGACCACAGTGCCATTCACATTACTTTGGAGTTTCTAGATAGATAGATGGACAGATAGAGATTGATATACATAGATATGAGATAGATATATGGATAGGTAGGTAGATAGATGGATATTAGAGATGAGCAAGCACTAAAATGCTCGGGTGCTCGTTATTCGAGACGAACTTTTCCCGATGCTCGGGTGCTCGTTTCGAGTAACGAACCCCATTGAAGTCAATGGGAGACTCGAGCATTTTTGCAGGGGACCAAGGCTCTGCCTAGGGAAGGCTGGGTGAAAACCTGGAAACCTCAGAAAATGATGGAAACACTACGGAAATGGACAGGAAACAGCAGGGGCAGCATGCATGGATGCCTCTGAGGCTGCCTAATCCCACCATTACCCCAACTTCTCAGGCAACATCCTGGTGGTTACCCTCATGGCAATTGTGCTCACCCAGACCAAGAAAGGCGAGGCACATGCCCATCACATGTTAGGGAAGTATCCAACTAGGTGCAACGAAGGTCCATCACCCATGCCCATGCTGGCACTGCTCTCCTATCCCCAGCCACATGATGCAGGCATAAGCCTGACACAGCATGGCGGTGACACCAACAAGTGACCAAGTTAGATGAGGTAGCAGGTGAGCCACCCAAAAATTTAGCCTGACGCAGCACGGCGGTGACAACAGAGTGACCGAGTTAGACTGAGGTAGCAGGAGGTGAAGCACGGATGGTAATTCGAAGGAGGAGGAGGAGGGGTTGGAGGAAGAGGCATAGTAAGTCTGAGAAACCGTGACCGAGGTAGGCCCCGCAATCCTCCAAGTGGGCAGTACATGAGCGGCCCCAGGGTCAGACTCGGTCAGAGTGACCGAGCTACACGACGGTAGCAGGGAGAGCACATAAAAAATTTAGCGTCGCCCTGTATGTGGACGTTGAGGGCTTGTGCATGTAGGTGGGCTGAACTTTTTTTTTGCTTGCGCTCCAACGTCTGCTGTAATGATAGCGGATCGTTGCGCAGGGACACATTGGTGGACAGTGTGGAGGATCATGGAGGCGAAGGGGTGGTTTTCCGGCGGGAGGCGCTCATGCCGGGGTCCTGGGCTGGGGGTCGACTCGCAGAGGCAGCGAGTGACACAGGGGAAGGAGCAGTGGTGGGATCTGCATGAGGGGAACGGACGGCCTTGGTTCCATAGTGTTTAGCACTCGTATACCTGCGCATGCTGGTGGTGGTTAGGCTGGTAGTGGTGGAACCCCCACTTAAAAATTTGGCATCAACTGGTACGGCTGTCAACATTGAGCTTGAACTAGTGGGGCATGTGTGGTATCGATTCTTCTCAGTTTAAAATCGTATACGTCCCCTATCTTGGGACCATATATTTCATGGATTTTTCGAACACGGAAAAGGAAAAAGAGCTTGCTCTGGCCAGGGGAGTGTCTTTTCTACTGCAGCTAAGGGGACGTGTCCATGCTCTGCCTATCACAGGTCAGGAGCCAATTAAAAGAAGAACCAAAAAAAATCAGTACAAAATCTAATACGTCCCCTATCCGGGTAAATTGTTTGGAGAGAGGGCCTGTAGGTGGGGGGCAGGCTGGGGGGAAGGAGGTTGAGCTGGAAGAGCCAGAGGAGTGCACCCTTGGCTAGCGTGTGTGGTGGTGACAACAGCCAGATGGAGTTCGAATGACGACGCAGGACCCCAACTTAAAAATGTAGCATCAACCAGTACGGTTGTCAACTCTGAAATTTGTCAAATGGGGCATGTGTTGTATGCATTCTTCTCAGTTTAATACCGTATACGGCACCTATCCGGAAAAATAGTTTGGAGAGAGAGAAAGAGAGGAAAAAGACGTATTTTTAAAAGTGATGTTCAGTATAGATCAGTTAAACAGAAAGAAAGGATTTTATGAAATGGATTTGTATCACTGAGAGCAAAAGAACCTATTTTTTTACGTGACGTGCAGTATAGATCACTTGGAGATAAAAAGGGGAATGTACAGACTTGGGCTGCTATAGTGCAAACCACTATGGTGGTGACAACAGAGTGAGTGAGTGACACTGCGGTAGCAGGCGAACCACATAAACATTTTTCGTGGCCCTGTATGGCGGCGGTGACAACAGAGTGACTGAGTTAGTATGCGGTAGCTGGTGAAGCACCCAAAAAGGTGGACCTCCGGAAAAATTGTTTGGAGAGAGGGCCTGTAGGGGGCCCTCCGGAAAAATTGTTTAGAGAGAGGGCCTGTAGGTGGACCTCCGGAAAAATTGTTTAGAGAGAGGGCCTGTAGGTTGACCTCCGGAAAAATTGTTTAGAGAGAGGGCCTGTAGGTGGACCTCCGGAAAAATTGTTTAGAGAGAGGGCCTGTAGGTCGACCTCCGGAAAAATTGTTTAGAGAGAGGGCCTGTAGGTGGACCTCCGGAAAAATTGTTCAGAGAGAGGACCTGTAGGTGGACCTCCGGAAAAATTGTTTGGAGAGAGGGCCTGTAGGTGGACCTCCGGAAAAATTGTTTAGACAGAGGGCCTGTAGGTGGACCTCCGGAAAAATTGTGGTAAAAGAGTGCCAGTTGGACCTCTAAAAAATTGCGTTTTTTGGGTCAGCGTTAGGCAAAGACGACAAGGAAGAGGAGTAGTAGGAGGAGTAGAGAAGAGGAATCGGATACATAAGTAATGTTAATCTTTAGCTGCTTTCGCCAGGAGGAGATTTGAATTCCGGTGAAATCCAGGCTTTGTTCATTTCAATAAGCGTCAGCCTGTCAGCGCTGTCATCGGTATCGGTGATGACGCCACCAGCTGCACTGAATACCCGCTCTGACAGCACGCTAGCGGCAGGGCAGGCCAGCACCTCCAAGGCGTACAGCGCCAGTTCAGGCCACGTGTCCAGCTTTGAAACCCAGTAGTTGTATGGAGCAGAGTGATCGGTCCGGACGTTGGTATGGTCAGCTAGGTATTCCCTCACCATCTTTCTGTACAGCTCCCCCCTACTCTGCCTAGACTGGGGACAGGTGACAGTGTCTTGCTGGGGTGACATAAAACTGGCAAAGGCCTTGGAGAGCGTTCCCCTGCCAGTGCTGGACAAGCTGCCTGCTCACCTCCTCTTCCCCGCTACTTGGCCCACAGAACCATGCCCTCTGCCGCTAGCAGTGTCAGATGGGAAGGATTGTTTCAGCTTGTGCACCAGGGCCTGTTGATATTGATTCACTCTCATACTCCTTTCCTCTACAGGGATGAGAGTGGAAAGGTTCTGCTTGTACCGTGGGTCCAGGAGAGTGAACACCCAGTAATCGGTGTTTGAAAAAATGCTTCTAACGCGAGGGTCACGGGGTAGGCAGCCTAACATGAAGTCTGCCATGTGCGCCAGAGTCCCAACACGCAAGAATTCCCTCTCCTCACTGGCCTGACTCTCCATTTCCTCCTCCTCCTCCTCCAAGTCCTCCTCTTCAGCCCATACACACTCAAGAGTTAAGAAGGACTGAGCACTGGTACCCTCTTCTGTCTCGCCGACATTCTCCTCCTCTTCCTCCTCATCCTCATCCCCCTCCTCAGATACGCGCTGAGAAACAGACCGGAGGGTGCTCTGGGTATCAAGCGACGTATCTTCCTCCACCGTCTCTTGTGACAAGCGCAAAGCATCCGACTTCATGCTGAGCAGTGAGTTTTTCAACAGGCAAAGCAGCGGGATGGTGAGGCTGATAATGGCGGCATCACCGCTGACCATCTGTGTTGACTCCTCAAAGTTGCTCAACACCTGGAAGATATCAGACATCCACGTTCACTCCTCATTGTAGACTTGAGGAATCTGACTGACCTGACTACCAGTTCTGGTGGAAGTTGACATCTGGCAGTCTACAATCGCTCTGCGCTGCTGGTAAACTCTGGATAACATGTTTAATGTCGAATTCCATCTTGTGGCCACATCGCACAACAGTCGGTGAGCGGGCAGTTGTAGGCGGCGCGGCAGCATCTGTGGTCGACTTGCGGAAATGCGCACAGATGCGGCGCACCTTGGTGAGCAAATCAGACAGATTAGGGTATGTCTTGAGGAACCGCTGAACTATTAGATTGAACACGTGGGCCAGGCATGGCACATGTGTCAGTCTGCCGAGTTGCAGAGCCGCCACCAGGTTATGCCCGTTGTCACACACAACCATGCCTGGCTTGAGGTTCAGCAGTGCCAGCCACAGATCGGTCTGCGCCGTGATGCCCTGTAACAGCTCTTGGGCGGTCACCTAAGCTCAGCAGTTTGAGCACCGCCTGCTGGCGCTTACCCACGGCACTGCTGCTGCGCCTAGAGCTACCGACTGAAGGCGCCGTGCCCACGGATGGTAATTTCGGAGGAGGAGGGGTCGGAGGAGGAGGCATAGTACGTCTGAGAGACCGTGACCGAGGTAGGCCCCGCAATCCTCGGTGTGGGCAGTACATGAGCGGCCCCAGGGTCAGACTCGGTCTCAGCCTCCACCAAGTTAACCCAATGTGCCGTCAGTGATATATAGTGTCCCTGCCCGACAGCACGTGTCCTTGGTTAGGTGGACCTTCTCAGAAACAGCATTGGTCAGGGCACGGATGATGTTCTGTGACACGTGCTGGTGTAGGGATGGGACGGCACATCGGGAAAAATAGTGGCGGCTGGGGACCGAATACCGAGGGGCAGCCACCACCATGAGATTGCAAAAGGCCTCGGTCTCTACCAGCCTATAGGGCAGCATCTCCAGGCTCAGCAATTTGGAGATGTGGACGTTGAGGGCTTGGGCATGTGGGTGGGTGTTACTGTATTTCCTCTTGCGCTCCAGCGTCTGCTGTAAAGACAGCTGAACGCTGCGCTGGGACACATTGGTGGACGATGTGGAGGATCGTGGAGGCGAAGGTGTGGTTTTCCGGCGAGAGGCGCTCGTGCCGGGGTCCTGGGCAGGGGGTTGACTAGCAGAGGCAGCGAGTGACACAGGGGAAGGAGCAGTGGTGTGACCCGCAGGAGGTGAACGGCCTTGGTTCCATTGAGTGGGGTGTTTAGCACTCATATGCCTGCGCATGCTGGTGGTGGTTAGGCTAGTAGTGGTGGCACCCCTGCTGATCCTGGTGTGGCACAGGTTGCACACCACAGTCCGTCGTCATCCTCAATTTCTTTAAAGAACCTCCAGACTTGCGAATATCTAGGCCTCATCACGGGAACTTCACTACGTGAAACAGTTGCTGCTGATGCACCAGCTCTGGCCCTGCTTCTCCCTCTGGCCACACCACTGCCATTTACAACCTGTTCTGGTGCAGCACTCGCCTCCGCCTCAGAAGCACTGTCTTCACTCAGCTTATCAACCCAGCTTGGGTCAGTCACCTCATCATCCTCCGATTCCTCAGTCTGCTCCCCCCTCGGACTTCCTGCCCTGACAACAACTTCACCACTGTCTGACAACCGTGTCTCCTCATCGTCTGACACCTCTTTACACACTTCTTCCACTAAGTCAACAATGTCATCATCATCACCCACAGACTGCGACAGTTGGAAAACTTGGGCATCGGGAAAGAGGTCAGCAGCAACCTGAGAAGTGGTTTGTGACTCTGGGAAGGGTCCAGAAAACAGTTCCCCAAAGTATGCCAGATCGCATTCCAAATTTTCCTGGGAGGGGGCAGACTGGGGGGAAGGAGGTTGAGGTGGAGGAGCCAGAGGAGTGCTCCCTTGGGTAACGTGGGTGGACTGCGTGGAAGACTGACTGGTGGACAAATTACTTGAAGCATTGTCCGCAATCCACGACATCAGCTGTTCGCACTGTTGTGGTTTCAACAGTCCTCTACCACGTGTCCCTGTAAGTTGAGACATGAAGCTAGGGAGTGTAGCTCTGCGGCGTTCCCTGCTGCTCCTCATCAGCAGGTACTGTCTCACCCTGCCCAGGACCACGGCCTCTGCCCCCTGCAGTAATTGAATGCCCACGCCCTCGTCCTC